>CM044960.1:22009714-22609714 GCA_024516035.1 Bactericera cockerelli
TAAGGCAGATTTCTATTCGTGAAATCTACATGAACTGATTTGCTTTCATTGATTTTGATTCTCCATTTTTCCGTCCATCTTTGAAATTTGGAAATGGTTTGAGTCAGTGCTGAAGTAGTATCTTGTGTATTATCACCAATAGCTAAAAATGCTGTATCATCAGCAAAAGTGGCAATTGTGTTAATGTTGTCATTTGGCATGTCACTTGTGTACAAAATATAAAGGATAGGTCCTAGGACACTCCCTTGTGGTACAGAGGCTTTTACACTCATGAGATCAGAGTAACTGTCGTCTTGCTTAATTCTGAAGTACCGGTCTGATAAGTACGACTCGAGAATTTCAGCAAGATTTTGAGGAAGAATTTTCTTTAGTTTGAAGTTCAGACCTTCATGCCAAACTTTATCAAATGCTTGAGAAACGTCAAGAAAAATGGCAGAGCAAACTTTTTTATCTTCAATAGCTTTCTCAATTTGGGAAGTAATTCTGTGTACCTGCTCAATGCAATTATGCTGTGAGCGGAATCCAAACTGATGGTTAGGTATCAGATTTTTTTCCTGTATAGTTAAAAGAAGGCGTTTGTTCAGTATTTTTTCGAATAATTTTGACAGAACCGGTAAAAGAGATATTGGCCGGTATGATGTAAGTTCACTTTCTGGCTTTCCAGGTTTCAGAATCATTTTTATTTCACTGATTTTCCATGCCAGAGGTACATATTTCAATTTAAACGCAGCATTTATGATCTGTGTTATTTTAACAGCAGCAATGCGCGGAATATTTTTTAGCAAAATACCTGTGATCAAATCATATCCAGGTGCTTTTTTAGGGTTTATCTCATTTTTTATTGTGCGCTGTACCTCGCTTACGGTAGAAGGTGAGATTTCATATTCTGTGTTTATGTATTGTATGTCATCAAGAGGTTGTGTATTACCTACTGGGTCGTTTGGTGTAAAAGTGCTGGCTAGATATGTAGCAAATGCAGTGGCTTTAGATTTACTATCCTTCATCCATGTTCCATCACTATGTCTTATGGGTGGGTCTTGTACAATCGGTCTCTTAAGAGACTTGGTAGCTCTCCACAGACTATAGTCTGTTGATTGATCAGCAGTAAGTTCACTAAGGTACTTACTGATAGACTCTTTTTTCAGGTCTTGTATTTTTTCCCTAAGATTCCGGACTAATCGATTAAACTTAGTTTTATCAGTACGAGCGCGGGAGCGCTGCCATTGCTTCCTAGCGCGTCGTTTTTCGGCTACCATATCTAAAATTTCAACAGGGTAATTTACTCCCGTCGACTTTGTGACAATGTCAGGTGTATTTTCCCATGCAGCTGCTTGGATATCCACAACGAGTTTCTCAAGTTCATGGTCGATATCTTCCTGAGTCTGCAGCGGAATGGTTATGTTTATTTTTTGTGCCAGTGAAATTTTAAAACTAGTCCAATCCGTTCTCTTGTTGGTGAGAGCAGGGTTGGATTCTTTTAATATAATGTGTTCACTTAGTGTAAGTAATATAGCCGAATGATCGGAAGATAAGTAATTAGTGTCTTCTATGGTCATATAGTTAGCAGAGATATTTTTGAAAACGAAAAAATCTAAGAGATCAGGTATTTTTTCTGGGTCACTTGGCCAGTATGTAGGAGCACATGTACTTATGACTTCTGCTCTATGTTCCGTCATAGCGTTTACTAAATTTCTACCTTTGGTATTAGTGATTCTTGATCCAAAATTTACATGTTTAGCATTCCAGTCAGCACCGATCAACCATCGGCCTCTACCCATAGAGCTGAATAATTCAGAGTATTCATCCTGAGATAAAGTGTAGCGTGGTGGACAATACATGGATATTATTTTTAAAGGGTACGTTTTTGTTTGAACATTAATAATTGTAATTTGCGCCTTTTCTGTTTGGATTTTAATGTCCTCAAAGTGTTTAATATTTTGTTTTATTAAAATTCCAGATCCGCCCCTAGCATTATTTGAAGGATGAGGACTGTGGTAAAATTTATATGAGCATGTGTTTACATTAAAATTGAGAACAGTTTCTCGAGTACAATGAGTCTCAGTGACTAGGACAATGTCATATTTATGCTGACTTAATAATAACTCGAGCTCGTGTCTTCGTGACACAATACCATTGGCATTCCAAAGTAAAATTGTTATCGTCATTTATTTGTTTTGTTTACGACTATTCAAAGTCCGCTGTGTTTCTATTCTATCAACTCGAGAAGATAATTCTGATACACTGTGTTTAACAGATTGTACCTCATTCAGTATAAGAGATAAGATATCTCCTATATCCTGAGGTTTAGAAGGTTGAGATTTGTAATTTGGATGGGCTATCTGAGCCCAAGATTTTTGTGTTGGTGGGTGGGTCCCTTTTGGCAAAGTTATATTTGGGGTTTTAGGGGGTATTTTAGTTTGGTTTGAAAAGGGTGTCTTGACAGAATTTGCTGCCTTGCGTTGTTTATTGCGCATGGCTTGTGCTTCTTTAGCAACGGTGCACCCCCTGAAATTGGCCGGGTGATCACCGTTACAATTAGCACAAGTTGCGCGAACTGTTTTAGGTTTTGTACATGTGACAGTGAGGTGACCTTTACCGCACTTAACACATTTAGCAGTTTTATTGCAATGATTTCTTGTATGACCAAAATCTTGACAATTTTTGCACTGAGGGACGAGTTTACTACCCTTCAGTGCACAGATTTCGACAACATTGTACAAAATTCTATCTATTTTATAAATGCTGTCAATATTTTCATCTGACTCAAATGAAAGTATAAACATGTTTAAGGGGCGCTTATCTTTGGTTGAAAGTTGTTTACTTACTTGTACAACTTTGTAACCTTTTGACTTAAGATCATCATGGATCTCCTGTTCACTCCACGTATGATGAAGTCCCTTGGCAACCACCCGTAGTGGCCGAGTCTGCTTATTTTCGTAGGTATAGTACGAAACTTGTTTTTCTTTGAGAGCCGATACCATCTTGCGGTATCCGTTCTCGTTATCACAATTTACTTTGACCAATTTGTTGGACATGGTTTTGACAGAAAATGTACCCTCTCCTGAGGCTACACTTGCAATGTTGGTGATGGATTTGATGTCTTGAGTTTCAATTTTGATCGGAGGCGGCTTCTTGGGTCCAGCACCTTCCTGTCTCGCTGGCTGAGAACGATTCTTCCTTTTCTTCTTCTTCCTTGACTCTTGGGTAGTCCAGGTTTCTTGATCCAGAGTTTCCTCGTCCGTCTCGTAGTTTGACTGAGCATTTGAGGATTGCTCTTGGTCTTTTCTCATCTGCAGAGCACTTTTTGAGTTCTCTGCCATGACAAGTAAATCTCTCTCTTTTAGAGCTGCTTCCAGCTTGTAGACAAGCATAGTTATTACTCGTTGCAATGCCTCAGGAACTTGGCAATTTTTTAGATGATTTTTTGCATCCTCTAAATCTTGATGATCGCTTTGACTTGTGGCATTTAGATCCAACATTCTTTGAAGATGGTTTTGTGGCTCCAGGTACGGATTTTCTATTACCTGGCTTGTTGATTCCATGGCTATAGGGGGAGGGGGGTTGTTCTGGGTCCCATTCACCATATTGAACGTTCACCAGAACTTAGCACTGTTCTCGGGAGTCAGAGGGGAAGACCCCCTATTGACTTCCCTGGTTACACTGTTTACACTTCTAGAAATAAATAACACGCACGGAGCGAACTAGGAAAACACGTCCGAACACTATGACTGTTTACTGCGAACTTCAATTTGATGATAACTGTCACTACTATTCTAATCCTTTGCAGAATGAGGAAGGAGAAGAGGAGACTGCCAAGGAGAGTAATGGCCACCACAAGACTGATTCTGAGGAGAGAACTTTGCGAGATCTCAAGGAAAAAGTGAGTGAAGGCTATGTTATCATAAACATATTAAAACTACGCGAAGTAGTGGGTATCACACAGGCCTCGGTTTGAAAATGTATTTTTGTGGTGTGCCCATATCTTTTGAGGAAAAGTCAGTAGGTATCAATGAAGGTATTGAATCCACAACGAATACAATAATTTTAAATCATTAAGCCAAGCTTTACTAAATAAGTATTGAATAAGAAGAGCCCGCATTCTCATTATTTGTAAATGTGACGAAGCTTCTAGAAAAAATGTGAAAGCCAGAAGAAATGTGTAGAAGCTCTTGTTTCACTAGACGCGTTATTAAAAACCCGATAGCCAGCATCGATGGCATGTTGAATACACCGGTTCCCTTCAGAACACCGAAGTTAAGCGACATCCAGCGAGGTTAAGACTTGGATGGGTGACCATTCAAATTCTAATTCTCGTGACGCTGGCTTTTCCCGGCCCCACTCAGGCTGGGTGAGGTCAATGTGAGTAGCAGGTTTGTGAGTTTCCTGCGAATGGAGGGTAAAACCCCCGTCGTGATATGACCATGGCAGTTGAAAGCGACGTTAAACCCCACTTAAAAAAAAACCCGATAGACGTCCGGATTTCGTCTTGTTTGTCTCTTTAAAGTGCCTGGTAGCCAGCATCGATGGCCCGTTGAATGCACCGGTTCTCGTTGGATCACCGAAGTTAAGCAACGTCAAGCGAGGAGAAGACTTCGTGATGCTGGTATTTCCAGCATAGACCAGCAAAAAGCTAACTTTTTTTATATGACTTAGGGCGAAATTAATAGAGATATTCTATAACTCAAGTCATTGCTAAGCGTCGGTCTTCCCTATCTTACACAGTACGCAATCCGTGACTTAGCGCCACAGAGGTATTTCAAAAACATCTATTTATTCCGCCCTTAGTGTTGAAACCCCCCTTTTTTAATGTCTTATTTTTATTAATTTCCTCAGGTGTTACTTCTACAACGCGAATCAAAGAGAAAAACAAAATGATCGAGAGCTTGCGGAATGAAATCAACATTGCCAAGCACAGCGCCCAAGCCCATGTCTCCTACGCCACCAAAGCTACTCAGACGGAGGACCTCCTGGATGTGTACAACAACAACAGTAATGGGCATGACGAGAACGCTAAACATCTAGTGAGGTAACTGAAAGCAATACCTACCAAATTTTAAGAACTATTTTTAAAATTATCAGTTTTAAGTGCTAAATTTCAACACACTGCACATATACCATACACTACACACTGGACACGGAAGGAGCCCAGAACACTGGTACTGGGCGTACAAAGGGTTCACCCATGTCAATCCTTCCACCACCATGACATTACACATGGACACGGAAAGTAAGTAAGTACTGAAAGCAATCTATTCGCACCCTCAGAATTAGATGGTGATATGTCAAAAATCATGAAATTTTTTTTATTACTCTATCGAAATAAGCGAAACGAGACCTTTCGTTTGGTATAAGAATTATAATTCTAGCTCTTACCGTTCCCGAGATAGCGCTAGTGTTGTTTATTGATTATGTCGAAAAAGTGGAGGGACGTTGGAACAAGATGGTATTACGATCACTTGTTACCAAGAGATCCTTGGATCGAGACGTACAGTTCTTGGAATATAGTGATATTTGCGTAATTTTTGATTTATCACTCTCTTTATTAAATTTTATTTTCAGTAATTGACATAAAAACTGAATTGTGCATGATTTTTTTGAATTATCACTCTCTTTGTCGAACATTTTTTTTGTGTTTTGTCAAGGTAGAAATTACTAATACAAAAGATTATGTTATATATTACTTTCTTTTATAAATTATTATTTTTTTTTGGACTTAAAAATAATCTGGCCCGGTATTTTCGATATACTTACACTTGAGAGCAATAAATTCGGGACAGGACACTTCACCGTTTCAGTTGGTCCTGGTCAATTTGTGTGGCATGAAGTTGCTAAAGTATGCATCTATTTGAAAAGCTTGTACTTATACCTTTCAGAAAATACACAATGTGTCCGGGTTATGTACTATGCAACAATGATAATGGCCACTTTCCAGAAATACCTCACTTTGTTGATGAAAACACGTGCACCGAGGGTATTTTAAATTTGATTTTTTGTTGTGATAACGCTTTTTTGGCCAGTAAATTGTTGAATTTCCTTAAATGCAACACTATGAGGAAGGAAATTCAGTTGAATTTTTCTTTTCATCATGGAGACATCGCACTCCATAGCTGTGAAAGTGGTTTTACTTGTGAGTCAAGGTGTTAAGCAAAGAAATGTTGCTAAAGAGCTAAATTTGTCGAAGTCTAAGGTGAACAGAATTTACCAAAGGTATCGGCAGACAGGTAGCTATGATCAGAGACCAGGATCTGCCAGACCAAAGAAGACAACTGCCCAGGAGGACCGATTTGCTGTCATGACAAGCTTAATAAATCGAGACATGTCTGGTGTTGAGGTCCAACAGCAGCTTGTTATGACCACTGGTGTTGATGTCAGCCCTTGGACAGTAAGGAGACGCTTGAAAGAGAAAGGTCTCATACCAAGAAGAAAAGCTACGGGACCCAAACTCAACAGACAACACCGACAACGTCATTTACATTTTGCCCTTGAACACGCTGATTGAGGAAATGGGGAACGGGGGCACGTTCTGTCCACGGATGAGAGCCGACCCTGCTTGTTCTTCAATGACAGACGTAAAAGGGTGTATAGAAGACCAGGTGAACAGTATAATCAATGTTATATTCAAGAAACCGTGAGTTTTGGTTTAGGATCTTCTGGGGTGGAATCTCTATGGAAACTAAAACAGAGCTCGTTATCATCAATTGTGGAGGACAAGGAGGTAACCTAACTGCAGAGAGGTATGTCACTGACATCATTGAAGATCATGTTGTCCCTTATGCAGGTTTTGTGGGTGATGGATTCGTGTTAATGCAAGACAATGCCCGACCTCGTACAGCACGTATTGTAAGTGACTTTCTCCAAGAAGCCGGTATTCGAACCCTCAACTGGCCAGCCAACAGTCCTGATCTTAATCTTATTGAACACCTCTGGAACGAGCTTAAAAGACGTGTCCATGCTCGAAACCCGCCCCCAATGAACCACAGGGACCTGAAACAGGCGCTTTATGAGGAGTGGGAGACTATCCCTCAAGAAACGGCTTCCAACCTAATCAAGTCCATGAGAAATCGATTGCAGGCTGTCATACAAGCTCGAGGGGGTAATACCAGATACTAAGAGTTAAGTAACAGCCAAATTTCCATGAAGACTTCGAAGAAATAACACAAAAAACACCTATATCATTTGCAGTGTTTTCATGCTCTTTAGACCTCTTTTTGTTAATTGACTTATTATATTAAAAAACATGCTCACAATGAAAAAAAATATACACCGTCTTAAAACCAACAAAATTTCCTTTCTTGGGATACTTCACACTTGAAAATCCAATGTAAAATAAAAATTATAAAAATCAAAAACTTTGAGAAAGTTACTGTCCCGAATTTATTGCTCTCAAGCAATTTTTTGAAATTCATAATTATTTGTTTTTAGTTATTTCTTTTTAGAAACTTTGAGATTAAGTCTCAAGAAACAATAAAGTTTAAACTCACATTGTCTTGTTTTCTACCTTTTACTGTTTAGCAATAAAACAATTGGGTATTTTACATTTCACTTTTTTAAACTGAATGAGTTTTCACTTCTCATCGAAGAAAAGGTAATATAATACGATATCACCTTATTAAAAATTGATTTTTTCTCGAAAAAAGGCAAAATCATATAATGAAGTTTTAAGTCAAAATGCCTTTTTTTCGAACGGTTACAAAGGTAAGTTCTTTTGAAGAAAAATACATTTTTTTTACATAGAACTATAGAAAAGAATATGCTCAACTTAAGAACATATAAATCAAAACAGTAGCTTTTATTGTATTAATACAGCGATAAGTCAAACTTTCTTTTGCGATTTCCCAAAAGTTGGTGTTTTTGACATATCACCATCTAATTCTGAGGGTGCGTATTGTATCTTTGCAAACGAACTAAAAATCGAGACTACATTAAATGAGCAACATGTTGGTACCTTCAGGATTTTTTGGTCTGAAAAATTATGGACGGGAAATGTGGTGAATAACGGGCCAGATAGTTGAAAGTAGATATTCTGGATGGAATGTTGTTGTATTACCATATTTTTTATTTTTACCCCTGAAATTTCATAATCTGACGAGAAAATCTGCAAACAAAATCTACTGTTTCACATAATGGTCATTCGGGTTGTAGGAAAAATTTGTACTGAATAGCTAAAAAAAAAAACTGTTTCGATTTAGTGTTAAGTAAAAGTTCTCGTTAATTTGCTTCCCCAGCAGGACAGTATCGGACACATCATCGCACAAGTCTTCCTCTAGTAAATTCAGCAAGGTTCCACTGCCATGGAGAAACAGGAGCAATAGCTCAACCCGGAGAAAATGAACTCAGGGCGTATCAATGAGTATACCTGTAATTAATGAGAACATTAATCAAGAGTACGGGTGCTTCAGGACCCAACAGTAAACAGGATTAAATTAAATGTTGGATCAGGGTGAAAGAGATGGTTTTAGAGTGTTCGAAAACTCTCTTTATCCCGTAGTTTTTTTTCCAGATTGTCCATCCAGTAATACCTGCTAATTAATTACTAGGTATGTCCTTTCTAATTTGGTACTGGCTCAACACAAGATATTCCTTGTAAAAAATATTTGTAAAGCTTGATACTGAATCGTATAATACTCAGAATAAATCAAAATCCTGTTTATTAGTTTGGATCTTAAATAGTTGAGGTGGTACAGATTTAAATTTATTGTTAATCAATTACTATATGGCAAAGAAAGATAATAAAATAATTTTGTCTTCCCTAGTCCTTAACTCTTATGTACAATGTACAAGTGCAATGTCCAGTACATAATATGTATGTAGTAAGTAGTTATCATAAAGCTTTCGTATTTTCCCATAATCTTCATTGGTGAATAAGAAGTATGAAATCTCAGCATCAACACGTAAAAAATCCTAGTAAATGATAGTTATCGTAAATAGGTACACAGTTCAATCTAAAATTACACTCGCATCCAATGAAATCTTCGAGTAAGTAATGCTCAAGCATATAAGATCTAACACTCAGTTCATAAATAAATATGGGTAAATAGGGTCTTGAATGAATCAATGTTTCTAAGTCTAAATCAGTCCACTAGACTAGGTCCCAGGTGTACTGACAATAGGTCATTTCCATTTATTAGGTCTTTCAATTTAATTCCAATTGTTTATTTTGTAGAATTTATATTTTTCTGTAAAATAAAATGAAATCAAAACTAACATTAAATTGTCTGTAATGAATTTGTAGCATACTTTTTACTTTTCTTATTTTCATCAGAGTAGCTAACTTTGAAAATAGAGGGAAAAAAAGTAAAGAAAAAAATCAGATAGATTCGAATTGTAGAATAAATAAGTTTAAAATTTGTATTTTTCAACAACTAAAAGGTGACATAAACATAGAAACAAAAACAAGAAGTAGTAAAATTTGTAGTACAAAATAGTTAACATTAAATTAAAGCAATGTCCAAATTGCTAGTATCGCTGTGTATCTGTGTTTTTAACAAGTTTGTAATCATTTTGAAGTTGTGGATTCGTTTTAATCAAGGGCTACAGCACCATCTTCTTCAAGTCTAACGAAAGCTATTGCGACATAGAATCGATTACACAAAACATTAAACGTATTGACACAATGGTCAGTTTTGATGAGGTACATGCATTAGTCAATTTAAAGAAGAAGAAAAAAACCTAAACTGCAATTGAGAAATGAAAACCTCATATTTATAAAGCTTCAAGATGATTCAAAACACCTGCTTTTTACCTTTACCACTAATGATATGTTGGGGGAATGTAGACAATGCGATTCATTTAAGTAGAAAAAGAAGAGATTATTGCTCAGTTACCTACAACTTTTCACTTTTTCTTCAAAATCAATTCCTTGAGCAGAGTTTCCAGCTTGCGAGAGTCCACAGCAAACTTCCGGATACCATCCGACAGCTTGTCAGTTGCCATCTGGTCCTCGTTCAGTTCCCAGCGGAAAGCAGCTTCATCAAGTGTGATCTTCTCTAGGTCAGACTTCTTGGCTGAAAATTGGTAAGGAATAAACAAGAGTTATAAAATAGAAATAGTCTCGCTAGAGGACTATAAACAGAGACCAGACTAGCCAACCCTTACAAGCCACGCTAGCTTGCAGTTTCCTCAGGGTTTAATGGCTTATAAAGAAAAGTCCAAGTCCTCATGATGGTTGATCGCACATAGAAATATGTGGTTCAGGACGAGCCAACTTTGAAATAAAGTTGGCTGGAGACCATGACTCACCTTAATTTGGGTCGGATAGCCGTATTATCGCCGGTCCCACAAGAGAATTCACGAAAAACCATGCCGGTCGTCTAAGTGTTAAAGGCATGTTAGAGCCCCAGTACATAAACTTTTTGTGCAATACAGAAGCATGCAGTTGTTTTATCCTCTGCTCTCACCTGACTTCTCACTGAGCATCAGGTCCAGGGGAGCACTGCTGTTCTCCAGCTCCTCCAGGAGTTTGGGCCCGATGGTCAGCAGATCGCATCCCGCCAGGGCGCTGATCTCGCCCGTGTTCCTGAAGGAGGCGCCCATGACCACTGTCTTGTAGCCGAACTTCTTGTAGTAGTTGTAGATCTTGGTGACAGACACCACCCCCGGGTCCTCGGTAGGGGCGTACGCCTTCACACCCGTGTTAGACACGTACCTAATAATAATAATAATAGAAAATTTTATAAAGGCAAAGTTTTATTAGTAAAGCTATTAAGCCCAGAACAGTAAAGCTATTAAGCCCAGAACTGCATTGGAAGTCAAATATTTAAGGCGTTAGTCTAGCCAGCGTCGATGGCATGTTGAATACACCGGTTCCCTTCAGAACACCGAAGTTAAGCGACATCCAGCGAGGTTAAGACTTGGATGGGTGACCATTCAAATTCTAATTCTCGTGACGCTGGCTTTTCCCGGCCCCACTCAGGCTGGGTGAGGTCAATGTGAGTAGCAGGTTTGTGAGTTTCCTGCGAATGGAGGGTAAAACCCCCGTCGTGATATGACCATGGCAGTTGAAAGCGACGTTAAACCCCACTAAAAAAAAAAAAAAAAAAGGCGTTAGTCTGGTAATCCAGGTAGCGTAGGGATCCGTTGGTTCAAATACCACCCAATGCATGAACTTTTCTTCATTTACTTGAGTATGTGACCCTTGGAAGTCAAATATTTAAGGCGTTAGTACCCTTACCCCATGATAAGTTATCCTCCCATTAGGGATTTTTTACCACATAATAATATGTCTTGGGCCTACTGCTGGAATAATGGGATTTCCTTATCGGGCAGTATAAATAAGGCAATGTTATTATTATTATTATTATTATTAGTCTGGTAATCCAGGTAGCGTAGGGATCCGTTGGTTCAAATGCCACCCAATGCATGAATTTTTCTTCGTTTATTTGAGTATGTGATCCCATAAAAATAAGACTCTGAGGGTTAGGTGGTAGAAAATGATTAGCCAGCGTCGATGGCATGTTGAAAACACCGGTTCCCTTCAGAACACCGAAGTTAAGCGACATCCAGCGAGGTTAAGACTTGGATGGGTGACCATTCAAATTCTAATTCTCGTGACGCTGGCTTTTCCCGGCCCCACTCAGGCTGGGTGAGGTCAATGTGAGTAGCAGGTTTGTGAGTTTCCTGCAAATGGAGGGTAAAACCCCCGTCGTGATATGACCATGGCAGTTGAAAGCGACGTTAAACCCCACTTTTAAAAAAAAAAAAAAAAAAAAAAAATGATTCGAACATTAAACTCGTCTGGTTAGCATCCACTAAAAAGTGTGTTATCATTATTAACTGCCAGTGAAGGAAACATTAACTTTGAGCTTGTAGGTCATCTAGCACTGTGAACTATCAACTTGTTTTATTTTTCAATGTGCTTAGTAATAATGTTTTTTTTTTTCATCTTCTAAATGCTCAAACTAAAAAGCAATAAAATATTGAATAATAATGTAATAACACAAAAAAGAAAGAAAATTACTGGGATGCTTGGATCACTTTCTCAGAGTTTTTAACTTTTCCTGGCCCCAGAATATTTTTTCTGAAAGATTTAATTCAGAAATAATGGATTTTTTTGTTTCAAGACACTTTGAACCATTGGAAATCGGGCGACTAGCTGGAATGGTTTATATGTTTTGATCTAATAGCAACTTATGCGAAAGAAGAAACATTGGTTCAGAATCTTAAATAGACAATATTGAACTAACATTTGATAGATCACATAAAAATTAATACGAAAGAAGAGGGTGAAGCAGTGCAGGGTGAAGACTTCAAATTTATTCTAAACGACTCACAGTGGGGCAAATCGCAGTTTTAGCTGGACACTCGTTGAATGAACATGACTGATTCATCTGATTCATTTATTATGTTCCAATTTTTTTCTCTTTCAAATGTACCTACAATTAACAAAGTAAAATTACATAACGGTTTTCCCAGGTTCGATACCCGGCCGAAATTTTTATTTAAATACCTACTGAACCCTTTCTAGGTTTTATAATTTTTTCATCCAATTTTTATTTTATTACCAAACGAATTTCGTTATGATATTATATTATTAATACCTATCTCTTAAGATATTCTACTTCCAAGAAATTTCTAATACCTATCAGAAATCTTAAGTATTGTGTTCGTTTTTGCAAAAAAAAATATTTTTTTGCTCCGATTTCAATTTTTTCATATTACTGCACGTTTCATGACCTCCTGAACAACTTTGGTTTTGTGTCGGTCTTGCTCTTACGTGTAGGATCTCGAAAGAAAAAATAAACATCATATACAGATAAATTCGCCTTTTTTGGTGGGTCCTGGATGGCCCTAACAGGCAAAAAAATAATTCCAAAGAAACTTTCATACTACTGTAGTACATTTTATTATTTATATCTCAAAATAATAAGCGGCAAAAAAGTTAGAGTCTAAATAATGGACTTGAGTTGTTCAATCCTACCAGGAGGACTCCTTTTCAAGAGCTGTTATTTCAAAATGGAGCAAAATCTAGCAGCTAAATAGTCAAAAATCTAATAGAACAATACTTCAGCTTTCTCAATCACAAAACGGTATCGCCCCTCTTTACCCCCAACATAAACAAAATTGCCTTTCTTTCTGAAAAACACTCGAAATTATAATTTTTTTGAAGACCCATCTTTAGGGAGTTGAAAGTCAAGGATCACTTATATATGAATTTTTTTTAAATATATATCTGACATAAGTATTACCTGAAGTTGAAGAATTCATAATAATTTTAACTCCCAAACAATCAGCTAACGCACTATGGCTCAAACAGTTTTGAAAAGAAACCGTCGATAAATATATTTGCCCGTCATCAAACCAGAACTGCTGACTTTGAAAATTTACATAGCCAAATCCAAGTGATTCAAAGGACTATTTTTGGTTTCAACTGATGCAGAATATTGTTTTACATAAATAAAAAAATATTTTGACCCAAAATTCTTCAATTTAGTTTTTTCACTTTTGGCCGGCTAAATTTCAATTTTGCCCCACTGTGCGACTTCTTAAATTATTGAATAATAGCGCAATAGAAATTCAAAATAGGAATATAGTCGAACCTGGATATAAGAGAAGGATTTCCAGGTGAAATTTACCTCTCTAGAAGGAAAAACATTCAATCTCCCGAAATCTATGATTAATGAAATTGTTGTCACAGCTATTCGCGGTTCTTGTCGTATAATTCATAACCACCTGTACAAACCATCCTGAAAATAACCATCGTCATTCTCTATACTTCAAAACACAAGTAACAAGACTACTGTGTCTTATGGCAAGCATCGATAGTGATGTCAGTTGTTTGTGAATAAAATTTACTCTTTTTTTTTTAAAAAAAAAATGAACATTTATTTAAAGAGAGGTCTATAACAATCTAAGTCCTTGCCCCATTTACTTTCTTTCTCTCTTTATCCAGGTTCGACCGTAGTAGTGGTATATTATTCACATGGGTCACTCACCAGTCCAAGATCCTTCCCACGAATGGGGAGATGAGGGTGACGCCTGCCTCGGCACACGCCACTGCCTGACCGAAGGAGAAGAGCAGGGTCAGGTTACAGTGGATGCCGTACTCCTGCTCCAGGGTCCTGCAACCGTTCAGTTTATTTAAGTAAGTTAAGTTAAAGTTATCATATTTGTGTTAATCACTATCGTGGTATCACAACTACTCAAACTCGCTTTACTAAATCTACGCTGAAACCGGGACTTGAACCACCGACCTCCAGGTTACAAGTCCGCTGCCTAATCGATCAAGCTACTGAGGTCGGCAGGTCGGTTCAGTTTATTTAAGTATTTTACACAATGATGAAATGCAATACCATCACAGGCTGGGTGAGGTTACGTACTCCTGCTCTAGAGTCCTGCAACCATTCAGTTTGTACATAAAGGTATTGCACACAACAATGAAATGCAATAAGTTTTTAAAGTTTCAGATTTATTTGGTGAACATACATTTGCAAATTAAGGAGATGCCTACGTGGTCTATAATCTAGTGTTACAACATCACAAATTTAGTGGGCAGCACATAGTTACAGGACCTCCCTAAATTTCTTATACAACTATTTCAGTAATCTAGCTCTGTCCCGGTAGCTCAGTGGTAAAGGCGGCGGTCTGGTAATCCAGAGGTCGCGGGTTCGAAACCCAGCCGGGACATGCCATGTTATCCTCAAATTTGAGATTTTTACCACATAACTAAACGTCTTGGGTTTACTGTTGGAATAATGGGACTTAAAAGTTTTAATCGGGCAGTATAAATAGGGCGATATTTATTATTATTCCTTATGAAAGTATCGTTGCTCACATCAAAGCAACTACAACTCGTTATTTCTTACAATGTTCTGAGTGGACCTCAAACATACAGAGTTTATAGAGCCACAAAATTCAGAGCCCGTTGGCATTGGAACCCAGGTCCCTGCCTGCAAACCAAGTGCGCAGGCTACGGTGACTACTCCAATTAAATGTTGAGCAAATTTGACAACTTGTTTGGAGTGACGTGACGTTGCATACAACAGACGATATGGATATTATCTTTTGGTGGGGTTAGTAATAAAATAAGAATAAGTCTTAACTGGTAGTAATCATTATTTTACCGGCCTAGCCTACGCTAGTGAGGTTGATAAAGAGATGCTTTTTTATAAGAAACTAGAGATACAAAATCTTTATACTCCAAGGCAACAATTTCCGAGTGATCTCAAAGCAGAGTTCAGAAGCGCTCTATTAGTGAGAGTATTTGCTTCAAGGCAACCAAACTGATGTCATCAATCATAATAATTGTACTTCATATCTACTGAGGCCAAGTTGGTTTCATTTTTCTCAAGAAGAGCTGAGGGCCAGTGTCGATGAAACGTTGAATACACCAGTTCTCGTTCTGTCACTGAAGTTAAGCAACATCTAGCAATGCTAGGACTTGGATGGGTGACCATTCTAATTTGAATTCTCGTGATGTTGGCTATTCCCGGAACCACTCGGGTTGGAGGAATCTAATTTGAGTAGCAGGTTTGTGAGTTCCCAGCGGATGGAGATTGAAACCCCCGTCGTGATATGACCATGCAGTTGACAGCGACCTTAAAACCTCAACAACAACATAGGAAAAGAGCTGACTAGCTGAGGAATATTATATTTATTATACTGAACTTACTTGGCTGCTTGGATTCCTTCCCAGGTAGAGGCAAGCTTGATCAATATCCTGTCCTTGCTGATCCCTGCTTCTTCGTACATCTTGATGTATTTCTTTGCCTTGGCAATACTGGCCTCCTTGTTGAATGAAAGTCTGAGGGAACAATTAAAATAGTCATTCTATGAAATAGGAAATCTCAATTTACTATCTCGATATGTATCTCAATTCACTATTGAATATATTTAACCAGGGTGAGTGGTTCTGTGGTTAAAAAAAAATCCTGATAAAGAGCTAGAGTGGGTTTGCTTTGATTCTTAAGACTTTTTAACTCTAAAAGCAAGGACTCTGATTTATTACAGACTTCTCACGGACTCTAGATTTATTTATGTTGTATGTACGAGTATATGCGTATAAGCGTTTTACATAGTGCATTTATAATTTTTTTTTTGTGAAGTAACTATGATTGAGCTCTGATATTTAAGAAAATCCGAAATTTTACCGACCTCAGTAGCTTGATCGATAAGGTGGCGGACTTGTAACCTGGAGATCGGTGGTTCAAGTCCGGGTTTCAGCGTAAATTTGTTAAAGCTAGTTTGAGTAGTTGTGGCATCACGAAAGTGATCAAATATGATAACTTTTTTTTTTTTTTAAATCCGAAATTTTGGAGAAAAAAAATCAAAAAATAAGGTCTGCAACTTTATGATACAGAATTTTTTGTGGAATCTAGAATGAAGGAAAAACGGTATACTACCAAATAAATCAAATTTGAAGAGAATCGTTTAAGAAATTTTGGAGATACAAGTGATTTAGTATAAAATCTCAAAATTGCCAAGTGTATATCAAAATACTTGGTTTAACTCAAACAAGTATAAGTATAAGTAGTGCTTTATTTAGACTGTCAGCACAAGACAGGTAGTCCCATTATGCCAACAAATTTACATAAAACATGTATAATCAGCAACTACCTGGCATCAACTTCAGTGGAAACTCGACCGGGGATAATCTGTAGGATTTCAGTTCCAAATAGAATGACGAGTTTGTCCATGGCAGCTTCCGTCTGTTCTCCAATGCTCCTGAAAATACATTTAAGAGAGATACAAAATTATACTTGATTGGATCATTGTGACACTGTAATTAATCTGCAGGAAATTGGATTGTTATTGATGTTGTTAATAATTGAGGGAGTGAGGTGACTGACATGAATCAAAAATTCAATTTATAAATGAACAATCTACTTTTAGGAGGGTATTTCCTCAGCAGAAATAATCTACACTCACCTAAAGTTTGACATGCATATGCATATGACAAAGATATCTACAAGGGTAAATTATAGATTAATTATAAAATACCTATGTACCTATGCCTATATTCAAAATCATATCAAGGTCAATGCTTCATTTAATTAATTGTCACCTGTCTCTGCACTTACATATGCAGCAATCAAATTTTTTTTGACCATTTTTAGTTTAAAAACTATGAACCAAACCAATTTCAATTGGGGGAAGAGGATCATTTTTCAAATATCAAAAAGTCTTAAAAAGAATTAAAATTAAACAGAGTTAAAATTAAAAATTTAATTGATTATTTCATATTATATTTATATTTCTGAAAAGGAAATAATAAAATGTGTTTTGATAGCATGAAGAATAAATTTAGACTTTGATAAGAAATTGAACATTATCATAGTAGGTAGGTATTTGTTATTGAGTTGAAAAGTGAGTGTGATATTGAAACAGGCACTGAAGGTTACCATTTTGACTTGGGATTAGGTTAGTTCAGTAGAGCAAGTAGAGGTAACTGTCTTGATGTATGGCACCCAAGTATACTCTCTGTATGACTGTGCAATAACCATGAGTTTTTTTTTCTTCAATTTATAAGTACCTCTCTTAGTCATTTTTCATGGTAAATATTGCATTCCAAGTGTGCATTGAGTCATTAAATAGCAAAGTTGTTGCTTAGCTTTATATTTTTAATTAATTGAAGTGAAACATTCTTACTGTCAAAGCCACTTCTACGTGGGTACTAAATTGAATGATCTTCTTCTTGTTTTCCTTTTTTCAAAAATTGATTATAAATGCATTTTAAATAAATACCTACTAACATTTTCTTACTCTTCTCCTATAAGTTACTTAAATTATATTTAGTTTCAAGTGTTGAATTTTTTTTAAAATATCTGTCTATACCTATATAATTATGTTTTAGTGTGTTTTTTTTTTTACTGAGTACTGTTTATGTAGTTCTTCTTCTTTCAAAGTCAAGACAATGAAGTCTTCAATTTTGCAAGTTAAAGAAGAAGAAAATGTTGGCCAAAAACCCAAAGATATACTTATAAAAATGTTACACAAAAAATTACTAGTACCCTGGTTTATTTAATTAAGAACTTTCATTATTATTATTACATACACAGAGTGAACAAAAAGTTCCTGAGCAGATTTTTATTTTTTTAATGGCTCAAGATAAAGACTTGAATTTTTATTGAAATTTATACAGGGTGTCCCAAAAGTAAATTCTACACACAATTGACCCCTCACTTGATACTTTGAAATTCAATCTTACTTTCCATTCTGTTTTCCAAACTCTACAGCTTTGTTGATCAAATGTTGGTACTGTGGCATAGTAGCTGCTTGCAGAATCAATGAAGGATTAGTGGTGGCATCTGTTGGCTTATACTTCTTCATGGCTGAAAATGAAAGAGGCATATAAAAATAAAAATAAATCATTCTCAATTTCAATAATATATGAGTGATTAATTTTTCCAATTAAAGTATTGCAATACCTTAATTCAAAAAATCACAACATAGCCATTAATCACATTTAACTTGGACAGGAAAGGAACATCCAATTCTTTCACTACCATGATATAGGTATCTGTACCTATCTCATGGATGTGGTAATGTTTAATAATTTTATTATTATTTAACTGACTAGGTAGGTATCTGATGTCAATCCTGATTTTCATTTAAAAAGTAATCCACAGTTGTTTAATCATAATAAGATATCATTGAAAATACTCATAATGTAACCACCAAATGTATCTCTTGTTTCTACAAAGAACAGCCTTGTACCTCAGTCAATGGACCAAAGACCTAGCCAAAAGCTGAATAAATCAGGTTACAATCACTACTAATACATCAGAAATAATGTACTGCAGACAGTTTCTTTATAGTTCTCGGTGTAATATGTACAAAAATTTGATTTAATATATTACCTAGAGACCCTTTTGAGAGGATTTTTTTAAAAATGAAATTGAATTAAAATACATTAAGTCTGATCTAAAATAATATTTATAAGGACTGACAGATCCTTTGAAAGTGCCACAGGTAATCTTTTCGGTCTTTCTCATTACAATGTCTTCAAAATACCTAACTATATTGGTTTGTTCTATTTTCACTGGCCAGCAGGCCACTTCAGATGAGGTGACATCTGAAGCCTGCAGTTGGGCAGTTTGGTCTAGAGCCTGCTTAGAAGTTACCTATTTACTAAAAATTAAGTAGTTGATTCAAAAGTGTGTCACTTGATAAACTAACCCTTTAAAGAAAAAGAAGTAGAAACACATATTTACTCAATATTGAGAAACTGATTATTACTCCAAACACATTGAGCATTAGGGAAGTAAGTCCTGAAAATCAACAAGTTGCTACATCGGGTTAATGGCTAGTTTCTACACAAAAATGTGAAGTCTCATGATGGACTAAACTAAAAGCCTGGTGAAGGTGACCTGAATACAAAGTTTATCCTACCTTCAAAGTCACCAGTATCGGCGACCACCACAGTGTAATCCTTCAGTTGAGAGAGAGTAGTTGCCATTTTCTGTTTCTTGGGTGATGGATCAGACATAACTGAAGCAAATTTGGAACCTCTCTAATATTCAATGAGAAACTCCAAGGGAAACCTGTTTGATATCACGTTAATCAAGGTTATTTCACGATTATGATTGTTTAATGAGAAAAGAAAATGAGCCTGATCTAGTTTAGAATGACCTTGCATGAACTTTTGTCTACTCTGTAGGTACTGTGCTCAACTCACTGATTAGATAACTGATAAATTCACTTTCTCATTTTGAATTAAACCGCCATCGGCAATAACTGACCTAGATCAAGAAGCCGCGTTCACATTTCACACACCAGTCACAAAATGTCATGAAATTGCATAACCCAAATTATTATAAGAAGGCGTTTTTTATAATGTGTTTTAGTTTTATTTAACATGTGGGTTACCGGACGCAAAAATGGTAGTAACTCAGAATAAATTATTTTACTTATCACACAAAGCATCAGAGACCAGAGTCTACATCAATAATAATTTCTTTACTAACCCAAATTTGAGGTTTTAGTTGTAATTAAAATTAGACTAGTCCAGTGGTTTTCAAACGTAGTCTGTAGCCAGCAGCACACACCTACCTTACCTTTTTTCTTGAAGTCTTGATAAAATCATCCACACCACCGTGTAGTAGCTACCTAGGTATCACTAGATATGAAAGTGGGTAGCTTCAGCTGTATTATCTATCTTTAGTGTTAAAGGGTTGGGTGGAAGAGATTGCCATAGGCAATATCTTCTATCTTTAGTGTATTATCTATCTTTAGTGTTAAAGGGTTGGGTGGAAGAGATTGCCATAGGCAATAACCCCGCCCTTTAGTTAGGACATATGTATATATTTTATTTATTTTTTTCTTGTTTATATTATTAATACTGTCAATTTTATATTTAATTTTTACCATTGTTTGTCTGTATATATGTTCTGCTAATAAAGAGTTTCTAAATAAAATAAAAAATAAATAAAAACTTAATTAGTGTAGGTATTATATGGTCACATGAACGACCAAATAAAATTTTGATAAACCTCTTCCAGTAGATATTATCTCGGTAGGCACTCTCTGTGAACTCTAGATAGGTACCTATGAGTTTACCTACCAGGATAGTTTTTTCAAGTAGTGGTTAGCTGGATGCTGTCAGCTGTGCAAAAACCCTGCTGGCTACTGTAAACACATCTGTCTAGTAAATTTTAAACTCCCACTAGGGGTGCTATTGGTCGTTGAGGTGGATACCTATAAACAATAAAGGTAGAAATCCATCATAGTTACTAGAATGACAAATATACTATGTTTGGAACTCGTATAAACCATCGAAATCCAGGATACAAGTCTGCTACATGGACAAATTTAATGAAATACTGACATTTCTATCATGGATAGGTATTTATACATATAGCAAAGTGGATTCGAGATTTTTGGAACCACCGACTGTTGCAGAGCAATGACTTTTGCAAAGGTAGTCCAGCTCATGAAGGTGTGTAGTGTCACATCTGAATCCCAGGAGCTGTGGTGTAGACGCTGTGAGTCTGTTCTTCCATCATGCTTCAGCACATGCAAGTAGATATTAACTCATTCTTCTTCTGTTAAATTGTGTTTGGGAGGGCCTTAAGGGCCAAATTATAAAACAGGATTAAAAATAAGCCAGACCGAGTTTATAGTCCGACTTTAGGAACAGTCTGGGGTTATGAATTAAATCCTGGTTTAGTCTTCGGAGTTCGTACCTAAATGATCAAATGAGTATGTGTGATTGATTTTTTTTGGTAGGTACCTATTTATCTGTCTATAGATAAATTGTAAATACGTGAGAATACAAAATACCTGTTATATTTATTTTTTAAAAAATTCCCGTTCTTATCATCGCCGAAGGGTAAATAAACGCCAATTTTATTTCGTAGATAATTTACATCTTTTATATTGTTGCTCTAGCTAGGTAAACGGTGGTACCTACCTAACGTACCTGTACCTATTGGAATGACAATTTCATTATTTCATGTAGTAAATGGTGTAGATACGCTCTAAAGACAATTTATCATTTTTACTTTTCAGATTGATTGGTGCTTCTGCTATAATTATAACCGTAAGTACAAACTCAATAGGTACCTTATTTTATTGATTTTATCTACTTCCATGAGGGTACTTTGGTTTTAAAAACGCTGTACAAGCAGGTACCTATAACAGGAATTTCATAGGAAATTTATAAAGAAATTGAAATTTATAATTATTTCAACGAGGTAATGCTACCTGCATGTTAGGTACATTGCCTCATGCAAGTGGGATGGATCAAGTCTATCACCTGTGATTTTAATTGCCTTGTAAATAAAAATAAAAAGTTGTTTACTCAATTGTGATACATTATTTCAAGCAATACAAATGTATATGAACTTTGACCATATTTCAATTATTTCGAATTTCCATTTCAGATGACCGCGCTAAACATGGGACAGAAGGTAACCTGGGAGTCCTACGAGGAAAGGCCCTACGACGTTCAAATCAAAGGTCTGGTGGCAATTGTGACAGGAGGAACGAAAGGGCTAGGCAAGAACTTTGTGGAACATCTCCTCAAGGAACATGCGAAGGTAAGAGAGCTGAGGCAGCAGAACTATTCGTGGGTTCTTGATACACTGGATTCTTTTTAGACAAAGTTTGAAAAATGTTGTGGTCAGTTGAAATTTTGAGTGAAAAGAAAGTTGTAAGTCCAACTGATTTTGTCGAGTAATCATAGTTTAAGTAGAATCTCGCTAACTCGAAATCCCGGTAAGTCCAAAATTCCGGTAACTCGAAAGAATTCTTCGGCCCTTGTCGAAATTTGCTCCTTATTTGAAATCCCGATAACTCGAAATGGAGCATCTGTCCCTTGAATTTCAAGTCAGCGGGAATCTACTGTAAGGCCGAGGCTACGATAGGAGCATCAAGCGGTGAGCGGTAAACGGCGAGCGGCAAAATGAGAATTTTATGTTAACATTTAAAACAATAGAAATGCTTAGTAGGATAAAAAAAATCGCGGTGAGCAATAAGCGGCGAGCGGCAAAATGAAAATTTTATGTTCACATTTAAAATAATGGAAATGCTTCGTAGGATAAATAAATCGCTTGACGCTAGCCGCTCACCGCTTGCCGCTCCTATCGTAGCTTCGGCCTAATACAATCTGGAGAAAAGCTATGTAACCTAAAAATTTCCTTCTGAATTTTCCGAATTTCCATGAAGTTCTGTAGAATGTAGGAATATTTATTTACAGCTCCCCCTGTTTCTTCCCAGGTGGCATTCGGTGGCACCAGTGTTGCACTGGGGGAGGAGCAAGAAAAACAGTACAGCAAGGAATTTGGACCAGACAAGGTTCTGTTCTGCCCCCTCGATGTCACCAAGCAGGACAGTTTCGAAAGTGAGTTTTCTAGCTCGAGAATTGGTGGTTCGAAACCAACTTGCTTCAGACTGCACTCGTGTGTAACACCAGCAAGAGAGAAAATTTAACAAATTTTTGCTGAAAAAAAAAAAAAAATGGTCCATTTGCATTTTTTGTTTGGATGCTGCTGTTATCATATTTGTGTTAACAGACACTCATACTCGCTTAACTAAATTTTTGCTGAACACGGGACTTGAACCACCCACCTTCATGTTACAAGTCCGCCGCCTTATCGATCAAGCTACTGGGGTCGGTTTTGTATGCCACTCATTATAGTGATAGATTTCATAAATTACATCGATCATAGTTACCTATCCGAAATGAAGATGCATCTATATCTACAATATACCCATAATAATAATAACACTCTTTAGTGGAAGGTAACCACCAGGCGAGGTTAATGCTCAAAGCATTTTCTACCACCTAACCCTCAGAGTCTTATTATTATGTGGTTAGAAACTCAAATTAATGAGGAAAAATTCATGCACTGGGTGGGATTCGAACTAACGGACCCCTACGCTACCTGGATTACCAGACTAGCGCGTTAACCACTTTACTACCAGTGCACCATAGATAGTACATCAAGAGAGATACTTCCGATTTCTAATATTAGAAATTTCTCGGAAGTAAAACTTGAGAAAACTATATTAATTTATTCATTGTAATCTATAGGTAATATTATTATTAATTCACATCCGTATTTCAGATATCTTCATTAAGGCCAAGGAGAAGTTTGGTGGCATAGACCTCCTAGTGAACAATGCGGGAGTT
The DNA here is from genome assembly GCA_024516035.1 of Bactericera cockerelli. Classification (NCBI taxonomy): domain Eukaryota; kingdom Metazoa; phylum Arthropoda; class Insecta; order Hemiptera; family Triozidae; genus Bactericera; species Bactericera cockerelli. The sequence goes on from CM044960.1 coordinate 22,033,284, forward strand.
GGCTTTGAAGACAAAGATAACTGGGAGAGAACCATCGACATCAATTTCGTAAGTACTAAAATTGAAATGCCTACTCAATAACCGGACAGAGAGGTATACATTCCTCCCTAATATGCCCACTTCTCTTCCCCATCAACAAACTCACAGAAGAATTCCTAACAGGCAATTTTTTAAAATCCTGAATGTTTTTTTTCTGATAAGGGGGGCGGGTTTGAACAGCCTAATCCCCCAATATCTATACGTTGGCGGTGCACATACCCAAGTCATCCAAGTATTTTAGACTCCTATTTTCCTATGTCTTACTCCTAAGGTCCTATGTCTTGTCTCCTAAGTACATATTACAAAGATAAAGCGATCTAGATTCAAGCAGTGAGTGAATATTCGCTTTTGTAAGTATAAATAAACAATATAAATCTAAACGCCATATTGTAAAATTCCTCATTTTGTCCTCACTTATTGCCTTTCAGAAAGGGTCAGTGCGGGGACAGCTCCTCGCAGTAGAGCACATGGGGAAGCACAAGGGAGGAAAAGGAGGAACCGTTGTGATGATCTCCTCCCGCACCGCACTCATCCCTGGCTACTTGTGGCCGCTCTATTCCACCACCAAGAAAGCGCAGATTGCTTACACAGAAGCCATGGGGGTGAGGATTTGCTGGTTTTTGATAGAAGAGCGGTTGGAGCCGTTCTAAGAAGATCCAAAAAAATAATTGAGCCGATGGGCCACCTCTGAAAAATATGAGGGAGACAAGGAATGTAATTCAAAATTTCAGGTCAAATTTTAACTATCAAAATCGGACTCATGCACAAAACACAGATTGAGTTCATATTTTTTTTCCCTCATTTAAAACAAAAAGCGACTTTTTAAGTACCTAAGAGTTATTATAGAACGTCTAGTATTAATTTAGCGCCTAAAGTTCTGGTGATAATTTTTTTTAGCGGAATGCCTAGAGCTGGCTGGCATTTTGACTTACCTACATACATGCTTGTCCGGTACAACTATCACTGCATAGCTCATATGATAATAATTACCCCCTCTCTTCCTCCTTCTAGAATGAGTTCTACGAGAACCACTTCAACATCAGAACCATGTCCCTCTGTCCGGCCCTGACCGACAGTCAACTACCCGACTATCAGGGAGAAAACCCCTTCGTACCCGAGCTGAAACCAATCCTGGGAAACCGATCCCAGTTTGTGACCCGCCAGAGGTGAGATCTTTTCATTCAGTTTTTTTTTTTTTAAATTTAATCCAAAATAAACATGAAGAAATTAACTGTCCCGGTAGCTCAGTGGTAAAGGCGGCGGTCTGGTAATCCAGATGTCGTGGATTCGAAACCCAGCCGGGACATGACATGTTATCCTGCCATTTGGGATTTTTATCACTTAAGAATACGTCTTGGGCTTACTGTAGCAAAGTAATATAGCAATCTTGTAGTCATTACGACCATGCCTCTAGTCCTTAGCTCATTACCATCTTGTATTATTCAAATACTGTTGTTATTCAAATAGGTAATATACCTAAGTAAACTAATGAGGCTTCAGGACATGCATTGACGGTCCAGTGATAAGTAGGTCTCCAAATAGCGCGCTAGTTCAAAAAATTGCAAAAAATCATAAGGGTACCAAAGTAACTGCTAAATTTAGGGATAAGGTCCCATTCGATAAGTATCAATAAAGTCCAATTTGATTATTATTACCTCTTCATTCCAGGCCTGAGAGTGTGTCGAAAGCTCTCCTGCAGATCGTCAGGAACGGAACAACTGGAACCACTTGGCTGGTGGAGCATGATGAACCCCCCCGCCAGATCCATTTCTGGAACGACTTCTAGAGAAATTCTTTGTATTCTGGACGCTAACAACGCACTTGGTTCGACCAAAGAAGTAGAGGTCACCAGGTCATTAACAAACCCAAAATAATACTCAGCGGCAACCAGAACAAATTTAGATAAATCAATAATTCTGTCACTTCTCGCCCATCAGAGGGGTGGCATACTACAGTACGGGCAGGATACAACACAGCCCACAAGCGTCTACAGTAGCTCCTGATTCATGACTACGAAATAAAAAAAAGGCTGTGAAACACTCATCTTAAAAATAAAAAAAATCCCCATATCACCAGCCCTTCTATACGCCATTTCTTCCTTTTAATAGATACAAATTAACTGGCAATTAAGACTGGAAGAAGATTGAATGGGTCTCAATGTGTGTAAAAAAAGACATTATAAAAAAGACGCAAACATACATGAAATTAGTCCTGGTAATGATGAAAGACTTCTAACTAGAAGGCTTAACTTCAACGGGAATATTTCTTTCTCAAGGACCTGTCTCAAATACTGAAAGAGAAATTAATGATGAAATTAGACCAATTTTGGTACCAACTCTGCTGTAGGTACCTACTCTGCTAAACACCAAATAAGTTAATAAAATTACTTAAATCCATATTTTTAGTTGTTTTTCATTCCACAGTAAAATACATAAATTTTATGTGGTAGTCAATTTTTTTTTGTGCTGTGCATAGCTGGTACCCGACGAAATCCCGTGATGGCAGACTCGGGTAATTCTAGGGTGCAGCCACCTCTGGTGACTACATCTTGCATAATTCCTCATGCTGGGAAAGTGTCAGCTGAACTTGAAATAATAATTATATCACCTTATTTATACTACCCGATTAAGACTATTAAGTCCCAATATTCCAGCAGTAGGCCCAAGACGTACACTGAAAAAAATTTATTGTAGGGCTTACTAAAACTTTAGTAAATTTCACAAGTCTTAGGGTTGATTGAGTGACAGCAAAATGTTTTGTTAAGATTACAAATCAAATTTCGTAAACTCTATTTAGTAAAGATAATGATATCTTTCGTTCATCCAACAAATTCATGTTTAGTTACTTTTACTAAACTCATCATTGTATTTTTGACAAGAAAAAATTCCATTGTCTTTACTAAAGTATTTAGTAAGATCTCAAGCATGCATTCATAATGCTTACGAATCATCTTGTTATGCTTATTAAGGTTGTTTCTTTCAATTTGTTGAATTTACAATACTGTTTAGTAAAGTTTACAAAATACTTCATTAGTCCATTCAATCGACTCAGTATGGCTTATGATAGTGTTTTGTAATTTTAAACATAGTAATAGTTGATTTAACAACCAGACTTGTTATTGCTTACGCCAGAGATTGGTTAAATCTACTGAACTGTTTAGTAAGTTTAAGCAACGCATTTCGTTCACACTATTGACTCGTTTAGTTAACCTCACGAACAATATTAGTAAATTTTACTGATAGTTTCAGTATAAACTTTACTGATAGTTTCAATAAACTTCACTGATAACCTCAGTAAACTTCACTGATAATCATAGTGAACTTCAGAAACGCCTGTAGTAAACTTTTACAACAATGTCAGTTACTAAGTCATTATAAGAAAATAATTCACAATATAATTGCAATAATTTAAAAATTGGCGTGTATGTAACACTTTTATTGAGAAACACAGATTCATTTGTTTAAAATGCAATAAGAGACATTTAAAATACATACAATTAAAGTTTTAAATGATGAAATAACTATGCAAAATAGAGTTTTAAAAATTTAAACCTCTTATAAACACAAAAATCATTTTTTATTATATAAATAAAAAAGAATCACCAAATTCACACGACTCACTTACACAACACACTAAGTACACATCAACCACATTAACATAACCAACAAACACAGACTTAGACAACACATCAAACAACCAAAATCTCACACCACCTATCAACCAAATCCAGTCTCACACAAAACACCCAATAACTAAACTTTCACAATAACTATCAACCCAAACCACACAAAACATCTACGAATAAACCCAAGCATGGCATTATTAATATTAACTATGTAAATATTAAAATTAACTGTGTATTTAGATATTAACGTTCTCCAGTGGACGTTAATATTTAAATAAATAAATCAATTTGATTTTGAAAAAAAAAAAACAACAATACCATTTTAAAAAGATATGACGTAATAATCACAGGGCCATCAATCAACATAAAACAACTGAATCTGAAATTGATTTCGGTATCTATTAATTGTTGTAGATCTTTTGTCTCTCTCGTCTCTCGACACACGTGTTTTAGCAAGAATTTTGTTCAATCTACAATTCTGTTTAGTAAATCTAATGAAAGAGTCTTGTAACCGTCATTGACTAGGGTGATTAACAAAACTTTCGTTGGGACTACAAATGATTTTCATAACGACCGAGTTTTACAAAAAAGTTTAGTAAACTTAGCTTAACAAATCTGTCAGAAATCTGAAACCGTATGGTTCATTTAACCAACATGTTTTGTAATTTTAGATAAAATCTTGTTAGACCAACGAATACTGTTTTGTGTATTTTATCATATATAAATCTGGTAAGAGTAACGATTTTTGTTTGTTAATTATCAGACATGTACTAATCAGGTGGTATTTTTAACAGAATAATTTTATTAGATTTAACCAAACTTTTTGTAAATCTTACCAATATATTGGTAATAGATCCAGCAAAACAGAACTTGGTAAGCATAACTAATGTTCTGATTGCGGTAATTAACACGTTAGTTGGTTTTACGATCAGACGATTTACAAGAATTGATTGATTATTCTTACGAACGCCCAAGTAAAATCTCAAATGACTATTAGTGGGATTTATCAATTTCTTGTTATTTTAACGAAATTTTTGATTAAAAATCCTCTACAAAACTGTTTAGTAAAAACGAACCTAAAATTTTTTTCAGTGTATTATTATGTGGTAAAAATCGCCAATGGGAGGATAACATGTCATGTCCCGGCTGTGTTTCGAACCCAGACTGCGGCCTTTACCACTGAGCTACCGGGATAGAATAGTCATTCCTTCTACCCTAGAAATTACCGACTCATTCAAAATCCTCGTTTCCCCAATGTGGACGTTACAGATTCACTCCATAACCGACGGGAACTGGAAACATGACTTTCGTTTTCCAGAGAAGGGTAGTAGTATCTACCTACATTAACTACAAATCTATACTCGACTTCCATCGAGTGTACACCATCGATCTTTACAGAATTTTGATGGTTTATAACAAAACAGGATTATTCACAATTACTCTATGAGTTGGTTCATTCGATTTGATGCTGGATCAACCATTGCTGCATTGTGAGAATGTCTTTTTTTAAAGTTAAATCCTTTAAAATCCTTTAAAGTTAAATCCTTTACGAAGAGGACAACAGCCTTGATTCTTTTCCCAGGTACTACAAGATTTATGCCATTAACATACATGTCATCAACCAGCAACATTCATGTCATCAACAACAACATTTATGAAATCAACCAGCAACATTATACCTACATAAGTAACCCGAAAAATTCATTGATCAAAAAATCAGCCCGCAACCTCTAAAGCTGATTCATCAACTAACAAAATCAATCAGATGAGTCTGTTCTAAATTCAGAACCTCTATAAAATAACAAGTCCTATTATTTGTAATCTATTTTTTTCTCCTGAGATGTCTGAAGATATTGGAACTATCCCAATGAAGTCGATCCCTGACGAAAATTTTAGGATTGTTCACGTTTTACCGTTCTTAATCTAGCCTCTCCCTACCCTCCTTTTCTAAATTAGTCTCTCACTATTTCACTGGTCTTAATCACTAGAGACAGTCGACTGTCCACACTGCTAGTAGTGACAGTGTCAGCCTGTCTGGCAGTACGAGTGTTAGTGATAAACCTTGAGTCCAGCTGTTATCAGGGCCCTGCACCGACTAGCACGTAAGTTTTTGTTTACATAAATTCTAGGATAGAATTTTGTTAAACTTAAGTCGAACTTAGGTATTGATTTTGGTATTGTTATAATAGGTAAAATTAAGAATTGACTCAAACTTGTAAATTCAATTTTGTCTAGTAATTTTAGCGTCGGAGGTGAAATTTTTGGCCAAAAATTACTAGGCGTTTTATAATGAGTACCAACATACATACTCACATGAGTAATTGAGTATAAAAAAATTAAATATTGATGTTGTTTTAAAAGAAATAAGAACTTGCCTGATCCGATTTTATTTGATAAAATGAATGACAAAATTTGGTTTAATTTTGTATTTTGTGAAAGTTGCTAATAGCTTAGTAAGATTTTTCGAGAACTTTGATTTTTTCTTGTGGCTTGAATTTTCTCTCGTCTGACCGGGACTAAATTTAATATTAAGAAGTAAACATCTGCCAGTCCATAATCTCTAGTCTCTAGCTTGCGGATTTTCTTTTAGTTGTTTTTTTTTTTTAAAGATGAGTGTTTCACAGCCTTTTTTTATTTCGTAGCCATGAAATAGGAGGTACTGTAGACGCTTGTGGTCTGTGTTGTAGCTTGCCCAACCCGTAGTATGCATGCCTGTATGCCTCCCCTCTGATGGGCGAGAAGTGACACAATATTTCCCATTTAGGTGCTGGGTCAACACGAGCGCACCGCAAGGTACCCCTTACAAACAACTGTTGCCAAATTTTGAATACAAATTTTTGTCGGTACGGGGGATCGAACCCGGGACCTTCCGCATGGCAAGCGAGTGCTTAACCACTGCGCTAATCGCGCGCTATACACAATAAAGATACTGACAAAAAACATCAGATTGCCTGAATTACTTTTCTACTCTTTTTCTTATCTGGTCTATTTCGTGTAAATATATCCCCACAGGGTGGTTTAGGGTGCCGTCATCAAGAATGATTAATTGATTACACGGGACTTCAGACATAGCTTTATCATTTCCAATTTCTAGCATTTAACTGTCTATCTAATACTAACAAGGCCCATCAGGACCAGGTCCATAAAACGGTGTTATAGTCATCTGCTTTTCTTTTATTGAACTTTGCTCACGAGGATTCCCAAGCAAGGAAAAGACTTCGTGTTGTGTGCTTTTACACCACCAGCTCAGATCAATTCAGTTAGTTCAAAATGTAACAGTAGAAACTCTAACTTATATCCTTCTACATAAAAAAAACACCAAATTTTACATTATTCATAAGTTTGAAGGTATCTACTGACTAAGGAAATCCCGACTTTTGTATTAACCTATGAAAGAAATACCGACTAACTAAATGTAAAAAAAACGTAGGTACTGTAAGGAATATGAGTTCTGTTTACCCACATAGGCTGGCCGAGGTACAGGAATGCCCCCTACAGCTGTTTCAATGATTTTTTTCTTAATTCCCCTTACTGAATATCGCCCGGAAAATCACTTTGCCTCTCACACTGAAGTCCAAAGAAAAAGAACGCATCGCAGTTACAAGAAGATCTAGTTGATCGCCATTTCACTTTGCTCAAAAAATTCTTCTGTCAATATTAAAAGAGTTCTAGATCTTAGATATCATACACTAGGTATATTTTAAAAATATTTTTGTGTGTCTACATTCCAAATCCAATTCCAAAAGATAATACTAAGTTTTCACTGTTCTTGGTCTGTATTATAACATGTTGGTGGATACCTACCAAAAACTCAATCTCGAAATATTTCGAAATCTCAGAAAGGCAAAAGAAATTTTCAAACAAATGTTATCCAGTAGAAATTCTGTACAGCTTGTCACTTGCAGGACAGTCCACTGACCAGAGATGACCTCTTAGGAGCATGCTCAAGCCTTGATTGTGTTATGTCCTGATACCCCAAGCACAATCTTGGGGTCACCAAACACACCAGAAACTGAACTAGTTCTACCGTTACATTTTTGTACGCGAGCTTAAAATATTATCTTCACTATCCTGTGCATGGTACAGCTGAAGCCCACATGGGCTGCTGAAGTTATAGCAGTACAAGGAAAAAGTGTTCCTTCAGTACGGTGAATCTCTCATGGATTTCCTTTGATCATCAGGGTAATAGCGAGCGTATTGGGCTCTTTGCCATCAAGTACCAATATGGATGAGGTGTTTTACTTGTACATAAAAATAAACTCATGGATAGGTAGACACCTATAATACAAGGTCAAAAAATATTGCAAAGAATCCTATGTTAGAATAGTAATTTACATCTTAATATTTTTTGTTGGTTTTTGATTTTCAGTACAGGACCTTGGATATTGTCAACGCATGATAAGAAAAGGGTCAAATACCTACCTATATTTCTTGTGTACTGTACTTATACTGTTCATTATACTTAATTATTGCTTTTTGTACATTTAATGTCAAGTTTTTAGGTTTAGTCATAAAAATGATAGGTACTTATTACGTTCATTGAGGTGTCAGTTATAACTAGTGACTAATGTGACTTTGGCCTACACAAGTCAATGTCCAGTGTCCATGTATCCATTGATGTTATCAGTGATTTATTATCTAGCACTAATATTATTTATGAAAGAATATTTTTTTAATACGCGGGAACCAAATAAGTATAGGCCACTGATTCTACTAATATTAAAGCCATGATATACTTAGCTTATTTTTCATCAGCTAAGAATATTGATGATGAGAAGTGGTTAGATTGATGAGCAAGGTGACAGAAAGATTAACTAAGGAAAGTAAAAATTGAGAACTAGGTAGCTAAAATTTCGTACCTTTACTATCTCGTAACAATATAAGTTACCTTTGGAACACTTTATAATTATTTTTCATCTAAGTTTTTCTGTTCTTCACAAAGTGTTCAATTCTAAAGGTATGTGCTTATTTAGTTTTGGGATATATAGTACAAGTAGGTTTTGCCAATAAGCAGAGGGTGTTTCAACTGCCAAGGCAAGTATGCCAAAAACAAAGAGAAAAGTAAGCGGAATACAGTAAAAGACAGCCAATGTGACAACAGCTATATTTTGTCAAAAATATTTCTTCCATGGGTCAGAATCTAACCCACAACTTACAAGTCACCCGTGCCAGCCAAATTCAACCATTGCCTCACTTCTGTAGATTACCTTGACTTATGGCAATAAAATAATCTCAGTTGTAACAAGGAGTTGTCAACTGTGCCAACCAAATTACTGATAATACTAATGAATGTTTAGTAGGTTACCTATCTTACTCAGATAAAAATAAGCAAACCATGATGGCCATATTGCGAATTAAGAGGACTAGATACCAAATCGAACCTAATAAACTCAATGGGTGTTCTGAACAGGACTGTTAACTACTGTAGAGAGATTTGTATAATGAGGAGTAAGGTCAGATACCGTCACCTTTAAAAATAGAAGTGATCATACATTTATTTTAAAAATAAACACTAAAAAAGGCTCTGTTGTAATGCTCAAAACTTTTCACTTTATTTTTCGTTACTTAGTTACATTAATTTATGTATGCAAAAAAAAAAAACGGTGGATTTTTTCACAAAACTAAATTTATTATTAGATAATATTATTACCAATAAGATATTGAATAATTTGAACATCTTTCATAGCATCCTCAGAATGCTGAAAGCCCTCATATTCCCCCTCCTCCTGTGTCTCTCCCACTGGGTGAGCCATGGCCGTGGCTTGGACAATGGCTTGGCTCGCACACCGCCCATGGGCTGGATGGCTTGGCAGAGGTACAGATGCAACGTGGACTGCGTCAACTACCCGGATGACTGTATCAGGTGAATTTCTTTTACAATATGGGCGAAAACTGATGCTAATGACGTCACTATTGCTCGATCAATAAGGCGGCGGCGGACTCTTTGCCTGGAGGTCGGTAGTTCGAGTTAAAAATATGGTGCAAAGTTAGAGTTGAGTTTGAGAAATTGTGATCAACTCCACCAAAAGTGCATTACGGCAGTATCGTCAGCAATTCTGCTTGATTTTTTTCTGCAAGAACGTACTTAACCAATACCAATAAATAATAAAGTCGGTGGTTCGAGTCCCAGGTACACAATACAACATTCTGTTTATCCTGCAAGAATGAGTCCATTTACTCTCACAAATTGCAGTAAATTCTAAGCCTGGGTTGAGTAGTTTTTTTTAAAGTTTTATTAGGAGGACAAAGTACAATGGTAACAGCATAAAATTAAGAAGAAAAAAAAAAAAAAAACAAACAAATGACGAAATAAATAAGTAAAAAAGAAAATAACAATAATGTCCTACCTAAAGAGCGGGGTTATTGCCTGTGGAAATCACTCGTGATTAACACAAATATGAAAACCTCTTTCTCATTCCCCAGTGAAAAACTGTTCAGGCGGATGGCAGACGCCATGGTAGCAGAGGGCTACAAGGCGGTAGGCTATGAGTACATCATCATAGACGACTGCTGGTCGGAGCTACGAAGGAGTTCTTCCGGGAGACTGGAACCGGACAAGAAACGCTTTCCCAACGGTATCAAAGCCTTGAGCGATTATGTAAGTGCGAAAAGAAAAATAATAATATATAATAATAATAATAATATCGCCTTATTTATACTGCCCGATTAGGACAATAAAAGTCCCATTATTCCAGCAGTAAGCCCAAGACATATTCAGGGTGTCTACTAAATGGTCAAAGTAAAATTCCCTGACTTTTCCAGGTTTTCCAGACCATTTTTCCAGTTTCTCCAGTCTACTTTTTTAAGGAGACGTTATATGAATATAATATGAGACCTGCTAAAATTTTGTTAATTTTATAAAAAGTCATTAAGAGTGTTTTGTGTTTCTTACCAAAGAAGCATCATCACACTGCTGGATTACAGTGGCGCCGCAGGCAAATTTTTTTTATTTTTCATTTTCATGACAAAATTGGATCTTGAAAAAAATTCCCTGACTTTTGGTGTTTTTTCACAAAATTCCCTGACTTATGGTGTTTTTTCACAAAATTCCCTGACTTTTCCCTGACTTTTTTGGTCTCGAAAAATTCCCTGACAGTTCCAGGTTTTCCAGGTTTTCCCTGACCAGTAGACACCCTGATATTATTATGTGGTAAAAATTCCAAATGGGAGGATAACTTGTCATGTCTCGGCTGGGTTTCAAACCCACGACCTCTGGAATCTCTAGATTCACAGAGTGCCGCCTTTACCACTGAGCTACCGGGACAGACTTATTTTTTAAAAAAAGATAATTTATTGTATAATTTGCCCTGAAGTAATGCGAGAGTGGTCCCGTGGCACAAAACATAAAATGTTTTATCACCACCATAATTTTATTGCGTTAGTTTAAAGTTAAGGAGATGTATGAGAGTGGATATTTCCCGGTGAGACAGTAAATGATTCTTTAGGGCAATATTTATAAATTTTCCCTAAATCTGAGGAGACCTTTGTCTAAAAATCATCAGGGCATCTCGTTAATTTTCTCTGTCATAGTAAAGCTATTTTTGTACTCATGGCCTTCCTATTTTTTCAAGAGAGGTTTATGAGTGTTGCACTTCGATCCAGTTTGGCAATATATTTTATAAACTTGTAAAAACTACTACAGAACAATTCAAGAACTGAATAATGACGGATACAACATAATTAGAAACTTTTCGAAAAGGCGTCTGGTGAACTTCTCTTACGTTTTTATTAAGATCTTCTATAAAAAGATAAATTTTGAATATCAAAATTAAAGTATGACGAAAGATATTCTGATGGGCGTGCAGATGATCTGAGTGAATTCGTATCTACCTACTAGCATGACCTGAATGACAAACCAAGTCTTGGACACGACACGGGATAAGAATACTAGCATGACCTGAATGACAAACCAAGTCTTGGACACGACACGGGATAAGAATCTAATATGTTGATTAACTTTTGTACTTATTACCAACAAAACTAAATAACTTCACTCAGGTTCACAGCAAAGGCCTCAAGTTCGGTATCTACGGAGATTACGGCACGAAAACTTGCGCGGGATACCCTGGTACCATTGATAACATGAAACTAGACGCGCAGACCTTTGCGGAGTGGGAGGTGGACTATGTGAAACTGGATGGCTGCTACGCCAGTGTCTTCTCCATGGACGAGGGTAAGTTAGAGGATAGCGAGGGGTAAGTTAGAGGATAGCGAGGGGTAAGTTAGAGGATAGCGAGGGGTAAGTTAGAGGATAGCGAGGGGTAAGTTAGAGGATAGCGAGGGGTAAGTTAGAGGATAGCGAGGGGTAAGTTAGAGGATAGCGAGGGGTAAGTTAGAGGATAGCGAGGGGTAAGTTAGAAGATAGCGAGGGGTAAGTTAGAGGATAGCGAGGGGTAAGTTAGAGGATAGCGAGGGGTAAGTTAGAGGATAGCGAGGGAGGTAAGTTAGAAGATAGCGAGGGGTAAGTTAGAGGATAGCGAGGGGTAAGTTAGAGGATAGCGAGGGGTAAGTTAGAGGATAGCGAGGGATAAGTTAGAGGATAGCGAGGGGTAAGTTAGAGGATAGCGAGGGGTAAGTTAGAGGATAGCGTAGCGAGAGGTAAGTTAGAGGATAGCGAGGGGTAAGTTAGAGGATAGCGAGGGGTAAGTTAGAGGATAGCGAGGGGTAAGTTAGAGGATAGCGAGGGGTAAGTTAGAAGATAGCGAGGGGTAAGTTAGAGGATCGCGAGGGGTAAGTTAGAGGATAGCGAGGGGTAAGTTAGAGGATAGCGAGGGGTAAGTTAGAAGATAGCGAGGGGTAAGTTAGAGGATAGCGAGGGGTAAGTTAGAGGATCGCGAGAGGTAAGTTAGAGGATAGCGAGGGGTAAGTTAGAGGATAGCGAGGGGTAAGTTAGAAGATAGCGAGGGGTAAGTTAGAGGATAGCGAGGGGTAAGTTAGAAGATAGCGAGGGGTAAGTTAGAAGATAGCGAGGGGTAAGTTAGAGGATAGCGAGGGGTAAGTTAGAAGATAGCGAGGGGTAAGTTAGAGGATAGCGAGGGGTAAGTTAGAGGATCGCGAGAGGTAAGTTAGAGGATAGCGAGGGGTAAGTTAGAGGATAGCGAGGGGTAAGTTAGAAGATAGCGAGGGGTAAGTTAGAAGATAGCGAGGGGTAAGTTAGAGGATAGCGAGGGGTAAGTTAGAGGATAGCGAGGGGTAAGTTAGAAGATAGCGAGGGGTAAGTTAGAAGATAGCGAGGGGTAAGTTAGAGGATAGCGAGGGGTAAGTTAGAGGATCGCGAGAGGTAAGTTAGAGGATAGCGAGGGGTAAGTAGTCTGACAGGACTACCAGATTTAGGTTTCACTGAATGTTCTGTATAGTATACTATGCCATCCTTTGGATGTTAATAAAATGACAATTTCTCCATTCATACTTTCTGTCAAGTGACTGAAGTCTATCTGATTCATTACCCACTACTTTTATCCCTTTACTTTTCTTATTTGGCTAACCACTGGACTTGTGGCCGTAGTGGTTAAGGCGCTCCTAGGGCGCAGGGATCCGTTCCTTTGAAACTATTCTCACCTATAGTTGAGACTTTCATCACATAGTAAAGGCACCAAACCAACTCCTGAGATAATATATGCTGTTTTAAACTCTATTGTCTTAAACGGGCCAAATAAATAAATGTCTATATTTTATTATTTGTAGAAAAAAACACTTCGCTTTTCTGTTTTACTTAATTTTCAAGTAAAACATGTTTTCAAGTATTTTATCTTCAAATGATTTAGATTTTAATTTGCTTTACCAAGAGTTGTTGTAACAATAAAAGTTCTTCTTGAGACCTTCTATAATTTAATTGTCTAATATTATTATATACTATCTAGGTACGCAAAAATGGGCTGGACTAATGCAGACTCGAAGCGGAATATTTATGTTAGATAAAATTAATTAACTCAAAAATAGTACATGTAATTTTTTATGCTATTCCTCTTTTCCTCTAAGAGGATCATTTAAACTCTAGTTTGTCAGTTCATTTCTTGCTCGGGGTAGAATAAAGTATGGACAAAAATATATTGATACAGAATTAACGGTACTTATTTCTGTCTGTACTAATTTCTTATAATGAAAATAAAATAGAATGTATGTATCTACTAATGAAGAACATGTACTAAGGGGAGTTGAGTATATAATAAAAGTCAATTTCAATGAAAATAAATAACAAGATAAAACATTGAGTTTTCGCCTTAGATTTATTTATTTTGGGTTGTACTCGATATTTCGCTGTTACAAAAGTAATTGATAGACATAAAGAGAAAGGTATTGAGAAGTATTGTGGAAATTTGATTCATTAAATTATTATTAAACATCAAATTTAATAATGATATAGATACATGGGAATATTAACTATTCTAAGTGTAACTCTAAGAGCTCTGTTATAACAAGATAATAATTATTATAAGTTAAACCACGAGAGGACTATGAACTGTTGCATAGTTTTTGGAACAATACTACAGTTAGTTCGTGACAGATCATTTTATTCATAAACATACCTTTTTATTGAAAATATGTAACTTTTCATAGTTATAGTAGGTAAAGATAGACCAAGGAAGTTGTCACCTGTCATTGTATTTCACAATTTAAATTTTAGGTAGGTATTGTGATCCCATACATTACTGTCTAATCCCAGTGTCAGGTTATGGTGGCAAGGTACTTGATTGCTTACAATAGTTGTTCACTACTCTGGGCTGAGAGATCTAAGAGTTTCCATGCTGCTCTAGGATTCAGTTCATTCATATCACGACACAGTACCCATAGGTGTTGAACTCGCAGGATTTTGTCAGGATCACCATCCACTACCTTACCTGCCTTATCTCTCATGCACAGAATCTGTTGAGATAGGAAGCTAATGATAAGAACAGGTCCCTGTTCCATGACCTTACCCATGGTGAGATCTAAGTTATCAATGTCAAGAATCTTACTACAGAACTGATAACCCAATAGATGGGCTTGCTTGATAGGAGTGGAGAGAATATTGAAAGGACCATCATGACACCAGTCCTTGAGGATTTCCAAATCACCTCTTATCATAGCCTCCATGACATTGGGGATGATGTCAATTTGGCACTGGTGGAGGAATTCTGATCTGTCAAAGTTAGGATCTATCTTGCAGATTTCAGTCAGTGTCTCCGAGAGTTCTGTTTTCTGGAAAAGGCCTCCTACTATATCAGTGACTTTATCGGTAATAAGGCGAGATGCTCGGACCATGGGATTGTTACTCTCATCATACTTGACCTTCCAATCCATCACTCTATTCACATAGGGATTATTTTGTTTGAACTCTTGCCAACTCTGAGAGAACCTGGAATCCTTGTGAAGCTCCACACCTGTAGCTTCAGTGTTGGGTGAGAATACTCTCTCATCTACTGCATCTACTTCAAGTCTCTTCCTCAATTTTTCAGGACATCGGTACACTTGAACATTTGTACTCTGATCTATCTCTTTCTTTACAGCTTGAGCTGTTTGTGATATTGTTTGGAAAGCACCTGTCTGCCCAATCTTTTGCCCACTTTCTGATATAGATTCAGCTGCTTTCCCAAATCCTTCTTTAAGTTGTTCAGCTTTCTTGGCAAGCTCTGCTTTGGTGGCATCATCTAATACACCTGATACTTTCCCTTTTAAGCCTTCATATTTTTCTTTGAATATTTCTGAACCTTTGGATGCTTCACTTTCTACTGAGTGGAATTTTTGTCTTGCCTTTTTCAGAGCTTCCGATTGTTCTAGCTTTTCAGCTTCTTCTCTAAACTTTTTTAAATTCTCTTTCATTTCTTTACTTCTTTGCATTTCATCTTTGACATTATCTAGAAATTTGGAGAAAAAGTTTTCTGGTTTTCGAGAAGGTGTTGAATAAGTTCGATTTTGATAACTTGTTAGAATGCTAGAACTCAAAGGTCTATGGATATAATTTGTTTTAGATACAATATTAGCTTTGCTAAACATCACAGCTCTGAGATAGGTTATCATTTTGAAGGGTAAATTAAAATAACAACAAAAGAATATTGATAAAAGAAAAACAGTAATTTTATTCTTACTGTGCAGGATCTATTGTAGATGGTCACAACTTCATTTTCAGCTTGGTTCAGACAGGATTTCTACTCAGTTGTAGTAGTTTTTCAATGAGACAAATTTAGTTTTTCCCCCCCTGAAATAAAAATAAAGATATGATTGATTTGATTTTTTTCTTCAACATTCTCAAGTTTGTGCAAATTGAGGGTAAAACATAGGTAATATTTTCAATTTTATTTTATTGTAATGTGATTTTACAAAAGAAAACATAGGTAATATACTAATTAATTAACAAAATACTCTTATATAAATGACATTGCCAAACAATTTTTGTAATCTTGATAATCATATTTAATCATTTCATCACATTAGGTTACAGGCAATTTGGAAGATATTTGAATGAAACTGGGCGCCCAATGGTGTACTCATGCAGTTTGCCAGCATATCAAGAAGAGAGAAAAATGGAGGTAGGTCCTGATCCAAGAAACTTATATTCTTATATATTATATAAAAAAAATACAAGTTTAATGCAGTGATCATTTCATAGTGAAAAGACCCAAATACCTAACTGAGGATCTCTTTTACCAAGTGATAAGTTGTTCCCAGATTCTAAAGTAATTATAAAAAATATTTAATTTTCCCAAAGCAAGTCTCATGTTAAATCAAGACCAGGTACAAAGAAAAAAGGATAAATTTTCCAGGACTCCACAGTTCAAACATTAATATGATTTTGAAGCTAAGTTACTACAAAAGCACCACCAATCCAAAAGTGGTGTATTTTATAGACTGATATTTCTAGAGAATCTTTTAAATGCAATTTTCTGTAGGTTACTCCACTAATAAGCAATCTGATAGAACTCACAGAATTATTTATTTTTCCACTGTACCTTGTTTGTCAGAGGGTTGCCTCTTAAATTTATTTGTCAATGTTGAAGAATAGTTATGCTAACTAGTCTAACTACCCTCAAAAAGATTATTCAAAATTATTTGTAACATACCTAGATTAACTTTAACAACTCATAAGTTAGTTGTTAGTGCTTTTACAATAGATATAAATAGCTGACATAGTCAGCCTTGATTACACTTCTACTCAAGTGTTAAAGTTTGAATTTGTGTTGCATTGTTGAATTTTTTATAATTGGTCCTTTTAATGTTGGTCTGATCAACATTACCATCTCAAAATTAAAATTCAAATAAGTGATTCTAGAATTTTGTTTGCAGCCAGTTTTGGGGCCTATTTTTTAATCAACCAATCAGAGAGCTTACAATATTTAAGGCTAACAACATTTTACTAGCATGAAACCAGCAGTTAAATTTAAAACTCATTTACTTGATTAGCACTATGCACTAGTAGAATAGTCAAATAAGATATAATTTCAAAAGATATAATTAACAAAATGTAGTACTGTTGTGGTGTGTACTTTTGTATGCACTTTTGGTTTTTGTTTTTTTTTTATATATATATAAACAAAGATATAATATGGACATAAAGAAAGGAGAACATATTTATTAGCTTTCTGAAAAGAACGGAGCAAGAATACAAGATATTGGTGTTTTCAGGATACAGGTACTTGATCTTGAAATTAAAATGTAATTGATTTCACTGTGTTCATTCCCTCTGTGTTTCAACTTGAGGTGATGCAACAAAGTCATTGAATTTTATATACTTACTCAATGAATTTTATGTCTTCATAGAGATTCCCAGAAAAATCTATTTGACTTTTCACTGATTAAATTGAAAAGCTGTTGTAAAATTGGGTGAAAATCAAATTTTGGGCTGATAAGCCTCATTGTTTATCAATTCATGAAAAATTCAAAATCTGCCGCTCTACTCCATATCATACGAGCCAACGCGCACGTAACAAAAGGTGCGTTTACAAGAGGACCATTGATGTTTAAAAATTGACTTCAGGCAACAACAAGCAACAAATTACAGTTTCGTCTTTTTCGGTTGGTTTTACGATCCCCTTCAAGAAACACGAATCTGCCCTGCTACCTATTTTAAGTGTATTTTTTTATATAATTTAATGTAGATAGTACTCGTACCTATAGGAACCGTCGATATACATTATACCTTTTCTTCGAGGTCCTCACCTTCAGTTCAGAAGGCATCAGCCATTCTATCTGAATTTTACAGGCAAGGAACATTGGTTTCACTCTACGCACCAAACTGTTTTTTGTAGGTATTTATGAAACGAGTACCTATTTTCAACAGGAGTCTTTATAGTCATTCAGATTAGTTTTTTATTCGCCGGGAATCACACCAGGCTTTCACATGAACTTTACAGAGCCTCGATTGAGCCGGAAATGTTTTTTATAATTTTAATTGTTTTGATAATAGGTACCCAGACGGCACAAAAGGTTACACAAGCTTTATAGACTCTGAATTTTCCTTGTAAAAATAAGCTTTACTTCACAAGGTTTAAAAAGTATAAAAAAAGTATGGATTTTTCCTTGTAAAAATAAACTTTACTTTACAAGATTTAAAAAAGTATAAAAAAGTATGAAATAATAAGTTTGCGGAAAACTTACTTAGGCAAGGTTTATAAACACTTTGGAAAGGTTTCCGCAATCTTTTATAAGTTTTTTAAATATTTTTTTTCGCAAGACATCGGAATAGAGAAAACGCCTTAAAAAATAAATGTGTGACTGTGTATGCAATATGTCTCTCTTCATCAATGGTCTGTGGAGTGTGGACTCCATATTGAATTTTTGAAATTAAATAACTGAAAAGTTTATCAAGTCGCAAAACACTTTTAAGTTATTAGTTATATTAGTATTGTAACTTAAAATAGTTCTGTTTTTAGTGATCCAATGCTCTGACTGAATTCTGGAGCTCTTTACAAACTTTTACCTTAGAGAGCATGAACAATTTTTGACCAACTGAGGTCAGGATGGTCAATATGTCTGCAAACATAATATCTTTTTAAACTGGATCCTAGCATTTAAAATATAATCTATGGAGGAAATCCACATGATATTTTCCACCTGTTTACATGTATTGTGCATCCAATCCAACATAGCTTCAATCTGAAGAAACCTATTCAAGCTGCCTCCCTCCTCAAACATATTGAACCCAACACCGGATAAGTGAAAGTGACTACACATTTTATTGATGATTTAACAATATAATTATATCTAACAATTATTTATCTAACAATTAAAAAGTCCAACAAGTTGACTCTTCTAAAGTTCCTTCATCACAGTTTTAGGGTGTAACTAAAAAGAAATTTTTCTCTACTTTAAAAAGTTTACTGTTCTAAAGTGTACCAATTTCCATGCATTAATCATAAGGGAGTTTTACACTCCAATTAGTGGGGTAAGCAATAGCTAAACAATATCTTACATTGTTTTATAGTCAAACCAGGATATGTATGTGGAAATGCTGGAGATTAACCTGTTCCAGATATTCCACTTAATCAGAATCACACTCTTAACAGGTGTCTGACTGGGGGATTTTAAACAGGGAGAAGACCAGTGTTTTGCTAAACAACTATAAACAGAGAACTGACTAGCTAAAGGCTTTTTAATAGGTTCACATTATTGAAGATTTGACTACACTGTTCCATAATCAAAAGATCCTGTGTTCAATTTACAGTTTTTTTCTTCTTTCAAACAGCAAATTCTGTTCCCTTTGAAAATAAGGCATTTCTAGCCCTTATCAGGCTAAGTGAGGTTAATGTGGGTAGCTGGTACCATTCCCAGTAAATTCAGTATACAACCCCCATTTTTTTTTAAATAAATAAATCTGTTCTCTGAAAATGTGAGGCTGGTATATCTAGCCCTACTCAGGCTGAGTGAGGTGAATGTGGGTAGCTGGTACTGTTCCCATTAAATTCAGAATGAAATTCCCATCCTCACTATCTCAAATCAGGACAGGGGTTTTTTATGGATTTTCAACCAGCTATGAGATAAAAAAAAAATATTGTAAGTTAAGAAGAAGTATTAAGTGTTGCAAATTTAGACAGTTTTTTACTTGTAATAAGTACATTTTTTACTATAATGTGTTCATTAATTTTAACTTTTAAAACAGTAGCTTGCATTATTAAGGATTTGACTACTGCCCGTAATACAAAGATTTTGGTTCATTTTTGTTGTTGTGAAACAGATAATTCTCCTTCTTTTGAAAATATGAAGCTGGCATGGGTATACACAGCGTTTATCAGGCTGGGTGAGGTCAATGTGGCTACCTGGTACTATTCCCAGTAAATTCAGAATAAAATGGCCCAACCCAGGCTCGGTGAGCTTAATGTGGGTATCAGGTTTGTGAGTTTCCTGCAAATGAGGGTAAAACCTCGGTCATGATATGACTATGCAATTGAGGTTAAACCCACTTTGAACAAACAAACAAAAAAAAATTCAGGAAGACTGTTCTTTTTTTACGAATGCCATGTTATAGTCAAAATTCTCTCTGGGTTCTATTTCCTAATTTCATCTTCAATAATCTCAACTTCTGTTCTGGAATTCTTTGTCTTTGGGCAGCCTGCTGCTGGGCAGGAAGATGGCATTTCAGCATATCTCTCTCTTAATTACCTTATATGTATAATAGATTTAGATTAATCAAGTCCACTTGGCTTAATTTATCTGCTGATTCTATGTATTATATTCTGTTTGTTTCATGTTTTTGTTTGTTACATATTTTTGCTTTGAATTCTTTTACCATGTAAATGGAAAAATATAAAACTGAAAAACACAAATTGTCTTCTTATTTATTAATGTTAGCATTTCATCAACAGCTTTTCATCATTGTAGACCAAATTGCCTTGAAATAGTATATTTTTCATCAAATCCAAATTAATTTTAAAAATTTCCTGGCCCTACCTGTGAAATCACAATTTTCAAATTTTCCCGGGCAATGGCGGCGGTATGAAATTCAATATGGAGCCCCTTAATTATTAAGTAGGTATGCAATTTCCAAAACCTTGTAAAAATAAGCTTAATAAAATGCTCAGGGGGAGGAAGTAGTAAGCTTACAGAAGTGTTTCTAAAATGTTAAGCCTTGTCAAAATAAGCTTTATAAAATGTTTGAATCTTGTCAAAATAAGTGTTTTTAAAATCTTTTTAAACACTTTCTGTGCCGTCTGGGTACCTATACAATCATATTTCATGAAATCAAAATAATTTGTTTTTTTATAGATCAACTTCACTAATTTGGCGGAAGTGTGCAATTTGTGGAGGAACTACGATGACATCGATGATTCTTGGTACAGTGTGACGACAATAGCCAATTACTTTGCTCTCAAGCAAGATCTCTGGACCAAATACGCTGGTCCAGGACATTGGAATGATCCTGATATGGTAAAATATGAAACCTAATAAATTATACACGTTTTAATGATTAAAGATTGTTCTAAATGCTGTTGACATGGTGCCCGCGTAATCAAAAAACACTGATATTGCTCACAGCTTTTAAGTAGACCGGGTTTGGTAAATCAAGGGTGAGCTCAAATTAAGGTGCAGTCATGTAAAATAAAATTGAAAGTTTTAGGTACCTAGGTATACCCGCATTCTATCTTCTAAGTAGGTAACTAATAAATCACTTGTCTTTCCTTTGTGATTGCGACAGTTGATTATCGGTAACTTCGGGCTAACCTACGAGCAAAGCAAGCAGCAGATGGCAATCTGGGCTATCCTGGCCGCTCCACTTATCATGTCCAATAATCTGGAAGACATCAAGCCAGAGTTCAAGGCTATCCTGCAGAACGAAGGAATCCTGAAAATAAACCAGGACCCTCTTGGAATTCAAGGACGACGGATCTATGTGGTAGTACTTATTTTTAAAGTTGTCATATTTGTGTTATCACTTTCGTGATATCACAAGTACTCAAACTCGCTTAATTCACTAAATCTTTGCTGAAACCGGGACTCGAACCACCGACCTCCAGGTTACAAGTCCGCTACCTTATCGATCAAACTACTACGGTCGGTGTAGTACTTATTTCTAACGTGTAATTTTTGAAAATTATCATAATTATTTATGTTAATCATGATGATGTGATGTCACAATTGCTCAAACCCGCTCTACTAAATCTTTGCTGAACTTGGGACTCGAACCAACCGCCGCGCCGCGCGACGTCAGGGTGCGAGTACCTATTGATCGTGCTACTGAGGTCTGTTTCGTGTGATTTTTATTACATCCTATAATGATTCATTATTGGTCTCTGAATCATAGATAAAGTGACTTTAAATAAATAAAATAAAAATAGCAGATTTTTTTATTTTAATGAAAAACTAGAGAAAAATAAATTCATAAGAACGATAATGGGTCGTGGTGCACTTGAGATTCACTAGGGGTGAAGTTCATAGACAAATTCTATATCTCAAGTCATTGCTAAGCGTTGGTTTTCCCTATCTTACACAGTACGCAATCCGTGACTTAGCGCCACAGAGGTATTACAAAAACGTCTATTAATTCCGCCCTAAGAGTTCAATGCTGTTTGTAGGAGACCTAGGGCGAAATTAATAAACAAATTCTATATCCCAAGTCACTGCTAAGCGTAGGTTTTCCCTATCCCACACAGTACGCAATCCGTGACTTAGCGCCACAGAGGTATTACAAAAACGTCTATTAATTCCGTCCTAAGAGTTCAATGCTGTTTGTAGGAGACCTAAACAACTGACATCAACGTGTTTTTCCAGGAGAAGAACATCGAGATTTGGACCCGCCCCATCACTCCCAAAGAGGGAGACCAGTACAGCTATGCAGTGGCTTTTATAAGCAAACGAACAGATGGTAGAGCATACCCCTACAATGTCACCCTGTCTAATATTGGACTCAAGCATGTGTATGGATACAAATTTGAGGTGAGCATAAAGGTTATTTGAAGATTTTATACGCGCGTGAGTGGGGTACCAGCCTTTGGATACCTATTGGGTCACTCTAGCTGAGAAGGGGAGGGAATTGTATTCTTATGTCCGAAAATCTATAGACATTTTACTGAATTACCTAATAATGTAAAAATAAAGGACAAACACAATTATGTACTAAGTATTTAACAAACATAAGAAAAAAAATATTTTTTCTTTTCAATAAATTGGTTTGAGAAAGGGAAAAGCTTCTGCCGAAGAGTGTGAGACTCAGACCGATCGCCCAGTATCCATGGCTGCCTACAATGTCCGAGGCTCCTTATCAATGCTAAACCTACTACAGGGTGGGCCAAGAATTCGTTAACATTTAAATGTAACTTACCGCGAAAACTATTGCCGCGCGGTTCTTAGCACCGATGCTACTGGAATTTGCTGGCTATAATCGTAACACATGGTTTCAACAAGATGGAGCCACGTGTCACACATCGAACGAGTCCTTGCCGGTGGTCAAAGACATGTTTCCGGAAAAGCTGATATCCAGACGTGGTGACATCCCATGGCCACCCAGAAGTCCAGATCTATCCCCAGCAGACTTCTTTTTATGGGGTTATTTAAAGAGTCGTGTCTACATTGATAAACCGAATACACTGCGTCAACTTAAAGAAAAAATCATCGAAGAGATGTCGGCGATCTCGCGGTCTCTTTGCAGAAGAGTATTTGAAAACTTCAGGACTCGCTTAGATGAGTGCAAAAACCGAAACGGTGGTCATTTAGACGAAATAATTTAAAAAAAATAAATTACAACTAATTAGCTTTCTCGTAAATAAACGATTTCTAAAATATGTTAAATGGTTTTTTTAACGATTTTTTCAAATGTTAACTAATTCATGGCCCACCCTGTATAAAACTGTGGGAATGTTAAAAAAACACTCCATAATTAGGTAGGTAAGTGAGTTAGTTATTTTGTTCAATCATTGTTGATACATTTTTGCATTTCAGGATTTATTTGCTGATGAATTGTCTAATGCAACTAGAGTAAGAATTGGAGATGTGAGAAACAAAATTGTTTTGCCCAGGAACTCCATCAAAGTTCATATTAATCCTTCAGGTTAGTGGTAATTTGTAATTAGCTGTCTATATAAAAAAACGTTGCAAAAATAAGAAGAAAAAATTACACTTTTAAACAAAGGCCAAAGAAAGGTTGCTCTAGGAACAAATCATGAAAATGGTGCAGTATAATGGTCTCAGTAGGGGAATACATTCT
This sequence comes from Bactericera cockerelli, assembly GCA_024516035.1. Classification (NCBI taxonomy): domain Eukaryota; kingdom Metazoa; phylum Arthropoda; class Insecta; order Hemiptera; family Triozidae; genus Bactericera; species Bactericera cockerelli. The sequence goes on from CM044960.1 coordinate 22,057,058, forward strand.
TTACAGGTAACACGTTAGTGACCTACATAATTATGTTAATCACATGAATGATTAAAATAAAACAAAAATAACATCAAGGGTAATAGGTCCACCTAAAGTTATAGTAATTGTTACCTATGATTATTATTATTTATTTATTTGGTAAAATTTAAAAAAATAATAATTACTAAAATGTCTTAGATCTTCTAGGTCAAGAACATACATTTTTTATACCTGTCTCCAAAATGTAATTTGTTGCTAAAAAGGGTAGAACAGAAAGCTGCAAGTATAACTTCCAAACTAAGCATACCAATTAATAATTACAGTTTAATAAATTGTTAATTAAACTACTGATTTGAAAACTTTCAGGTGCTGTCTTTCTCAAAGCTACAGTTGTTGAAGAAGAGGAAGTGGGAGGAAAGACTTTGGATTGTGTAGATGACCTGACATGTGAATTTCGGATCAATTAGTATTATTGAAAAGTTGTAAAATTGATGTTAAATTAATTTTCCACTGTCTACCTTTTGGAACCATTTGTCAAAAGAGAAATCAAGGGATATCTTTTAATTAAGAATTCCAAGACCAAATTTAGAGAGTATGGGAAGATTAGATCAGCTTTTAAATTTTCTTAGTGTAAACTAACTTATTAAATAATTACAGCCCCCCCACAAATATTTTTACTCTTCAATTGTAGCTACCTAATGTATCTCATGTGTCAAAGCTTATGTAGGTACTTGATACATTTCAAATGCCAGTGTAAAATATTAAAATAAAAAGGAAAGCCACCTACTTCAGGAATGAACTATTATTTTCTCATTTGGACAACTCAAGGCAGTTTTAGTGAGCCTGAAATTAACTTATCTTAGCTTAGCTTCATTTGATACAATTATCTTTAATAGATAAATAGGTCTGGTGGAGAATTTTTTTTTATATACAAATTAACATCTTTATTCTCATGTGACAAAAAGTTTCTAATCGAAAGTACTGGTGTGATCTTAGATCGCTTTAAAGGAGTCAATAGTCAATTATTGTAACATGAATAATAGCTCAACTATCCATCCACACAACATTAAAAAAATCTAACAAAAACTTGATATAGTCTGAGTGAGTTCATCATAAAGCCTAGTGTTTCTAAGCTTTTCTCAACTATGCTTGCCTGAATGAGAGCAGTTAGAATGGAAGTCTACTTTAGTTTGAACAATGTTGACTATTTCTTCTTGGAGAAGATCATGTAATGACCTGTTGTCATGTCTATAGATCCAGGCATTGCTTTTTGGATCATAGTCATATCTCTTTGGACCAGTTGATGGGGAGCTGAGCCAGATCTGTTTGTTGGGTGTTTGTCTATTTATGACATATGTGCCATGAGGATCACCAAAGTTAACTGTGAGAACTCCATCCTGAAAAAAAATGAAAATGATAAATTTAGATTTGTCCATCTTAAATACAAACACATTAGGATTTCAACAAAAATATTTTACTGAAATTTAACTATATCATCTTGAAATATGGTTTACACTAATGACAGGATAATGATGAAGAAGAATCAGGTTGTCCTGATTAGTAAGATAACAGAGGCACTAATTAGCTGTTTATAAATTTAGTTTACCTGTATCATGGGTGTAAGGTACCTATACTTACTCCATATGTAATATCAGTGTTGACCAAGTGTGTATTCTCTTCTATAACAACATCAAAATAGTCAGTTAGAGATTCCAGAGTTTCATTGCAAATAATTTCATATTCTGGAACAGAGATAGTGCTGAAAAAAAAAAAAAAAAAAAAAAAAAAAAACAGTGATTTATCCAGACAGTTCAGGAAAAATTGATCCAGAATAAAATTAGCTTTTCAATTGAGTTGTGTTTTCATGGACCAGATGAAATTTATTTATATACCTAACAGGAAAGTCCTGTATATGAAATGGTGCAGAAGATGTTTCACATCAGCACAGAGTATAATACTCCATAGGTAGACCAAAGATACTCAGTATTGAGCTATCTCAATCATTCAAGAGTTTATTTAACCAAATCAAAACTTTTGATTTTTCAAGTTAAAATCGGCTGGAATTCTTCATCAACACTAAACACTGTAAGAGATTTTCCATTGATAAGCCTGAATTTGAGACACAAATCACAGACTTACCCTGATGCAGAGGTACAGAATTTTTTACAGAAAATTCTATTACTGTCAAACACCTTGATGTGTTTTGTAATCACTGGATGTGCGTAGTTAGATTCACCACTTTTGAATACATTAAGGGCACAAACACTCCTTGAGTAAGAATGCCATTTTAACAGCCTCAGAAATTTATCCACTTTGTAAAGCACTCTGCTACACAACATTGCTATTAGGTTGTCTTCTTGGGATTAAAATTTATAATCTAAGTTGCATTTCCTTATCAGTGTGATTCTTATCTCTATATGACATGAAATTGCACAGAGAAAAGTTTTTGTTTGTTGATGTCAGATAAATATTAAAATCAGTCACTATAAGAAGGAAGACACTCTTTAATGATTAATCAATGAACTATGTAAAATGTCATCTAATTATTCATAAAACTTGAATTTCATCTTCCTTTTAACTTTCCTTTATTTTTTATCAGATAGACATAACATGAAATTTAAAATTTACATTTTTTAAAAGTCCCGCTCAGAAGCTGAATACTTAAATGTAACAGTGTTGCAATCTATAATCATTAGCCATTACCGTACATCCGTACACTAAATAATAATACCGTACATGTACATGTCAGCCAAATTAAGGGCGAAAATAGCCGTTTTTGTAATATATTATGTACTTTTGTGGCTAGTCACGGATTGCGTATTGTGCCGTAATTTAGGGAAAACCGAAAGCAATGAAAGTTATCGATGTTGTCTATGAATTTGGCCCTAAATTTAAAAGAGATAACACAACAAAAGTCATATGAGTCATGACGTATCAAAATCGTAATACAAAGGCACACAACGGGAGGCCAGCCAGCATTTGACATGAGATACGCGCCAAATAATAACTTTTTTTTAGCGTCGGTGAAGTTTATCCCCCTTGACAGTTTAAAAAATCTGGAAAACAGGAACTTGTAATACAAAGGCACAAGGTCCATCAGTGCTCGTCATAGGGTAACAAAAATACTGATTTCTTTATTGAAAATCATGGTCTAAGACGCTGAGAGTAAAGGGACTTATTAGTTACATTGCTGCAGGATAAACAGACAAAAGACTACAAAGTATTCTCATTACATAAATGGGCTTGGGTAAAAATAAGTATACCTAATTTCCTAACTACAAAATAGAAAAACAAGACGGGTAGGTAGATGTTGCTTAAAAATTAACTTTTAATATTACGATCATGGAATAAAGAAAGTATAAAAATCTGTATAAAATTAACATAAAATGACATTTTTGGATTATAAAGGGGTGTAAAATAATAATATGGAATAACTTGGTAACACATGACACAAATGGGAAGCTTCTTGTTAAAAATATGAATAATTATAACTTAAGTTAGGAATAAAAGGGAAGTAACAAATACAGCAACAAAAAACACCATAAAAAACAACAATAATTTACTAAAGAATTTTCTAGCTCTGAAATATAACCTGGAACAACTTTTGGGAATTTTTTTTTTATATTGGCAGGCAAGTAAGCTGAGAATATTTTTCGAAGATATTTTCACTATCAAAAGAACTAGCTCTTTTCACAATATTTGGCACATACTAAAATAGGTAAAGAGTTTACACCCGTATTTATGAACAGCGAATTTTGTCTGAGCACTGTCTCAAGCAAGGTATTGGCCAATAATATTAGAGGAAATCATGCTCCAGACCATGCTCAAACGACGTTTTCTGTTCATAAATACGGCTGTTAGATTTGATGAACCAATAGGTATTGATGAGAAGACGTGGTTTAAGTTCACTTTAAAATATTTAGAATTATTTAAATTTAATATGCTCGAGAACTTAAAGTTAAATTTATCACTTGTCGTCGAGGAAAGGATGCTTTTCTAGGAAATGACAACAAACTATACTGCCATCAGTCGATTCAAGGCTATCGGGACACGGCAAGGTGTTAGATAATTAGTCTATTTTAATTTTGAAATAAAAAGCTCAGTGGTTAAGCACTCGCTTGCCATGCGGAAGGTCCCGGGTTCGATCCCCCGTGCCGACAAAAATTTGTATTCTTAATTTGGTTACAATTGTTTGTAAGGGATACCTTCCGGTGCGCTCGTGTTGACCCAGCACCCAATTGGGAAGTATTGTGTCACTTCTCGCCCATCAGAGGGGTGGCATACTACGGGATGGGCAGGCTACAACACATACCACAAGCGTCTACAGTAGCTCCTGTTTCATGGCAATTTGTTTGGAATGGCTCATCTTGTCTGCGTAGCCGCGTGGGCTATGACCCAGTGTTGAGTTTCACTCTCTCTGAATATCAGAACTTTCGCACCGCTTTATTCTTTCTTCTTTTTTGATCATAGGTTTCCTTTGAGGAAATTGGACGCGTAGGTAGAATAAAGGTGTTTCCAGAAATCATAGCGAGCTGGGAATGGAAAGCCCTGGTGTACGGAAAGAGTCTCATTGATGTTGAGATGGGACACGTCCTGCTGTGTACAGGGGTTCCACGATGAGAATGTCTCCATGTGAGGCACGCTGGAGACAGGGAATACAGATTTATTCAAATTTACTTTCATTGTGACTAAGAAATTAAAAATAATCAAAAATATAATAATAGAGTTTGGTGGAGAGGCTTTGTGCATCGACCTGTCCCTTAGGATAGAACGATTACGGATATGTATGTATTTATGTGACTAAGAACAACAAACTATAGAGTTAAATGAATAAATATTATCCCTGAACAATGTCTGCACTGGGGGAAATAGAGTGGCCTATTCCTAATTTACATTATGGGTTTGATGGCAGAGATTGCCTCAGGCAATAATCACGCCCTTTGTCAATATTATTGTTGTCAATAAAGAGTTATTATTATTACTGCTCCTAATTTACATTACTGCCTTTTTAGTAAGTAAATAAAGTATATATTTATCTCCATAATCACAGTGGGATCAGGCACGATGACGCAAATAAAATTTGCGAGAGTTTAAACAATTTTAAACACTACAAAAGGTTTACAACAAATACACTACTGGTACAACAAAGTACATTTTCCTATTACATACCCAGTTTTGGCAAAGTTGGTCCACAGACTACGAATATTTTCCGACGCTTTTTCCTCTGGAGACCCAGGCTCGGGCACCATCCCGGTGATTGCGATGTAGAAGAGATAGCCTAGCTCATCCACATGGCAAGCTCCTGTTGATAACATAAAAACAATGCAAACTGCTGCTAATAACTAATTTTAATAATAATAATATCGCCTTATTTATACTGCCCGATTAAGACTATTAAAGTCCCATTATTCCAGAAGTAAGCCCAAGACATATTATTATGTGGTAAAAATTCCAAATGGGATGATAACTTGTCATGTCCCGGATGGGTTTCGAACCCACGACCTCTGGAATCTCTGGATTCACAGAGTGCCGCCTTCACCACTGAGCTACCGGGACAGGTAATTTAATAATGTTAAATTTATTACCTTTATTTTTTATTAAAATAGGATACCATTTATATAATAATGGTAGAATAGTGACAACCTAAGAGCATTGGTCAAAATTGACTTAGCTTAGAGGTAAGATAAACAGAAGAAGTAGAAGTAATTTAAAGTATAACGTAACAACGAGGTAGTCCAAACAAGTCCATGCTAGCAATTCTCCAAAGTAAAAAAATAATAAAAATAATGCATGAGTTATTACTTTAATCGTCAAGACCATCAAGATAAAATGACGTGTCATACAACTCATACACAATGACAAGAAAAAGAACATTACAGCTACATACCTGGTACATCGAACTCCAAGCCTTGCAGAACCAGCTTCTTGAACACGTTCAATTCTCCTTCGAAGGAGAACACATATCCATAAGCTTGGCCTGGCTTCAACTTTGAGATCATGGACATTGTCCCATAGTGACCCAGTGTAAAGAGGAGATCTGAGTACAACTGAGAAAGTAAAAAAATCAACTTCAGCTTACTGCTGAGAGGTATAATATAGCATTTTCTCTCTCTCAACATTCTGAGAGAGAATTAGGCTTCCGAATGTATTTTTCTTCTACACAGTTTAGAATGACAGTCTTGTTCAAATTCGCTATGTTTTCAGAATAGAATCAAACTATAATATAAACAAACATACATTTCAATATTATTATCTAAGACCTCAAGTTAAAAATAAAAGAAAATAAAAAATCAATGAAACAAATAAATTAAGTTAACCAAACCACGCAAGTCTTTCTCCTAAAATTAAATAATTAAAATCTGTCAACGCCAATCAACTTACATCAAAGTACTGATTGATCTTCTGGACATTGACTGGTGAACTTCCAAAGTAGAACCGCTTGATGTCACCAGCTATCAACTTTTCCTTGGCTCCCTCTGCGTTCAAATTACGTGGCACAACTCGTTCGAAATCTTTATCCAAAGTATCTAACAGTTTGTCCACAGTCGATGCACCATCTGAAATAAAGATTTTATCAGGTTTTTTTTTTTTGTTTTTTTTTTATACAGGGTGTCCCGTATACAGATGCAAATATTTTGAGGGTAGGTTCAGCCCACCGTGGACTATCATATGAGCGAAACTTGCAGTAGGACATTTTGCTTCGTTAAAGAGTTATGGCCAAATCCCTGTTTTTCCCACAGGTCTAGAGGTCACTTGGATCGATGCACGTTTTTATAGGAATGATAGCCAGTAAGTAATTTTTGACTTCATGTATGGATAGTCATGCATATTGCCCTTCAAATGCAGTTGGTTGCATAAAAAAATATTGAAAGACCAGAGAGATATTTAATCATAAGTTTAATATTTTTCTAAAATTCGATTTTTCCCTTTTTTCCCTTTCGTGAATTTAGAGTACTTCTACAATTGCAATTCTGCGTATCACTAGGTAAAAAAATACCCTTTGCTATTTTGTTTCAATAAATACAAAGTTCTTTCAGACGCGTGAAGGAACGAATGAGATACGTCTTATTAAACGGCACCAGAAGGAGAGAAACACATCTTTCAAATTTTGAATCTGGGCGCTATTGCATTTTGAAGAACACTCGATGCCTGAAGCGGTCTATGTGACCATTTTTGTGCCAACTGCAAGTTGTAAATGAAAATTTTCTGAGTATAAATAGTTCTATTAACCAACTATATTAATCAAATCTAATAGTTAAAATAACAAGGCGATCAATTTGTTCGGTGGAAGAGAAAGACACAAGCTTTTATCTCGCCCTTGGATCGCTACATATTCTTTTGGGTTCTTTTCATTTCATGTCCTGTGTTGCAGAATGTATCATGTTTGTAGCTTATCAATAAAGTACTAATAATAATAATAGTAACCTTAAGGTTGGATGTTCGAGTTTTACCCAAGGTTAATTTTCGACACTATTTGTTATGTTTTTGATATCATGATTGTGATAAACACAAAAATGATATTTTTAATTTTACTTCAAAAAATAAAATGACAATTTTTGTTGTTAGCGCAGAGTATTTCTCCATGTGTATTCTTTGTCCATAATTACACCACTGGTTGCTGCTTTCGTTGCAGCCTCTCTCATTTTTCCTCATGATAACCCTGTGACCCCGTAACCCCATTCACATAAAAGTTCACAAAGACCGACCACTGTGAATGATCAATTTCCCTCTGTTAAACATCCCAGAGCAGTGTATTTATACCTCAAATTACGCGCCAATTCTGTTAAAATTTAGCCAACTTTGAATTTTCCATCATGATTCAGAAGTGTTTTTTGAGCTTTGTGTGTACTGCGTTCCATGATCTTTAAAGTAATATAAATAAGCTTTATTTTTTCTAAAACTAAACATAATAGGGTATTTTTTTATCTAGTGATACGCAGAATTGCAATGGTAGAAGTACTTTAAATTCACGAAAGGGAAAAAAGGGAAAAATCAAATTTTAGAAAAGTATTGAACTTATGATTAAATATCTCTCTGGTCTTTCAATATTTTTTTATGCAACCAACTGCATTTGAAGGGCAATATGGATGACTATCCATACATGAAGTCAAAAATTAATTACTGGCTATCATTTCTTTAAAAACGTGCATCGATCCAAGTGACCTCTAGACCTGTGGGAAAAACAGGAATTTGGCCATAACTCTTTAACGAAGCAAAATGCCCCACTGCAAGTTTCGCTCATATGATAGTCCACAGTGGGCTGAACCTACCCTCAAAATATTTGCATCTGTATACGGGACACCCTGTATATATAAGTATCTCACAGCCTCTTGACATGAAACAGCAGCGACTCTAGACGCTTGTGGTCTGTGTTGTAGCTTGCCACTCCTGTAGTGTGCTACTACTATACACTATTAACCGATCTCAGTAGCTCGATCGTTATTTTATTTGAAAATTCAAATAGGGCTAAACCCGTCAATAAACACCCGTCTACCGGGCATTATTATTACTATTGCTTGATAAGGCGGCGAAATCCGAAGTACGGCAAAATATTAATAAGGAGTCTTTGAGAAATTATAATATCGAGATTGTGATTAACGTACATACAGTTAGGTGCAAAAGTGATACAATAAATTTCGATTCTGTGAACATGTAATTATATCTTTTGTTTGTGTACCTAAATGAATGCAGTTTTTTTATGTATATAAATGTCGTATTCTTTAGACATATTTAGCAAAAACTAAAGTAGGAAAAAGTCAATAAATAAAAATAGAAAAATGAATTTCATTCGATGTCCGAGTGGATCACTTTTGCAACTTTCGTCAGAACCCAAAAATTTATCACGAAGAGGTGAATTTCTTGAATTATTTTTTTCGGCCAGTTACTTTACGACCTTTGTCTTGTACATTCTTCGAAAAATTCAGTTCCATAACATCTCTTGTCGCGATGAAATCAAAAATATCTATTTTTAGTGAAAGTGTGAGATATTACCTAATACAAGGCTTATCTAACCGTGAAATTGCAAAAAAGTTGAACCTCAGTTATGCCACAGTGCAAAGAATTCGGCAGCTGCACAAAGATGTACCTCAGAAGCCGAAAGAAGGGCGACCAAGAAAGCTCACAGCTCAAGATCACAAGAGGCTTGTTAGATATGTCATCACAGGTCGGACCACAACTGCACCTGAAGCTGCTGAAGCCCTCAGAAGTGATACTGGTGTCAGTGTTAGCAAGTGGACAATAGCTCGAGCACTGAAAAGGTCTCATTTCAACGCAATCGAGAAAAGAAAAAAACCACTTCTGAGTAAGAAGAATATTGAAAGAAGAAAGAAATTCACCAAGACCTACGAGGATTGGTCCGTTGAGAAATGGAAGAATGTAATATGGTCCGATGAGTCAAAAATCAACCGATATCACACTGACGGACGGCAATGGGCTTGGAAAAGAAGTGGTGAGACCCCCCAACCTAGAGATTTTATCCAGACTGTGAAACATGGGGGTGGAAACATCAAAGTTTGGGGCTGTTTTAGTGCACATGGAGTGGGGCCAATACGCAAAATTGATGGTAACATGAATAAAGAGATGTACCTAGACATTCTCAAGACTCAAGTGAGTGAAACAGTTGACTTTATGCCTTGTCCCAATGAAGAAGTTGTGTTCCAGCATGATAACGACCCCAAACATACAGCTAAAATAGTGAAGAGCTGGTTAGGTGAACAAAAATTTTCAATCCTAGAACACCCTACACAGAGTCCTGATGTAAATCCAATTGAAAATCTGTGGTCATATTTGAAGACACAACTTGTGAAGGATTATGATTCACCTCCATCAAATTTGAAGATACTTTGGGAGCGTGTGCAACAAACATGGTACAATATTCCAATTGACTACTGTGAAAAACTAGCCATGAGTGTGCCGAAGAGGATTCAAGCAGTGAAAAATGCCAGAGGACTCTGGACAAAATACTGAGGCCACTTTCCCTGGGGGAAAGTGATCGGAGCAAAAGTGATCCAAATATTTTTCTGTTAATTATCAATATTATTATTTTTGTTCTTTCATTTTCATTGTAAATAAAATTGTTTATTTGTTGGAAACAACATGTTACATCATTCAATAAAAATCTGTATTAATTTACCTATTACACCATTAAGTAAAATCAAGTTATTGAGGACATCTAAATTTATTGAATCACTTTTGCACCTAACTGTAAGTATGATAAATTAATTTTACTACACACTCTAATTTTATTAATCAACTGAACGGCAACTCACGTTTGAGTAAGATGAGGCCCTCTTGAGAATTGATTCCACAGAGGAAGGGAATACTGTGTGTCTGTGTCAACATGGATACAGGGTTGTCCCACACAACTCGTTCCTCAGGAGGACCTACAGTCTCGGGGCTTGGCACAAATGGAAATACCAGAGCTGTTCGTATTTTCTGAAGGAAGAGACCATTAGATATTGTAAATTAATTGGCTGGTGGATTAAAAACAGGCATAGACCAGCAGAACCTTGGCTACATAACTGTCAGCTAACTACACAAAACTTGTGAAAGGTCTTAAAGAAAAAAAAGAATTATGAAGGCTCATTTTTAAATCCATTCTTGACCCCGAATTTTATGAATTTTCTCAGTGATGTTATTATTTATTTCCAGCAAGGACCATATGACTCGAGAATAATTGAATATATATATTTTTAAATACATACATATTTTTTAAATTATATTTAAGTATTACAAAAAAAAATAGTAATAATAATATGAGACATCATCCGCTTTAAAAATTCCGTAACAAAGTTTAAAAAAATGAAAAACGAAAGTCTAAATTAACAAGTAATCTCACCTCAGGTGTGACCACAACTTGATTCTGTGGCTTGATTAGGTCCAAAGCTGGAACGTTTTTGAGGAACTCAAGTACAGAACCTGGGTCCTCCGATTGGCAGCCGAGATGTTTGGCTACAGCCACGGCGTTTTCTTTACTTTCCTGGGAACTTTGGTGTGCCCATGTGTCTAGAGCTGTTCCACTCTGCAGAATTGCTCGATGAAATAGTCCTGGACCAGGGAATGAAGTAGGAGAAAAAAAAGAAATAATTATTAAACTTGAGCGCGCGATTAGCTCAGTGGTTAAGCACTCGCTTGCCATGCGGAAGGTCCCGGGTTCGATCCCCCGTGCCGACAAAAATTTGTATTCTTAATTTGGTTACAATTGTTTGTAAGGGATACCTTCCGGTGCGCTCGTGTTGACCCAGCACCTAATTGGGAAGTATTGTGTCACTTCTCGCCCATCGGAGGGGAGGCATACTACGGGATGGGTAGGCTACAACACAGACCACAAGCGTCTACAGTAGCTCCTGTTTCATGGCTACGAAATAAAAACGGCTGTGAAACACTCATCTTAAAAAAAAAAAAAAAAAAAAAAAAAAAACTTATTAGATCAAGTTTTATTAACATCTTAATATATAAATGTCAAAGTCACTGACTGACCACTGACTGATCATCGCTCTACAGCCCAAACCGTAAGTCCTAGGAAGCTGAAATTTGGTAGGTAGCTTTGTCTTATAGTCTAGATGTGCAATAAGACGGGATTTTTCAAAATTCCCACTACAACACCTGCCATTGGCGAAAAAGGATTTTTTGCTTTCACGGCCATGCCTCGGCCCGCAAAGCGGGCGACAGCCCGCTAGTAGAATATATACATACATGGATATTGACATCCATGAATGTAATCACCATTACCACATCATTTAGTCGATATTCCAATTGATTCTTAGAGCAAGGACAGTATATTTTTATTAATTTTTTTAACCTCCTGAAATTACTTTATTTTAGCTGTTTGGATAGGAGCATATTATGAGCCCTCATTATTATTAAGTAGTTCAAGTCCAAGTTTGTAAACATAACCCCACTATTAATCACATCCAATAAAGGTCAAGTAATATATAAAAACATCTTTAACTTCAATTGTCTTGTAATGCGGGGCAAAGGTAATGCCTTATACATTCTCTGCCACTTAACCCCAAATTTAGCAATCACAATTTTATTGCTTAAATTTAGCAATCACATGCAAACTGGTGTACTAGCTCAAGTACATCTTAAGTGAACAAAAATAATACTTTGCGACTCACCTTTAGCTTTGGGTGCCATCATGAGGTAATGGACACTAGCAGAACCTGCACTTTCACCAAACAGGGTAACATTCTTAGGATCCCCACCAAAGTCAGAAATATTACTCTTCACCCACTCTAGTGCAGCAATGATATCTCTAAGACCAGCATTGCCTAGGCAATCATCTAGACCCAAGTTGAGAAATCCTGGAAAAAAAACCCATATTACTTTCAAAAATGCCAACAAAGTTGCAATGTTTGATTAGTGATTGACAATGGCAGGGCTGTTACCATAAAAAAATTGAAAAAATAGTAGAAAAAGTAACTAAAATTAACCTTCACAGGAATGTGAGATAGTTAAATATGTACTTTTTAAAAAGTATCACCAGATTATTTTCATCAGCTCTTATTTTTAAATGACATGTACTTACATCTATAAGTAATTCTTCATTTATATTATTTACACCAACCAAGTACCTACTTATTAACTATCAATAATAATAATAAAATTAAAACATTTTTCAGAAATATTTACCCTTGGAGTGCATTGGGTAGGTAGGTCCAGAGACATTTTGTTATTTGAATGAAATTAGACCACTGGCAGGACAATTCACTGTACTGTGTGTTGCACAGTTTTTTTTTACAGGATGTTCTTTCAAGTTAAATTCTGGATAATTTTTATATTACAATTTCTTCAATAATTTTATATAAACAATTTATACTTTCATGTCCTTATTTCCCTAGAAGGATCTTACCAAAAATATTCAGTCTATAGTTGAGTGTGACTAGCACCACATCCTTGGCTACAAGCAGATCAGGCCCATAGAACATGGGAGAGGAATTCCCAAATGTGAAACCACCTCCATGCACAAACACCATCACAGCATGTTTGGTCCCTGGTTCCACATTTGAGCTGTACACATTGAGGTAAAGACAATCATCTCCCCCACATAGCCCTGCCCCATGCATTGCATCCAATTGAGCACACATACCCCCTTCTGTACTAGCATCCAGTATCCCCTCCCATCCAGGGTGAGTTGGGGTGGCTAAAAATAAGAGACAATAGTAATTTGGAAACTTAAAAAAAAAAAAAAAAATAGGTATACAATAATAATAAAAAATAATACAAGGAAATCTCGCCTAACGTATATTCCATCTTTGCTGAGGTTTCTTGGAAATTTGTCCCCAAAACCCCCCCCCCCCCCCCTACCCCCCTGGCTACACCACTGGTAATATATCATGTTTTGAACCTGTTATCTCTGGATTACCAGTCAGATGCCTTGATAGACATGATAAAAATTTCATTCCATGTTATTCTGAAATATGAAAAATACTTAATTAATTCTATGACATTCCCTGTTCTTCTACTCACTTATTCATATATTTCGTATCTCTTTATTGATTATAAAACCTTTTTCTTGATAAAGAATAAATGATATTATTTCTTTCAAATGAAGTATAGATAGATAATTTAATTGAGAAAAGTTCATCTCACCTTAAATCTCAAATTTCCTGTGGGAGGTGCAGCATAAGGGATTCCTAGAAAACTGAAGAGGTTTGCTTTGTTCAAAACATTGGAGCTTTGAACACCTTTGATCTGGCCTAGTTTGGTATTAATAACCACTTCAGAAGGCATGATGTGAGACTTCTAGAACTGAAATAAACAACAGACACCATATAAATTCTAGAAATAGGTACCTACTTATAATGCTAAATTATGCACAGTAAATATAAATTTTAATGGTTCTAAATTTTTAAATTATGTAAATTATTTACAATAACACATGCATTTTATAATTATGTTCATAGCATGGTACCTATAATGATAACTGCATATTGATGTGATATTTTAATTGTATGTGCAAAATCTCAAATATTAAAACAACATTAATTATGTTTTGCAAGTACTTATACAAGCTAAAATAAAAGAATGACTGAACTAAATATGACTGTATAGAAAAGTGAATAAATGGACTGAATTATAATTATGTGAATTTTGGGTTTAGATGGTAATTATAGTAAACTATTCAAGATGTTAAAGAAGTAGAATGAAATGAAAGTGTTCCCACACTTAATAAGAATGTAACGTATAAAGCTGGGATCCCACTGAGTGTTATAATATTTATAAAAGCACTGCTGCAGTCAGTGGGATTTTATCTCAATTGATTCGGAAGAGAGAGCGGAACAAGAAATGTTGCAAAACACTTATAAACATTAAGCCCTGTCCCCACTGGTGTTGAGCGTGTTTATCAATAATGATTCCTGCACTGTGGACATGTTGCTCAACAATTTGTTGAGTTGAACACAACCCGATTCAGAGCAGTAAAGATCAAAGGAAATTTTGTTGAACAAAACACATTCTGTAATTTCAGTACCTGCTCAGCAGTCTAGAGAGAAGCAATCCTAAAAAATTCAAAGTAAGCAAACATCTCTTATGAGCTTGGGGAACAATTCCTTCATTTAATTGGAATACCCTAGCAGAATTAGGAATGAGTACCAAGACACTCATGGAAATCAACCTTCAAATTCTTGAATGTATTCAACCAACAATCATATAAAATTATCCATCTAACCTACTTGACATTTCTAATATTTTGGGGTAAAAGAAGTAAACCACCAACTATAATTCTAAAAAAGAAGATAAACCATAATTATATCAACATCAAGTTAAGAAAACCAGACTGTATAGTCAAGGGACAGATACATCTCACATTTGAGCCTGTTCTTCTCTCTCTCTCTTTAAGGACAGTCAGCCAACTTTGGTGACTAGTATGAACAGAAATAAATAGAAACGTAAATTTTGCATAATCTTTTATAAGTATAAAATAGAACTCAAAAGGTATAATATAATGAGAAACTTGCCAGTTTTTTCAGGTTCATCTACTTGAGAAGTTCTCACACAGAATCAGGACAAGGTGTGAAATGTGAATGTATCAATGATAGCTGTTTCTAGGCTAACTAATGTAACGCCTTGCTAAAGCAAATACCTAACTGTACAAATACGTTGATAATTGCTATTATTTCTCTGTTAAGTTATCTACTAGTAAAGCTGCACCGATAACCCATTTTACTTTCACTTTAATTTAAAGTACCTACTTAATTAAACTCCACTCATGAAGTGATGGTCGGCCTTGACAGTTTTTGTTATCAGCATTTTTCAAATTTTCGCGCTCATAATTTTATAGATCTAGCACAAGCCTAATCTAGCAAAATTATTTCTGCATTGGCAACCCTGTGTAAAATAGTAACGGATGTACCGCTATTTGCATACTCAGCCTTCGCACTTTTTCCTTGTGTTGCGTATTGTCTAGTTTTTACTAAACCAGCGGTCGGTAATAGGCGGACCGCGGTGTGATCTTTTCAAAAAATGTAGACTACGGATTACGGGTCTGAAAGTCACTTCATAAATGGTATTATAAATGCAATATTACAACAGGTTTTCATCGAGATTTTTGAATCCGGACCGCGACGATTTTTCCTTTGTTCAATTGTTCATCCGGACCCCGGTCGATATTTACTTGTCGACCCCTGATCTAAACAGTGAACTCTATATAGTTAGAGTTCACTGGATCTAAATTACCATTTTGTGATCTAAAAAGGAATAAAATGTAACAATATCACCTTATTTATATTACTCAATTAAGACCAATGAGTCCCGTTATTCAAGCTGTAAGCACAAGTCATATTTATAATTATATCATCAAAATTCCAAATGGGAGAAAACTTGTCATGTCCTACCACGACTTCAAACACGCGACCTCTCGATTATCGCACCAAAGCCTTGACTACGTACTGAGTTACCGGAACAGGAATGTGCACAGAATATAATACCCCCGAAAAACACCACTTCGTGGTTAAAAAAAGAAGAACGCCTCACTCAAAATAATGATTATAATTAGCAAAAATAGATGATATCAAATTGAGAACACCTTACAACCGTTCTTTCTATATCTCTGCACTCCTCTCTGAATTTATTCCTCTTATGTTTATCCTTCTTTATCCTTTCTAGGGGTCATCCCAAACTTGATTTCTCTTTAAATTTACTTGTTGCACGGCAATAAAAAACGGCGGTCGGAGTATGATTTTTCTGAACTTATTTGATTTGAATCGAGAAAATTACACCGCGACCGCCATTTTTTATTGCCGTGCAACAAGTAAATTTAAAGAGAAATCAAGTTTGGGATGACCCCTAGAAAGGATAAAGAAGGATAAACATAAGAGGAATAAATTCAGAGAGGAGTGCAGAGATATAGAAAGAACGGTTGTAAGGTGTTCTCAATTTGATATCATCTATTTTTGCTAATTATAATCATTATTTTGAGTGAGGCGTTCTTCTTTTTTTAACCACGAAGTGGTGTTTTTCGGGGGATATCAGTTCTTTTTGTACGAAAATATAGGTTCATACACTACTGAAACATTATGAATAACAAAAGTAAATAAGCTGGGAAAATGTGAATGTAGTAAGTTGTCTTTTTTTTAAGATATAGTTTTAGCAGTACGTATTTAATTTTTCTAAGGTCAATATGTATTTGGATCAAAGATTTGGCCCCCTGAGTCCCTAAAGTGAGTAAATAATATATAAATTTGCAATGGAAGACCTTTTGATTCTATACTCAACATGATTAGGTTTATCTTTCAATGCTAAATAGACCTTGGAGCCTTCTATGAGGGACACTAAAACACCTGGATTTACAAATGCCAAAGAAATTAATTTGTAATCACCTTATCAAGGTGAGGTAATGAGTTCTCTCCCGTTGACCTTTTCTTACCCGAATTCTCTCTGGTTTGTTGCAGGGGTCACCACGAGTATCTCTCCCGGAAATAAGACCATGCTTTTTTACATTAGGTATTTAAAAAAATGAAAACTATACAATTATCATTTTTATATAAGAATCGGCCTTTTATAAGGAAATCCTTTAAATCTCTAACTAATGAAAGGCAATGCCTTCAGTGTATAGTAGAGTTAGGTAAAATACATAGAAGGCCATGCCTCAGGAATATAGTTGGGTTAGGGATAATACATAGAAGGCAATGCCTCGGGTTTATAGTAGGGTTAGGTAAATATATGTATAGGTCATGCCTTGGGTTTATCATAGGGTTAGGAAAAATACATAGAAGGCCATGCCTCAGGTCTATATCAATGATTCCTAGGTGTTTCGATTATAATTTTTATGCTAGGCCTAAACTATGTAGGTATAAAATCAGGTAAAAATGCAAGCGACGCGACGGGAGACAATTTGGTGTTGATAAAACCATGAGCGGGAGAGAACTCGGTGGTGACGTCCCTTATCAATACCTCACGAGGTATGAGTGTACCCCGGACATAATGGACAGAGAAAAAAAACTTCCCTGAAGGGGATCGAACCCAAGTCATCATGCGTGCAAGCCTAGTATGCTACCCACTTGACCAAAGTCACTACTTTGTCACAACTTTTAGTGAGTAGCATCGACATTATGAGAGCTAATTCATCATATTTTATCTCCATCCAACCATGATTGTCCAAAATCAATCTCGTAATGCCGCCACAGGTCATTGCCCAATTCTGCAACTACTAAAATTTTCCTCGCGAGGGTAATGGGGTCGTCATGAAGATCAAATATAAAGATCGGAAAAACAAAACAACGTTAAGCCCAAATTGAAAATATAAAGCTAAAAAAATTTCGTCCCCGCCAGGATTCGAACCGATGCTGACTGGGTGGCAGGTCGAGCATGCTACCAATAGACAAAGTTGTCTTCTAAAGAAACGGACGGAAAATGAACTAACTAAATTAATACTTGGAAACTTAAACATTAAAATTTTGCAGAGAGAGAGCGAGGTCATCTCTAAAAATACATACTGGCCAAGATCTGACCACAAAGCTAAGGATTGGAAGGTACCTACCCGCCAAAGAAAATGAAAAGGCCACCAGGTGCCACCCAGTGGACCGGATGAAGGAATAAAATCAATAAATTTGGTATCTGCTCATCAAGATCTTTCATTTGATACCACTTGAGATTAGTATTATCATTCAATTCCCGATTTGGGCTCCCAAAACCCGAGGCCGCCCAAATGGGCCGCCCGCTTATAATTTAGAATTTTTTTTGGTCCAGGCTCATCTCCATTATATCTTGATCACTTTAGACACCTCACTTAATCTTCAGTGCCAAGTCAAAGACACGAAGTCGGGTCTCAAAGGATCCGTATGAAAAAAAACAGAAAAAAAAAAAATTATGAATCTTTTCATGTCTTTCACGATTGTTGGGGGGTCTCGAAAATAGGGTTCCCGGTGGCCTAGGAAGTCAAAGAAAGAGTCAAATCAACTTATTTTTAAACGTAGAGCCCATTTCTGCAATAAAAATCGCGATTTTTGAAATTCATGTTGCACTTTTCGCTGGCTGAAAGTACATGAAATGCATGGGAACTATGTTTTCCGTAACCTTACACTCTGCCGGGCTGTCTCTTTCTTTGTATAGGCGTTCTTCACACCTCGGCCGAGGTGTTTGATAGTTCTGCAAACTCTAGACCACACTTGGATACTTTTTCAATTA
This sequence comes from Bactericera cockerelli, assembly GCA_024516035.1. NCBI lineage: Eukaryota > Metazoa > Arthropoda > Insecta > Hemiptera > Triozidae > Bactericera > Bactericera cockerelli. The sequence continues at coordinate 22,075,667 of CM044960.1, forward strand.
ATTAAAAATGTCATTGCTAGCACTTTACTACTGATGATTGAAGTCAGCGTGGTTGAATAGGTAGCCCATGCAGTCGCCATGTTCTGCTTTATCCATTAGACATTAAGTAATGTAATAAAAAGGCTATTCAAAAAGAGGATAAATAACAAAATCAGAGAGGTATGTCGCGGAAAGCGCGAGTTTACTTCACGTTTTCCAAGTTGGAATGTTTGAAATATAAAATTCAGTTCATACAACAAAAATAACATGTTAAGTTTATAATATGTACAAACATATTGTATTAAATAAATGTGTGTCTCTATTTTATCATAATCATGTATCACAACTTTAGTTTATAGCATAGAAATATGCTACTGTTTCCGTATCTCAAGGTACAATTACAATCCTAGCGACCGCGACAGGCGACTTGATGGCACCCAACATAAGAGATAGAATTATCTACTACATGCCATAATAATGTACGAATTATGTATTCTCAGAAGCAACAATTCCTGGATTTTGCACTCCAAGCGTTAAGTCAGGAGAAGGTCAGATATTTATGTAAGTTTGTAAGTCCTGCGTGAGTCACAATATTATGGTATGCAGTACATAATTGCAGCTGCAATGTCGGGTGCTATCTTCATGCACCTCAGTAGGAATTCAAATTCAATTAAATGAATGTTCTACCATTTTTTAGAGTCAACCCCAAATAGGTCTTTTCAAGTGCCATTATACTATCAGTTGTTTCCGTTCCCTCTGTAATTTGGTGACATACCCACATTTATGTTACCAAATAAATAAGAAATTATAATTTAACTCTGCTGTGATTTGTGCTTTATTTACAATTTTGATTTATTCTGGATCCTCTGTCTCAGAACTCTGCGTAATATTTTGCCGCCAGGATTTTTGGGAATTTCGTCTACAAATATTACACCACCTTTCAGCCTCTTCTGTGGACTCACTTGATCTGAAAATGAAAGAGAGAGAGAGAAAAAAAAAAAAAAAAATGTAATGCTTTAATGTAAAACATGATTATTCTATTTCGAAAATGTCTTTCGTAATAAATAAAATACTGCACGAGAAATCCAAACTCAAGCAAGCCTAATCTCAGAGGATATATAATTATATCTCTAGTCTGAACTTTGGTTTTGGATTTGATCCCCACCAAGGATTTTTTTACAACATTAACACCGATGAGGACAGTACGGCGCTAGACTTGTATATAAACAATCCAGGGCATGGATCCGTGATCTCTGGTTAGGATACCACCCAATACATAGTTATAATGTTATTGGTTGATAGGCTGTTTTGTAATTACAAAAAATAAATTAAAAAACTTGTATACAGGGTGTTTCAGAAAAGTGTGCATTAATTTTAACCACGTATTTTATGTACTATTTTAGGGGGGGTCAACTCTATAACAAAATGGGCGAAACCACCAAAAAAGTATGGCCTATTTTCTTTCAGTTAAGCCCCCTGTGGCCGTCCCTGAAAGTGCAATGACCTCAATTCTCACATCAAAATAACGGCGTCATCTTGTATTGGGAGTCAATTTTTTTCCGCGTTTCAATAACTCTAACAGGTAAGGCGTAATTCAAAATCTAAGATTTTTTTAAAGAACCTTTAGAGATGTGTATCTCCCTTATGAAGCACTTTCGCCCATTTTGTTATAGAGTTGACCCCCCCTAAAATGGTACATAAAATACGTGGTTAAAATTAATGCACACTTTTCTGAAACACCCTGTATAGTCTTCCGTAATGTATACAGCTTTTTTGTCTCCTATTAAGAGTATCATGCACATGAAAATCCTTCCTATAAGTTAAAAGTAGGAGAAATATAACTAGATTACCCTTCAAAGTCTTACATCCGTTCATCGGATATAAGACTTTCAAGTAGTCATACATCACATATGACCGAGTCGTCATGTGAGCTCGGACTAGACCATATTAAAACTAATTTTTGAAACTTACTTGCGACATAATTTTCTAAATCTAGTTCTGTAACAGTGGCGCCAGGTTGTCTCACAACAAACGCAAGAGGCAATTCTCCGCAGGCGACATCGGGTTTCCCAATAACTGCAGCATCCTGCACGGCGGTATGATTCAGCAACAAGGATTCCAGTTCAGCAGGTGCTACCTGCAAGATCGATTGATTTAATAAGTTCTTTATCTATTCAATTGATGATGCAATGGACAGAAACAAATGGAGGCAATATATCGGACAGGCCAAATACCGACTTGGGTATGAGTGGCCATGGGAGTAAGAGTAAGTATTTTTACTATTAATAGAATTAGGTTATTTGTACAGCTTACGTATACATTTGGAGCAGGACTATTGTTCCATATGAATAGTTCAAATCTTGACTAGATTTTCGCCAGTACGCGACATTGTCGCCGCAAGCACTGGACTGGCTTGACTATTCGATTTACGAATATCCTTTGCTTGCGCACGACGACACCTCGTGTGAGGTATTTTGAGCTCCCTAGACATAGTCATTATGAAGATCAGTGAACAGAAAAAAAAACTTTACTGCACATTATTTTTACCTGAAATCCTTTGACTTTGATCAACTCCTTCAATCTATCCACAATGTAAATATTATGCTTCTCATCATAGTATCCTAAGTCTCCCGTGTGTAGCCAACCTTCAGAGTCAATGATATTTTCCGTTTCTTCAGGATTGCCAATGTATCCTTTCATAACGAGAGGCCCAAGGAAACACAATTCTCCAACTTGGTTCACACCTAGTGACTGACCTGTTTCTAAATCCAGCACCTAAAAAAAAGAAGATGACACAATAGAGCTGTTAATTTTATTCTGACTTAGAAAGGGTAAATAAAGCCTTTGGATCACCCATCTGAAGATACAAAGACAACCTCTACTTCATAGCTTTGTAAAATAATGAAACTTAATACGTATTTATTCAAGTTTGTGAGTTTCTAATTTACCTTATGAATTCCAAATACGAGAAGGGACTTTTTGAAAGAGAGAGCGAGAGAGAGAGAGAAAGATAAATGTGCTTACCTTCATTTTCATACTTGGTACAATTCTCCCCACAGCATTGGACGGGACATCAGGATAGGAGTAGGAAGCACGGACTGTAAGTTCTGTCATTCCATAGCCTTGCTTGATTGAGTTAAGCTTCAAACCGAGCCTTTTTCCAACCTATGTATAACATTAAAACAATTACTCCCCGTTGCATAGTCAGTAACGGATAACTTCAATAGTCAACTTGATTGGCCATGGTCATTACTTCATTAGACATTTTTTTTATGCCTTAATGTCTCTTTAACATCCAGGTTGTTGGAGAAAGACTTTTATCATAAATTCGCAGGAACTCCTAGTTAACCACCTTAGGCAGCATCAATGAAAATTTAGATACACCAGTTTTAGTTTTGTCATTGAAATTGAGCAACTTCCAGCAATGATATTGCTTGGATTTGTGACCATTCAAATTCTGTCTATTTCCACCCAACTCAGGCTAGGTGAGGTTAATTTGGGTAGCTGGTTGATAAATTTCTAACAAATGGATAGTAAAGCCATCACCTCTTAAAGTTCCGTGTGGCTCTCGGCTAAGAATTAGATCACGGGTTGTTCCCCCTGTCGTAAAAGGCAATTAGTTAATTCTTCTGAATGTTTACCTGGTCGAGAGTGGACTTTCCTGCTGGTGCAGCGGCACATCTGATATCAACAATACTTGATAGATTGTATTCATCAACAATTGGACTTTTTGCCAAGAAAACTAGGGTAGGAGGCACTATAGGTAAAACTGTGATCTGGAATTTGGAACGTTTTTTTTATTATTTATTATTGTAACATTCACAACTTAAATTATATAAAACCTATCCTAACCATCTATCTTCATTCTTTGAGCGAACCCCTCTTCTAGAACTTAAAAGTAGGTACTCATCTACAACTATTTTATTTATTTATTAATTATAATTTTACTCTTTTCTATAATTATGTACTTACCTTGTATTTTTCTATTGAAGATAAAAACAAGTGTGGATTGAAGTGTGGTAGAACAACTAATCTATTGTGCATAACTAGTGAACCCAGCATGAGCATTAATCCATAACCATGAAAGAAAGGAATCAAACCCATGATGACTGATGGGCTAGACCGCTTGGGAACCATGAATCTATAGATATAAAAAAATAGGTAGTAGTTATAAGAACAAACAAAAAAGAAAGAACAAGAAAATATTTAAGTAGTAGTTGAGAACCATACAAAAAAAGTAAAATCAATGATATTGACAAGTTTTTTGTGCCTTCCATTTTAAGAACTTTCGCTCCCTCACTAAGTGAGGTTCTGTTTTAACTTCCATAATGGACGATTTGGCTTTTGTTTGTCTGTATGTCTGTCTGTTCCGCGATAACTCTCGACCGGATTGTTCCAAATTGTTGAAATTTAGTATACATGTTTATTGGGGTCCTAAAATTTTACCTATAGTTTTTGGGCCGAATTAGGCCACTCGTAGCCAAATGGGGGCCGTTTTTGGGAAAATTGAAAACGATCTTTCTATTTTTATCGAATAAAGCAAGGCTCTTCAAATTTTGTAGAGTTGTTAAGAAAATATATTTGAGTTCAGTAGTGAAATTTTGTGATTGTGAAAGCAAAGGGCGACAAAAAAAAAAAAAAAAAAAAAAAATCTAAAAAGGGCCGCGCCGGTTGATATTTTTTATTGAAAACCTATCGAGTGGGGTATTGAATGAAAGGTCTCGATGTCCTCATGCTTGATTTATAATGCGATAGTTGAATCTGTGAGGCTTACATTTCACAGAGCTACTAATAGTTTTTACTCAAGTCCCTATTGTAAATGATTTTAAAAATTCAAAAAGGAATGTCATTGGTTGGTTTTTTAACACAAAGGATGAAACAATGTCAACTTTCCAGCATAAATTTATTCCGAGATTTGTAGCTCATTCTTGAGATTCTTCTACTAGACTTTCATTTATAATTTTGCATGAATTTAATTATTTTTAAAAAAACCTAATTACTAATTAGGAATTAAAGGGCCATTTTCTAATTTTAAAAGGGGACATCATTTATAAACGATGTTTTTTAAGATAATTGTCTTAACTATAATTAAATAGAAGACATTTTGCATGTATTGATATTTCAAATTAATAAATTATAAATTTAACCAGAGCATGTATAAAAATACAAATAATAGCATAACCTTTATTAAAAGAGTTAGTATACAAATATTTTTACAAATATGAGAAATTTTGAAGACACAAAATTTTATTTCTTTTCAGCCTAGTTTATACATAAGTAGTGGGAAAAAGAAATAAAAAAACATGTATCATGGAAAAATAAAAGGTTTTTAACAAACTTTTTTTTTTGAAGTAGAAATATAAAAAGAGCTGTTTTTTCCCTTTCATGCTGATTTTCTTTCTTTATTGATGAGTAAAAGAGATAGAAAAAATTCCACAATTACCTTGCAATTTCTAGCTGGGTGAGAAAATTCAAATGTGTCAGCATAACTCCTTTAGGTAGACCAGTTGTTCCACTAGACATCAACACAACTGCCACGTCTTCACTAAAACTTCCATCTGGTATGTTAAAGTTTTTCCAGTCTCCATTGTCAACAATTGATTTGTATGAGAAGATCCTTGTAGATTCAATTATAGGTTCTACATGATCATATATGATAATCTCACGAATACATGGAAACTTAGAAGATACTTGTTTGATTTTTTGTGAAGATAGTGGGGAGCAGAAAACAGCAAGTGGTTGAGTGAGGTGGAAAATGTGTTTCAACTCTCCTGTGTTTAAAAAGATTGTCAGAGCATTGCATACTTTATAAACCTTTATACATTCATACATAAATAGAACCTACTTAAACTAATTTTATTTATTTGTGAAATGGCAATATTATATTATATGAGTAGGTAAACAGGAACATTTTTTATTTATTTAGTAGCCATGTTGCGGATAGGCCTACGTCGCAGGAGAGTTTATAGAGGCATGGCCAACGTATAATTTCTACATAATAAAAGAATGTTCAGTATTTTTAAATTTTCACGATAGAAGAATAAGATAAATCATTGCATAGGTAGGTAGATAGGTTCCGTTAGAAAAATAAACAAAGGGTACCTGTTTTCGAAAATTAAAAAAAGTTATCTGTTAGCAAGAAAAAAAAATCTTTCACTGTCTTTCAGAACGTGGGGACAGAAAAAATATTTGGAACAAAGTCTTTTGTGCGGTATCTACTGATTCCAAGAATTTTCATTACAGAGACACCTATTAGGGCGCTTAAATTTGGGTGTAAAAAAGTTCAACTTTTAAAAAGTGGACATCTAGAAAAGCTAAAAATCTATTTTACACTGCCATTAAGAACCATACTAAATTTCAGCTCAAGTGCACTAGTATTTCGCGAGATATGCCAGTGCTTCAATAAAATCATCATTTAAAAGCTCATCTTTAAAAAATTGTTTTTAGCACATAATGCCAATGAGCCTGTCATTGGTAACTATGTAAAATTTAAGCAAATCATTTGGGTAGGACCAGAATATTGGGAATTAGATATTTGTATTGTGAACATTCTTGAATGCACACAGTAGTGAGTGACAGAATCACAAAAAGGTTGGAGAACTACAAATTTCAAATTGTATAATGATCAAGAAGTACAAAAATGAACTAAAAGATAAATTTTATTACCTTCACTGTACTGGGGATTGACAGTAGATAAAGAAATCCCCAATAATGTGGTAGCAATAAAAAGAACAGGATACTCCAATCTATTGACACTACAGATTGAAACAATGTCCCCTCTACAGTAGCCCCTTTTCTGTAGAGCATCAGCTAATTGAAGACTTTTTTCAAATAGTTTGTCAAAGCTGTATGATGTGTGAGTAACAGCATCAATCTGGAAGAGGAGTACAACAATTAATCTTTTGTGCAACAGTACAATATTCTGTGTATGGTCTTGCAGTTGAGTGCATGACTACCATGCATTTAAGGTTTTGTTTATCTGGGAAGTAGTTTTCAAGATTGACAAGTAAGTGGAATTTTAATTTGAGTGTAGCAATATTTCTATGGTTGCATGGTAGTCCTACACTGGAACAAAAAAGATGAAAAATAAGCATTATAAATATGCAGTCTCATAAAAGAGTTATAAGTCAAAAACAAGGGATATGGAAATTGTAATTGTTAGTATTTCATTATATGACTTAGCATCTCTTTATCTCAATATATTGGGATTTCACCCTCTGTTTGTTGGTCATTTAACATTAAATGCCCTATATCATAAAGACAATACAAAGAAAACCATTTACAAAAAAAAAAAAAAAAAAACAAGATTTTGAACCAGCAAGTGGCTTGTTGAGTACTACAAACTGTTGGATACAAAATGTGAGGCAACAAGAGAAGTTGCAATGTGTGAAATTTGAGTCAACTTGTTCAGTGATTAGTTACTACAAGTTTTTTTTTTAAATAAGCTTACCAATGCAATTTCATTTCCTTTCTGCTTGAGCAACTGACAAAGATAAGCTCCTATGGACATCTTGTTGTAAATTGGAACAATGGGTGGTGGGTCTCCCCCAGAAATCACAAGTTCTTCTCGTGAGCACATATTTTTTGTTGTTGGAATTATTGTTCACAGAAGTAGAACTCTATAGAACACCAAAAGAGAGGTTTATTAATCTGGGGTTGAAGGTGTCAGGCAAAAGTGATTTTTTTAAATGAATAAATGGATCACTTGCACCTACTTTTTTTTGATCTATTGAAAGAGTTCATTGTAGTAATATCTGTAGTATTTTTTTTTCTTTGAGCCCAAGAACTCTGTTGGATTTTACAGGAAACATCAGAAATGAAAAAAAAAAAAAAAATCGAGACAGGTGCTATAAAGTCAGCAGCTCAAAATTATATGAATTGTCTTTCTGTGCAAGTAATATGAGAGGGTAGCCCCACTCTCACCCACTGCATTAGATGACATGTCTCTATAAAATCTTGCGCATCAAAAAAGGTCAATTCTTTTCAACTTTTGGACCATTTCTAGACATTTTTTATAAATTTTGAATAAGAAACAATTCCTGACCCTCACAAGATATCCAAGGGACTTGAGAGAGACTGCGAGAGGTTTGAAGGCCAGACCACAATGAAAAACTTGGTAGAAAAAGTGACACATAAAATGTGTGGACTGAAATATCCAAGTAATAGGTAAATAACCACTTTTTTTCAGATTAGGCAACTTTAAAAAAATCTTTTATGATCTTTGTAGCTTGTTTTTTGTGGTTCTAATGGCGTAAATGGCTTTAACTGTTATATTTACAATAGAATCAGGCATTTTCTTTAATAAAAAATTCCATTTGCAAGTGGCCCATTGTATGTATTATTAAAAAAGGCTTCATCAGCTGAACAATATAATTATTAATAGTTACAGAGTGGCCAAATAGAAATAATACATACAAATTTTACCTATAGAAGATAAGAAAAAATAATAAAAAATTGAACATAATATAGCATAAAAAACAAAGATAAAATAAAACCAAGAATCAATATAAATATCCTACCTTAATGGTGAGATAACTACCTGTGGAAAACTCTCTTTCCACACAAGTGTATTAGTGTAGTGCAGTCAAATGATTATTTTGTCAAATTGAGCATAATAATCAGAATACCTGCTGCCCATGTCCATATTCCAACAGTATTTATTTAATTTACTATCAACGAATTAAGTAAATAGGACATCAAGTAAATGGATTAGTTCCTTGATATGGCAAAGGTACAATGAACTTTATGGCAAAGGTACAATAGTACAATAAATGCGTTATAGGTATGAATGCGTTATGGTTTAATGGTTGTAGATAAGAATTTGGTATTGATGAAAAGTTTAAATTTTAAATTTCCCGCCTCATTACCCGAGTACATTGTTGCCAATCAAAATTTTAACTTATTACCGTACTGTACTATTTTTGAAATTACCATACATTCTGAAATTCAGTGCCGTATCCTGAATGTAGGGTAACCCTAGTCCAGGGGTCTTCAACCTGTGTCCCGCCGAGTCATTTTTGGTGGCCCGCGAGCTTATTCATTCATAGATTTTTCCCTGCTGTACAATTTTTTTTTTAATTTTCTAGTTTTTCTATGAAAAAAATTGAGTGAAACAATTTTTATTTTTATATTTTAGCAAATAAAAATACCAACACTTTTTAAAAATAGTTTTCTGAAAATTTTCAACCCCCTCCCCTTAATTTATGTTTCTAATAGTGGCCCGCGGACTTTTAAGGAAAAGAAATATGGCCCAGAGTTTGAAAAAGGTTGAAGATCCCTGCTCTAGTCCTAGGGGTCATTAGCAAGGAAAAAAAAAATATTTAAAAAAATGTCTGATTCTATATCAGTAAAAAAAAAGTTCTCACCTTTTTTCTGAACAATAACAATAATCCTGCATGTTTTCAAAAATTTCAACTGTTAGAAAGCATTTTCACAACTTTTGTGATAAGGTTAACCCTAACGCGTTGATCCCCCCTAAATGGTCCATCATATATTATGTGATTAACAGCTGATGTACCTACTTCTTTTAATCACCCTGTATAGTGTATACTGTTTAGGTCTAATTAGCTCTCATAAGTATGCAGTACTTTCAAATATCTGAGTCATTAGCAAAACTCTATATTACTTGTAAATACCTGAAGTAGAATAATTATATTATATAAAAATCAGATTTTTCCCCACAGCATTTCTTGATATGTCATAAACCCCTATGCACCTTTAGTTTTGTGTATTTTATTTTATTCCTAGCAAGAAAACAATTTTTTTTATACATTTATAGGACACATGTTCAGATTTTAAATTCATCAACTTCTAACCAGCAGATTTTGTAGATTAAGAACTTCAACATTGCATATAAATTCCAATACTTTTTGCTTTCCTTATCCCATAAGGAAAGTAATGAAATTATTTTCTTCAATTTTACTGTGTGTCAAAATTAATGCATAAGTGTCTTGTCATATAATGCAAATTCAAAACCAGTACAAGTTATGCTATACTTCATTTTTATGTGATTGTGTACATAGACTAACTACATAGGCCTTTCTTTAGCAATGAGATTAGGTGAATATTGTATTAAATAATTTATAGGTTGGATATCTGTGTGAATAAAAGAAGAACAATAAAAAAAATCAAGGTATTTACTCTGAGAATACTATTCAAAGATGGGATATATGATATATTCATAAATCAAGGTGATACAGTTTTGATAAAATGTAGTTGTTACAGATAGAGAAGTATGTATTGATACAAACTTCCACTATAGTAGCCACCCAGTACAGGCAAAAATGTTTTCACTTTCTTTGGTTATATTTGCACCCATTATATCCTCCTGAGACCTGGGCATGTTTTCCCGAAAGTACTGATTTAGACCTGGATGTACTGTTAAAAGTACATAAGACAGATACTGCTTGAGTCCTCGGCATGTATTCCAGAAAGTACTGATTAAGACCTAGCATATTTTTAAAAGTACATGGAATTTTCAAAAATTCCCGACGGTTTTTGAGAGAAGATAATAGTGTGAAGTGAAGTTGTCCTATGTACTTTTAAAAGCACATTCAGGTCTCAGGAGGATATATTTATTTCAATCAAACTTTTATAGGCCGGACAAAAAGTTTGAATTCAAACAAATATTGTGCTAGTACACCTGTCAAAAAATGCACAATCATCAGTGGAAGTAATCATAGTAATCTATCTTTTGGGTAAAATACACTAATCTGATGAGGATTACTTCTAAACCAAAGAAAGTGTGCTGACATCAGGTAAAAATAAATATACATGTTTCAGAGGTTATTATTAAAAGTAAATTAGCTTAAATATAAAATTAAACTAACTCAAATAATTAATTAAGTATAGGTACTTATTCAAAAAGATTCTAAATTAGCACTTAAGAACATTATGAAATTATTATGTTACTGAGAAATACTATCAACTTTGAAATTTACTGTGTTTTTACTTTTCTAGCTGCTTCATGAAATAATAGTCTAGGTAAGCATGGCTAATTACTACAACATCAACACACACTTGAATAATATTAAATAAAGCCTAGGTAGGTAATCATTATACCTTTTGTAAAGTAGTAAAAATGTTTTATTTTTATATGAAATAATAGAGAGAAATACTAGTCCAAATTATTGACACTAAAAAATTACAACTAATAACAGACAAACACCAGTAATTTGTATTCTATTCTAAAGCAAACAGAATAAAGAGTGACAATAGTTAACTTATTGCTTCTTGGTTAACTGGGGGAAAATTGAGATATAAATTGACTGCTGGTCTTGTTAATTGGAATTTCTTATTTAGAAGGAAGAAAAGTGATATAAAGAACAGAGCATGTAGGTATGTGAGACGAGTAAGGCAATAGACTTTCATTGATAAATTGTCTCATCATCTTCTGAGGTTTACAATAAAAATACTTCAAAGTTACATAGCTTGTAAAAGAAAATGGATTTGACATGTTAACAAATGAAATCTCTTTTGATTCTACTTCATATTATCCTCTCTACACAGGTCTTCACTTTTTGATGGCTTTTGAAATTTACTTCACTAAATCTACTTGGGGTGACACTCTTTCTTCTTTACAATATTGATGATTTGCAGTAAGAGTCATTTTCTTCACAAAAAATAAAATAAAACATGAGATCAATAATACAAACCCAAGGTTTCATATTACAACAAAAGTTGTAGAAAAATACAATAAATTGGGTAGGAGACTGTTCTGAAAATGAAGGTGATTGAATGTTCAGTGTGTAAAATTTAGATAAACTTTTAATACCATTGTAATCAATATTCATGAACTGTAATATCAAGCTTTTTATATTCTTATGTCAATACACACCCTTATGTTTGGATGAGTAAATCACACATATAAGTTACAATAAGTACCTAACAATTACAAGAAAACACAGAAAAAATGTAGCCTCAAGGGGAAAAATAGATAGGAGAACATTAAACACACATTCATCTAGCTAAGGTACAAAGAGAACAAAAAATGAACATGAAATACATGAAAAAAAAAAAAATGTCAAGAAGGGCAAATGCAGGATACATAATGTCAATCTAAGCACGTTCACCACGGATACGACGTGCCAACTGAATATCTTTTGGCATAATGGTGACACGCTTGGCATGGATTGCACACAAGTTGGTGTCCTCAAAAAGTCCAACCAAGTAAGCTTCTGATGCTTCCTGAAACATGTAAAAAGTAGGGAATGTAGAAATAATTACTGGAGCTGTTCCCAAATTGTGGTTCACAGTATATTTTGAATTATTTCATTTGGGATGGACCAGCATAGTAAACTCAATGCTTTTTACCTCAATATACCAAACTACTTAACTATTAATTCCGACACCTAGCATCTGCTGTTTAATCTTTCAGGCAGACAAACTTATGATTATGACAATTTTATTACCTGTAAGGCACCAATAGCAGCACTCTGGAAACGGAGATCAGTTTTGAAGTCTTGGGCAATTTCTCTCACCAGACGCTGGAATGGCAATTTACGGATCAAAAGCTCTGTAGACTTTTGGTATCTACGGATTTCTCTCAGAGCAACTGTTCCTGGCCTGGCATTGACAAACAAAGATAAGGTATGAAATAAGCTCATGAAATATAGTCATGAAGATTTGGGCACCATAATTTGTTTATAATTCAAACAGCCTGTAAAGCTCACTTCTAATGGCAATTTACTTGTAATAACATTAGACTTGTTGCAATTCAGCAGAACAAAAGGTATAGATATTGCAATTTGGTTCAGTCATAAAATTAATTTTATAAAAAGAGCAGAAAGCTTCACACCAAATAAGTAGTCAACATTGGGTCAAACTATTGTGATTATAGTGCTCTGTACTTGGGAATCCAGGGTTCACTCATACCTAGTGAGGAAAACTGAGTACCTATTATTAAGGGTAGACAGCATTGTATGAAGAAACATGGATATAGGGAAATCATGAAATTTGGAGTTTTGTATTACAGAGTGACATACTAAAGTTGTGACATCATAACAATATGAAAACACATACATTAATGCTTTTCACTGAACCATCAAATTAATGGATTAATAACAATAAGTTATTTTTTTTAAATATCCACCTGAATGGTCATTTCATTGATATTAAATATAACTAACCTGTAACGATGAGGTTTCTTTACACCACCCGTGGATGGTGCACTCTTCCTGGCAGCTTTAGTTGCCAATTGTTTGCGGGGAGCTTTTCCTCCGGTTGATTTACGGGCAGTTTGCTTTGTACGAGCCATTCTGTAAAGTTACAGTAGAAGAGTAATATAAATGCATATTTTTCAAGCAAACATAATGAAGATAATAAAATACAAAATAAGAGTCATTAGAGGACAAGCCTTACTTACATGCAGCTATACAAATAAAGTTGTAATGATTATCAATAATAATAAAACAGCTAACAGTAGAGTAGCTTGGAAACACAGTTCAGATAAGTTTGTTGTAGGGAACGTCTACTGGGTACGTAGGATCTGAAAATGAATACGGTGATTTTTCAGGTATCCCTTATGTTACTATTTACTGTCTCTTGGAATATGAAAGAGTGCCCCTGAGTTTTCTGGGGTCTCTGTGTAGCACTGTCATGAAAGCTTTAGAGGCAAGCAAAATCCCACAGTAATAAGTAGTAATGAATTAATCTATACTTACGTAACTTAACGAATGTTTGGCAGTGATTTGCAAAGGGAGACAGCAAATTTAAGAACCAGTTACTAGATTGAATACGAAACTACAGACAAAACCCAGAAAATACGAGGGAAACAGATCAGTTCAGAAAACAAAATGATATAACCCAAGGAACGACGTAATATGAAATAAGATGGCGGATTTTAATTGTTCAGATTTCAGTGGTGGATTTAGGAATCCATAGAACGCGAAAAATTGCTTTTTTAGACGCGGTGACGTCATCGACTGATATGACCTTTTGGGAAGCCTATGCTGCAAAGTGTTGTAAAGTCAGTGGGGATCCCATTTTCTCATTTAATTTTGATGATCTCAGTGCGTGCATGTATTTTTTTTTTTTTTTTTTTTTTTTTAATTTTTCATTTTTTTATATACAGGAATCACTACCTCCAAAACTTAAACCTAATTGCAATGAATGCAATGACATCACAGTTCGCAGTGTTGTCAGATTTCTGAAAAGAGAGATGTCACGAACAGTGAACTCTACACAGTCTACACATGGTGATTCCATCAAGTGGTGACAAAAAAAAACATGGTGAATTCTACACAATACAAACATCAATTTTATTAGCGTTGAAAAGTGAAATCTACCTGCCTACCTACCTATTTTTACTTTCCTTATCCTATAGAAAGGAAAGTAATGGAATCACCTATTTTTTTTAATTTGACGCTCCTGGAAGCCAAGGTAAGCGTTTGAAAAATTACCGTACGCATAGTAGGATTGTTTTTGTATGTAGGTAATTTTTTCTTCATGTTGGGCAAATGGGCACACTGGCGTGGAAAATTGAGATTTTTCACATAGGTAGACATCGCTCTTTGCACAAAATGATATTAAAGCAGACGTTTCGCACAACATGATATTAAAGCATTTTTTACTAGACGAAAAAACACATTATTTATTGTATAGTGACAGAAAAATAACCAAAATACCTACTGTGACGTAAAATTTTACTACAGGAGTAAAAAGGATTTTATATATAAAAAAAAATCGTTTTATTGAAAATAAATATTTACATACCCACCATTTTTTAATTTACTAATTTATTTATATATTTACACTTTATTTTTTTTTTTACAAAACAATCATCAACACAACAACAAAAAAAGTACCTATATTAAAAAAAAAACTTATAAGTATGTACAAAAAAAAATAAAGATTAATATGAATTTTTAATTACAATTGTTTTGTAATCCGGGGCGAAGTTAATTAATGACTTAGGCATTCTCTGCCACTTAACCCCGAGTTGTTAAGTGGCAGAGAATGCCTAAGGCATTAACTTTGTTAAACTATGAAAAAAAAAACACTTAACTTCCTTGAGTTGAAGAACAGAGAATTCATTAATGTCATGAATCTTTATTTACTTTAGTAGTAGGTAGGTATATTCGATGCCACACAGTATTTTATTTTTTCCGTCAGAATTTTTGAAATTCTCAATGTTCTACACGGCCCATAGTCCCCTAGTACTAATCTTTGTACTTATGCGCTCCTTTAAATATGTAGTTATGCAATATGCAAGGTTTCAGAGATACTGAAGTACATATAATGCCGTATTTTTCTTTCTAACCAAAGTTAACCAAACGGGAATAAAATGAACCAAACTGGAAGCAAGTCATTTTTCTTTTGGAAGAGGAAAAATTTCCACTTCCAAAGTTAACCAAAGTGGAAGTAGAAAATTCTTGCTTCCAGTTCTTTTATAGGTTAAGTCCATTGTTTATCTTTAAAAGTAACCAAACGCATTTTTCTTTCACGAAAGACCTTGGAATAAAATGGAAATATTTGGAAAAAACCTAACCAGGAAATATATTTTAGTTAGAAAGAAAAATACGACTTAACATATCCTGCTCTTTCACAGAAGTTCAGAGAACTATGATTTTATGATTTTTAACGAGAAAAAAAAGTACGTGTAACCTAATTTATTTAGTATACATAAATATATATAGGGCGGCTAAAGATAAAAGACGCACTCAAATATCTCGAAAACCACTTGGATTTTCAAAAAAAGATTCAGCTATCTTCAGGACTCTAAAACGTAACCGATAAAATTTAACAGACAATTCAGGAAACATCTTTTAAAAATTATTGTGTATTTTATTTAAATTTTCTTTACAATTTTAGTAGGTACCTACTTAGTTAAATTTTCTATTAAAAATGTCATAAATAAAAAGAAACTTACCTAGGTAAATATTACATGTTAAATGTAATATTTACCTGTAATATTTACCATGTTAAATGTAATATTTACATGTTAGCCAGGGAAACAAGAAATGGTTCTATTTAAATTTCTGAAGTTGACCTCAATGTAACCTATGAGGGCAACCTTGAGAATATGTTCGAGATCACCATCAGTTTTTCACTTATTTTAAGGAAGATTTGGTCACAATTATTTTTCTGTAGGATCAATAGTTTCCGAGTAATAGCGCTGGTTCGTTTAAAATGAGACACCCTGTGTATTCCTGATTGAGAATACTTTAGTAGTTATATACTTTAAGTTCATAAAGAGGATTCCTAATTTAACCCCCTAAGAATCTTTTTCTCCAGTAAGAAAAAACGTAATTTTAGTGACCTCTAAGTACCATTTTTTAAAATACAAAATCTGCTTTGAGCTTGTTTCTATCATCCATATCCCGTTAAACTGGGATCCAACTAAGTGCAACAATGCGAAGCGTTTAACAACTCTTCATGCTTTTCTACTTTAGAATCAAATGAGATCAAATCCCAGTGACTGAAACATTGCTTCGCAACACTTCCCATTCAAAATTCAAGACAAACAGTTGCGAAACGCTTCGAAATGTTGCACTCAGTGGTATTCCGGCTTAAGACACCCGGAAATGTCACCTTGATAAAAATTTATAATCAACTAGATGTGTATGACGTTGCTCAATTGAGGAACCAGACATTATAAAAGGCATAACCATAATGTGCTTATTTCAAATGCAATTGGTCACAAATGCTTGTGATCAGAAACCTTTCTACGAGATGAACAATTCATCAATCAGCATATTCGGTTGAATGCAGAACTGCAAAGAGGACAGATATTATTTCTTTTTATTAAATCCCTAAGATGCATCCCTTTCATTTTAAACTTCCAGGTGCAGCAGGTAGGTTTTGATCTCCATGGGTTTGAGTTTGACTCCGAATGGGTTTTGAACCCAGGGTGCGGGCTCGGTGACATTTATCGCCGTCAGATTCTGACCCTCATATCTCCACTTGAGTTTAGAGTTCAGCGAAGATTTCGGTTTGTTCCCGCTCAACACAAGCTCCTCCATTTTGTAAGGATTCAAATGTGTAAACAAATCCTGGGGACATAAGAAAGTAGGTATCCAGGTAGGTAGGTACATCAATTTGAGTTGGTAGTTACTTATAACTTTGATATATTTAACAGAAAAGTGTAACACAGAACGATTGAGGTATTATTTTTTACTCATAAAAAGAAAGTAAAGAGTCCCTCTTTTTTCACGGTCTAAAAAAAGTATCATTCATTGGATTTTTGTGTGGCTCTCGGCTAAGAATAAGACCACGGAGGGTTCCCCTGTCGTAGAAGGCGACTAAAGTTGAACGAAAAGCCTGAACAAGACCGAACGGTCAGCTCTGGTTAACCAGAATTTGAAGAATAAGAAAAAAGTGATTTTTGGGACTCTGGTTTATTTACATTAAAGATATCGGTGTTTGTTTACATATCTTCTTCTTACCGAACCAAAAGCCATGACCGAGCGAACGGGCCGGTCCACTCCAGTCAGGATGGTTCGGTCAAATAAAGATAAGTGAATTTCAGTAACCAGGCAGGTCAGCTCTGGTTCGCTTCGTTAAAAAAAACCGCTTTAACAGGAAAATCTCTCAGAAGCTAATGTTGAAAAGCTTCAAAAAAAAAAAAAAAAAAAAAAAAATAGGTCTTCATAAATCTCTCAAGAGCTACTACGAAGCGGTTCAAATGACTGCTCAAACAAGGTTGAAGGGTGGTATGCAGAGTGCTCACTGTAGGGATGCCTGGGTCATTTGTTCCTTCAGCTGATTTTGTAATGCAGAGACGTTTGTTTGAAGCGCCTGTGCGTATGCGGATTCAGATGTTTCTTGAAAGAATAATTGTCAAGGTCAAAGTTTTCCCTGAAGTAAGCTCGGGACCACCCTATAGTGAACCCTTTAAGGATAAAAAAAAATGTCTCTGCATACCAGCCATCCACAAGAGGCCAGGGCAAAAGCTATAGAGCCACTTCCCAGTAAAGAAAGTACCAAAAAGAAGCCTCGTTCAGATACTCCAGAGCATCAGGTTGAGAAACTAACGCATCAGAAGAGGTAGAAGATGTCAAAAACCTCAACTATCTCACTTGTAAAGTGGAGAGTACAGAGGTGACATCGGAAACCCCAACTCAAAGCAGCTTTGCTTCTCAAAATTTTGTAAACGCCCTGAATTCTGTGAAAGTGAGTGTATTTCTGAAGAATTTCCCGAATGAGTCCCGGCCACAGGCAGGCGAAAATGTTCATAACTCGCTCTCTCAAAAGAGCAAAAGAAATGCTTTGTCTGAGCAAAGAGGAATTACGAATCCTTACTGGCTTTCTAACGGGCCACTGTAGCCTCGACTACCATTTAAACAAGATGGCCATCGCTCAAGACCCAAAATGCAGTCTCTATAATGAGGTCCCAGAAATAGTATAACATATTCTCTGTGAATGTGGAGCAGCCTTTCACGCTTGACTGAAACACTTCGCAAGGCTAATTCTAGTACCTAAGAATATACTGAAATCTTAAGCTACATTAAAAACTTTTATCTCTTTTAGAGTTAGAGGGGCATGTCATAAAGGATCTATTTAAGGTCGCAACAAAGAGCTTTCGTAGCCGACAGCCCTATATACTTATACCAATCATACATTAGTTTATATTAAGTAGTGGCCTACCATATTAGGAGAACATCTACTTACCTTCACTGAAAAGCTGGTTGGTAGCGAGAAAACCGGATCTTCTTTCTTGTCGAAAATGTTCTCGAATCTCACCAGCACTGTTGAGTTGGTCCACTGTTCCAGGGTCAGGACGTGAATATTACGAGGTAGCAGTGAAGATTTTATCAGACTAAACTGGAAACAAAAATTGAAAAGAAAATAATACAACAAAAAGCGCCGAATCATAAAACAGGATTAGATTTAATCTAAGTGGACACACCCTTAACTCGGGCTTTAGTGCACTGTGATTGGTTCAAAATCCGACTTGAGGGCCCTAACTATATGTATATTTGTATGAGTGTGGTGGTATGTTTGTAACAAAGCATTAAAAGACATTGTTAACTTTTTGGTTCGTTGGGATATTGGATGTTTTTCTATAGATAGCTAACTTGCTTTATTGAGCCCAGTAATCACTCCAAAGAAAAACTATAAAAAAAAAATTCAATAGTTTTTTTTTTTTTTTTTTTTTTTTTTTAATAATACCTATTATTATTTCCGATAATATCATTCTAATATTAGATTAGAAGTATTTTTTTATTTTTTTATCTTACCGAATTAGTTTTGGCGCTGATTTTGAAGTCTGCCGAGCTTTGTACGGCGGCTTTGGACACGGTCAGCCACGGGCGGTACACATTCTGAGCGTTGCGCAGGCGGTAGTGTTTGGCCGCCCGGCGGGGGTCGCCCAAATGAACAATATGAGTGCCCCTGGCCACTAGACCCTGGGAGAAGGCGACCTCGTCCAGGGGCTCCCGTACGCCCTTGTTGTCGTCATAGAGGAGACGGCGGTGGAGCTGTGAAGGTGAAGGAAGAGAATGCCGTTGGCATTAGCACCGCCCTTGATCAAGTTTTTTTTTTTTTTTTTTTTTTTTTAAAGATGAGTGTTTCACAGCCTTTTTTATTTCGTAGCCCTGAAACAGGAGCTACTGTAGACGCTTGTGGTCTGTGTTGTAGCCTGCCCATCCTGTAGTATTCCTCCCCTCTGATTTTGTTCTATTTATCTCATTTTCTATGTATTGTATTTATATTCTACTAGCGGCTGCACCCGCTTCGCCAAGCCATCACACACACACCACCCATACATCACACACACCCACACACCACACCACCACATACACACACACACCACACATCACACACACACTTACCACACACACACACACCACACACACACACACCCACACACCACACACCCACACACATCACACACCACACACATCACACACCACACACACATCACACACCACACACACACACCACACACACACACACACACACATCCACCACACAAACACCCACCACCCACACACACACCACCACACAACACAACACAACACACACACACACACACACCACACACAAACCACACACATACACACACACACACACACGTCCACACACACACACACACACACATCACCACACACACACACATCACCACACACACACACACATCACCACACACACACACATACTCACACACACACACACACAACCATCATCGCTGTAAATTCAAAATCCCGAGCCAAGTCTATCATAGCGGATATTGATAATGTAGCAAACTGGCCCATATTTCGAGAACGGTTTGTCAGAATATGGCAACAAAGGGCTCAAATAAAATCATGTGAAGTTCTCAGACAGTTTTTACAATAAAAATATAGGTCCTCGCGATAACTTTTAAGTTCCGTGCTGGAATCTGTAAAGAAACATGAAAAGTCTGAAAAAATGGTCGAAATTTCGAACATTCTGGCTTATATCTCCAGAACGGTACGTCAGAATGTGGCCTAAAATGAATTAAATGAAAGCTAATTTTGTCTAATGTGTAATTAAATAGTAAAAAATATAGGTCCTCGCGACAAATTTTAAGTTCCGCCCTGGAATCTGTTAAAAAACGTGAAAAGTCTGAAAAAAAGGTCGAAATTTCGAACACTCTGGCTTATATCTCCAGAACGGTACGTCAGAATGTGGCCTAAAATGAATTAAATGAAAGCTAATTTTGTCTATTGTGTTATTAAATAATAAAAAATATAGGTCCTTGCGATAGATTTCAAGTTCCAGGGCAAAGACTGTCTGAAAATCGGACCCTTCCTCAAGGAAATACTTGAGGAAGCTCATAACTCAAGGACGGTTTGGAATTTCGGACTTTTGATAGTTTTCCTGGTATCGCACGGCAATTTTACTTGGGGTCATCTCTCATCAATTTTTTGCTATCTCTTACCGTTTCGCCTAAACAATTCGGACACACAAAGATATTACAAAGATACAAAGATACAAAGCCCGTCCATATTTCTCATTTATATATAGAGATGTAAATAAAACTTGATCCAATATGGTTAATAAGCAGGAGTTGAGATTATTTCTGTTTATCCTGCAAAAATGACAATAAAGAGTCCCTTGACTCTCACAGAGTCCCACAGTCTTACTTGATACTTGAATAGGTGAGTAAAAGAACCGGGAATGTCTCAATTTACATTTTTTAATGCATGGTAAAATGTAATGTACCTATTCCTTTTTACCATTCCTTCAAATATGGGTATATATCCTTAAAAAGTATGATTTTTTATAATTACGAGTGATGGAGGAGCCTATACATTACAAGAAGATAGTAGTCACCGTGGCCGAGCAAGTTAGCGCGCTGGGCATTGCACGCATGGTGACCTGGTTTCGATCCAGGGCAGGAATTTTACTTGGATGTTCGGGGTCCACTCATACCTCGTGAGGAAAAATGAGTACGAGTAGCAGCTTTTATGTGTGCAAAGACCAGTGACGGAATTATGGGAAAAAATAAGGTGTTGAAATATTCAAGGAAAATAAAAAATCCTATAATTCTGCGCTGCCCAGGAGTTAATAACTTTTATATATTATTGTCATTGAGTAGGCATTATTGGCATCATCAATATTACCAGATACGAGTGCAAAGCTTTAAAGAGATATTTACAATTTTATAATTATAGGAATCTTTATGAATTTACTATTTACGTGTTATTATACTTTTTGAAAATAAAACTTTAGAAATTTTGTTTACTCCGTCAAGCTTGAATAAAAGTTGTAAGCAACTTGCAAAAATAAAGTTATGCAAATTAACTATTCGGTGTGATTTTGTTCAACGTGGTGGCAAAAGCTGGTATGTAACAAGTTTTGTCGACTTCTCATGGATGATGCGACAGTGTGTATGATATTTAATTAGATATAGATATATTGTATAGGGTACCTACCTAAGTAGTAAATATGTTCCATGTAGATACTGTCTGTACCTACATGGAAATTATGTATGTTTAGACGGATCATGGAATAAGTAATTAGTTTTGCATTTTAAGAATACCAGAAAATGTCCCTTGATTTGTATAAATAAATAGATAATCATTAAAAGTGTTCTTTTTTTAGGGGGGGGGTGCTCAGCTGCTCAGTCAGATAAAACTAAATTAGGTATCTTCACTGATAATAGTGAAGCTATTACCATGAAGCAAAAAGTATTAAAGATTGAACTAAAGATTATAATTTTAATTTAAGACGTGATATTTACTTTAAGTACCAAGTCCAGCGCTTACATAGCCTCAGATTTTAAGAAAATATTATTTTTGAGAAAATCAGTTGTGCTTTGCGAAGGAGAGAACTGAAACATTTGAGCTGTTTTTGAGATTAATCCTTATCAAGATCGCAGTCTCTTGGGACGATACTAATATTTCTCATTCAACTCGTTAGGCCAGCGAGAAGAAAATTGAATATCCCACACCAAGAATAGTAATAAAACGAGAAAGTTGAGGAAGAGAGAGTGAAAACGTACAATATGAAAATAAAGAAAGGTTTTCATGAAGATTGGACGAAAGCTAGCTTTAAAAGAGAGGAAATTGTATTGTTTTATTTTAGAAAAAGAGAAAAGGTTGAAGTAGAAAAGGACAATGAGAGGGAGGGAAATCCAGACAAAAAAGCATTTTCGCTTAATTTTAATGCTTCAACAAAACACGGAAACTGCGTAGGTATTTAATTTTTCACATTACTATTAATTCACGTTCTTCTTTATTCTCTTTTTCTTGATATAATTCTACCTTCTTACCTCTTACACGCTGTTATTTTAACTACTTTTACAGTTCTTTATTTCATGTTGAAATTATTCACTCCAAGTATACCTATTTCTTCGTCTTTCTTTTCCTCTTTCTGATGATTCATCTCTTTTGACTCACCAATTAGTTTTTCTACTTCTATTACACCCACCTAATTTGAATTCTTTTACTTTTGTAACTGTTCCGTTCCCACATTGTAGTAAAGCGCTTTCTTTTCGCTTAGGACTTTCATAATAACAACAGTTGAGTTTTATGCTTGAAAAAACTCTTTGAGCAACTTTAAACATTTCAACAAGCTCTGCTATGAAAGATATTATTTGAATAATTACACATTAACATAAATACCTACGTTAAATTCTATGATAATTATTATTGTCACTCTTTCTCGGCTTACCTAAGGAGACATAATTGCAAGAGTTTTTCTCAGGAAAATTGTAAAAGCCTTAACATAAAAAGAGCTGAATATTTTTTTCTTTCTCAAGAAAAAAAAAAAAAAAAAAAAAAAAAAAAAAAAAACAAGGAAAATAAATGAAGAAGAAAAAACATCAATGCATTTTTAGAATCTTTTTGTTTAATTATCATTTGAAATCTGAAATTCCTCAATAGGTAAATAAAGCAAAATAAAATTACTTTGATTCTTTCCTAAATTTTGTTGTTTGTTTCAACAAATTGGGAAATTCCTTTTCGAGGGTAAAAAACCTTTCCCTCACAATCATGGCCGAGTCCAATGATGAGGGTTTTAAGTACATAAGCCTCTTGGAGAATCAAGCTCCTCAATTTTCGCCCGGTTAGGTTGTCACAGAAGTGGCCCCAAAATATGATGTTCAAGTCGCATTACGAGTTTTTCCGACACCATGTGTTTTTATGAACTCAACTTGAAGTTTTCAAGACATTGCTTTTCTTTCTAGAGTGGTTTTATCACCCATCTTATTTGTTCATTTTCGCTGGTTTGTAAGTTTCCACTGAATGAGGATGGAACCGCAACCGATTAAGAGTTTGAAAAAATCCACCAAATTAATGTGTCTTTCTAGACTCTAGACAAATGATTACAATTTTGCAGATAAAATCATAATGATCTATTAGAATGATGACGAACTCTTTGTGGTGTTATAACATTATAATTTATAACGTTGAAATCATCAAATTTGATCACCGATGTAGTTCACAGAAAATACCCATTATTTTAACAACAGCTCGATAAAGCCTCTCGCTATTCGCTATATTAGCAAAATCCTTAACCCAACCTTATATATCGACAGTAAAGGACTATAAACAGAGAGCAGACTAGCCAACCCTTACAAGCCAGGCTAGCTTGCAGTTTCCTAAGGGTTTAATGGCTTACAAAGAAAAGTCCAAGTCCTCATGATGGTTGATCGCACATATAAATATGTGATTCAGGACGAGCCAACTTTGAAATAAAGTTGCCTGGAGACCATCACTCACCCCTCCAGCTGTAGCCAAGCTGGCTACAAGAACAACAACAACAGTTAAATTAACGTTCGACAAAATCTCGTTATTTCAAAAATATATTATTACTAGCCGTTTGCCCGTGCTTTGCAACGGGACTAAATTTCAAATTTACTAAGGCATGGTCGTACTGCTGGACAGCAATGCCTTTTTGAACTTTTTATAATTTTTCTGGACAAAGCGATAATGGTTTTGGGGGGGTCAATTCTGAGACATTTTTCGCTATCTCTTACCGTTTTGGCTAAACAACTCCGGACAAACAAACAAACATAGGTAGGTAGGTAGTCCTTTTTTCTGTTTTATATATAGAGATTTTTTTACTCACCATAATCTCTACTGAGCCGTTGGACATACTTGAGGCTCCCTCTGGTCGGTCAACGATCACATTCAGCCGCTGTTTCTTGTCAGCGATGTACACGCCGGTAGTTATGGGGTAGTAGTTACTAGCTGTGGGCTCCGTTATTGTCAAATTCCATGAGTTGCGATTATTCCGGATCCGTTTCATCCAACGGCGCCCATTCGAGTCGGTGAAAAATGTGGAGTTGTTTCCTATGTCCGTCTCATATACTGTGACTACTTCCTTGCCCAGCCATTCACTGAAAATAATAAAGTATAGGTAAAACATATTATTTTTTAGTAGTCACCGTGGCAGAGTGAGTTAGCGAACTAAGCATTGCACGCATGGTGACCTGTGTTCTATCCCCAGCTGGGCAGGAATTTTTCTGCTCTGTACTTGGATGTTCTGGGTCCACTCATACCTCGTGAGGAAAAATGAGTAGTTACTTGTATGAGTAACGACCAGTGGCAGCATTACCAGAGTAAAAAGAAATTAATGTAATAGAATTCGAAAAGTACAGGAGGCTCTTAGAAATACTGCGCTAGCCACAAAAGTTGTGAAGAGGCGTTGTGCTTCATCACAAATAAAATCATACATTCATATTATTTTTATTTAAAAAAAAAAAAAAAAAAAAAATAATAATAATAAAAAAAATGTTAATTTTACGTCATTTTCAATTCACATATACGGTATGAAAAATAAAATAAAAATGAAAATTAGCATGAAATAGAAATATCACAATAAATTACACCTAAAGTGGACATGGTAAACAGTTGACTCAGAAAAGTTTTGCTTCTATCCTTGGACCCCTAGATCCAGGCTTTTGTAACCTACTATGTATATTATAATACTCCACTTAGTATTTTATAGGTTGCCGGCTGCAGGTATTTACTTACTCAACAGGGATTGGTCCGACTTGCCAGATGAACTCTATGTTTTCGTCGTTGCTGTAGAGCCGTATGGTCTGGCTCACCCATGGGGTGAACACTTGGTGGATTTCGGTCACGTTCTTGCCTGAAGTCATGAGAAGGTAAGATGCAGAAATATGTTGATGTGGAGATAATAGGTTGTGTAAATAAATGATAATATTATGTACCTATAATGTGTGTACTACTGTTATTAACCTTTTGCACTCCAGTGAAAAAAAATTGGAACTGCCCATACGGTCCAGTGCATGTCCCACATGCAACCATAGAAACGCCGCTACACTCCAGTATAAAATTCACAAGAACAGTCCTTAAGGTCCAGTGCATGTCCCACATGCAACTATGAATAACGCTCTTACGGTCCAGTGCATGTCCCACATGCAAGATTTCCCTCCACTTTATTCGATTTCATTTTATATTTTCCATTAATTATCAGCCTATCAGATTTATTCTAGTCGATTCGTGATATTCCGTAGAATATTTACGAACAAGTCAAAAGTGTCTAAAATGTAAGCCAGCTGTGTAAACAAACATTATTATCAGTGCAACCTGCGGAAGGTTGGTTCAGTGTAGTACCTGTTCTATCGTCTTTATTTCTGTGATAAAAAAAGTCTAAAAGAAAACTGTATAGTTTTATAGGTAAAGAAGAAGCAAAGAAAATTCGAAATTTACTTTGTGGTAAGTAATTTATTTTCTTTATATGTTTATTTGAGGGTCAAAGATACCTCTGCAAAGTATATCTCTGTCTCTTTCTAGCACACTTGTTGAGATGAGTTAGACAAAGATGGATGATGTGTGATACAGGGTGGCGTTGTTAGCATTGATTTCACGACTCTCTTCAACACATTGTCTTTTTGTACTTCCACTACCTACCTTTTTTTAACAGTGTTTTATACCTAATTATTTACCCAGTTTTAGCTCCCATATCGCTAATTGGGGATCTATTGTTCTTTTTACAAAGTCAAAAGTTTGGGTCGTCTACAAGCACCCTGTATACGAGGTCTGTAATTTGAAAGAAAAAATCTACTGGACCGTAGCGCTTCGTTTCTTTCCGAAACAACTCGACCTGATGAACAAACAAAACAATGCATGTGGGACATGCACTGGACCTTAAGGACTGTTCTAGTGAATTTTATACTGGAGTGTAGCAGCGTTTCTATGGTTGCATGTGGGACATGCACTGGACCGTAAAAGGTTAAGATACGATATTCAAGTTGTATATTAGAGTAGCTATTATGAATTCAAATACTCGGCCATTCCATATGTCGCGGACACTACATTTTTACTCTTCAAAACAAATTTGTGGAACAATAAAAAGAGATAGAATTTTTTTTTGTTGCTCATATGATTTCTTTATTTTTATAGTTTATAAACTAGTTGTAGGTTTTTTCTCAAAGATTCCTGGATTAGCTGTTATTCCACTTTTTGTTGCCGTTGCGGACACTACCTTACTATTTGATTTTTTTGAGAACCTTATAATTAAATGTAAAGTTCAGTCCCTATGGAAAAAATACCTTCAAAGTGCCGTATTTTTTTTAAAGAGGAAAATATTTACTTTAAAATAATGTATTGTTCATTTTTTTATGTAGAGTAATTTTTGAGTTTTGCATTTCCAAAAATTATGTGTCATGTTGTGGACACTACATCGCGGACTCTACAAAAAGTTCTATAGTAATTATCTCCACTCTTATGCAGTTATTTGATGGAAACACATGAACTATAGGTACTCTAAAGCAATAAAAACAAAATGAGAAATGTTAGTACAAAAAATATTTATTACTTTATTAGAAAAAATGAAAACTTTGAGATCAATTAGGTACGTACTAAGTACTTGTATAAAAAAAAAACTTTGGGATAGGAGTCGTAATTAAAATAAAATAAATTTTCTCACTTGAATCTTTTAAAATGAAACATGAAAAGTAACAAAATTAAACATGAATACCTAATTATGGGTAAAGAATGTTAACCAGACAGGTATACCTACTTGTGAATTGTGACATATAGGTAGTTATGCCTAGTACATATAGCTTAGAATTTGTAGAATATTCTACCCCCCTTCTTAATCATGTCAGGAGCAGGTAATACTCTTATCACTTGATCAAATGAGACATACTTCTCATCTGTGGCATCGGCAATGTAGAGATTATTAGCTTTCTTTAAAAAACATAACTTTAAGTTCGCCTTCTGACAAATTGCATGAAATTCTTCAATTCTAGTTTTAGATTGTTGATTGATGAATAGATCGTACTGAATAATAAAACAACATATCTACTACATATTTAGTAGTAGGTTGACTTATACTCTTCAAACTGGCAAATACAGGATGTATGGACACTACATATACTATAGTAGTGTCCGTAACAGTAGTGTCCGCAACACTAAAAAAACCTATGAAGAGAATAATGAAAAAAACAAGAAAAATGTATTTCACTCACCTGAAACCTTTGGTTTTACTTTAGCCGAAATGGTTTATCAAAATTTATTTCACTGCTTTTTTAACCTAAAAAAAACTATAAATTTTGTAACGGACACTACATTAACTTTTCAAATTTTCATCCTTCAATTTCATGAAAACAGTTTACTTCTAAGAAAAAAATCTGAAAAGGATAATAAATTGAAAGCATGTTTATTTTGAAGTTCTAACAGCTGTTTATGTCCCATCCATAAAAACAGCTCATTTGACTTCTCTAAATTAGCTCCAGAATGCCAACCAAAAATTTTCTTTTCCAACCTCTCAAAAAGTTACTGAATTTTTGTTAAAAAAATAAAAAAATCGAAAAATCAAAACGGATTTATTAATTATAAAATATTTACCATCTTCTGACAGCAATTAGGATACACAGTCATAACATTTATTTTTCACTTTTGAATTCCTCTTTTTCGTGGAATGGCCGTACTTCTGTACATAATGTAAAAAGAAGCAAATGTGCGGGACTCAGAATCCCGTGTTCATAGAGAAAAGATCTGAGCAAACATTAGTCTACAACTCTACAGTTTGGGGCAAGCAGGCAAAATAGGATATAAAAGAGTTCGTAAGCTACATTTTTTAGTATTCAAAGAAAGGTCAGTTGGCAAAAATGTTTCATAATGACCTTCTCGTTAGGTAAATAATTACTTTCCACTCGGGGGGTTTTTTTTTTATCTCTATGCTCACTACTCAGTACCAGTAGATTGAGTAATGAGTAGGTAGAGGTACCTTCTTACCTCTTGTAAATGCTAATCTCGGCGAAATTATTCACCGCAATTCTTTCGTTCCGGGCCGGGCGAAAGATGTACGCCCCTGACGCCCGATTGGAGGGTTGTAGTTGTAGCCCTTCATTCCCTCGTAGTAGTAGAAGTTCTGCCTGAAGGCTGACTTCACGCCATTCCTGACAATGTGCTCCACCAGCCCCGAAGTGCCGTTGAAAATCAGTTGAATTTTCTGAAAGCGAGACATAATAATAATAATAATATCGCTTTATTTATACTGCCCGATTTGGACTATTCAAGTCCCATTATTCCAGCAGTAAGCTCACAAGACCAATTATTAAGTGGTAAAAATCCCAAATGGAAAGATAACTTGTCATGTCCCGGCTGGGTTTCGAACCCGCGACCTTTGGAATCTCTGGATTAACAAAAGGTACAGAATAAGACAAGCGAAGGTACTATGTTTATTAGTTTACTGCTTATTGCTAACCAAAACAACTAGAGACAAAAATTCGGTGTCAAACAACAACAATCATCACTTTTCACAGTTCCACACGTGCAGTTTTGAGTCGCCTCCATCTTTTTCATTTTTATTAGATGGTTCACTGAGGTATGAAATTTGAACTTATTGAAAAATAAAAGTAATAGACTATATTTTTAATTAATAGAAAATTGGTTGTAACTAATTGTTGGCAGTTAGGTACCTATAATGGACTATAGTTCATGGCATCCTACCAAATCCCAAGAAATTTCAAAGTACATATTTATTATAGGATCATTGCCCCTCTTGATAGGTTATCAAAACTTAACAGTTCATCCCACATTACTTCAACTCTAATAATATTCCTTTTTCTAACTCAGTTAAGAACTCGGGCCTTTTATTTGATTCAAATTTATCTTGGAACTCATATAAAACACGATCTCATCATCTCCTAAATATCCCCATTCATTATAAAGATTTCATGAGTAAGAGTTTCTCTGTTAATGCTGCACGGTTTCCACCGACTTCCAGAGGAACTCAGATTCTCGGAAAGCCGTTGATTAAGATGAAATTAAAGGAATATAATTATGGTTAATTTGGGTCATTATATTTTTTTGTACTTTTTATCTTTAAGTTGCTAATCCCCCCCTTCTCTCCTCCCTTTTCCCCCTTCTCCCAAATTTTATTTGTTTTTTTTTTTATTTTTTTTTAAATATTTGCTTTTTCACTTATTCTACTGTTTTTATTTACTGTAATCAAGGGTGATGTGGAAGAGAATGCCGAAGGCATAATCACCACCCTTGATCAGGCCTTACTTAACTTGTAAATATAATTTATTTCTTGTAAATTTTGCCTCATTTGATAGGTACCTATCATTTTTTTTTTTTTTTACATTTCAGCGGTTTCAAGAGGAAAGAGAGATATATTATATTCATATAAATTTTCTTCCGAGTGTTTTACGACTTAGCCTAAAAAATTCTTTTGTTCAACGCAAACTGTCTGACCAAAGTTGTTTTCTTTTTACGTTCCGCAACAAAACTTTCACGACTTTGTAATTAAAAGTTTTTTGTGACTATTTGGTAGATTGCTCTTTTTAATAAAACCGTCCCAATGTATTTTTTAGGGACTTCCTTTTGAAATGAGTTTCTCCTTTGACTTCCTTCACGAGTTCTCCCCTCTTTGCTTCTCTTCCGCGGCCTTTGTCTTGTGTTTATGTTCAAGTTATTTGAACCTATTCTCATTATAATTGGATATTTTGACATGCCATCATGTAACTCTACAAGTTGACAAGGTTCTAGTGCTTTGAGAGCAAGATCATGTTACTAGGAAAAGCAATATAGGAAAAGCAAAATATGTATAGTAAAAGAGTTTCACTCTATTAATTAAACAGAAGGAAACGATGAAGAACAACATGATGACAATATCGATGAAAATAATAAATTCTACAACAGTTATGAAAATAATAAATTGAGAAAACTATTAAATTTATTCATGGCCGGTTCTATAAATTTTTTACGAAACCTCGGTTTGGTTACGAATTTCGGAATGGAAGCGCTAGTTCCAAAAGGATTCGTCAAGTTAGCGCTAGTGTGCCTATATTGAGTGACAGCCAGATTGAGCCAAACCGAGGTTTCACGAAACCTGGGTTTTTTTTCATTTATTGATAGAACCGGCCCTTAGACTGTCGGCTCAAGACAGGGAGTCCAATAAAATATTACACGGAGACATTTTAGAATTCTTGTTCATATCAGAAGAAAGGTACAAATTCCGGCGTGAACGACAGGCCTACCGCGCCTTGTTAAAGCGCCGTTAAACCGGAAAAAAAGGTACAAAGAAATACCATCGACTCTGAGATCGCTAGTCCTCTTATTTACTCAGAGTATTTATGAGGGTTGATAACAAAAGTGTCGAAAATTATGCTCGTTTTGTTACTATCGAATAATTGGTACATGTACCGTACTTACCCCATTATCGACAACAATGGGTGAGTCATCCTTGGGTACCTGAGCCGCGGGTACACTGGGCGTTCCCGCCACTTTCTCCACCAGATACAGGGTGGCTCCCAGACCAGGCAGGTCCGTCGCGTTGAAGATGAGAGAGTGGGTGGCGCTGCTTACCCGACCCGGTATTAAGAGGACGGAGCTGTGCACTGGAGAAGTTCAGAGGCTAGTTCTTCACCTGGAACACGCAGTCATTGCTTTTAGACGGAGAATGCCCGAAGTGATGATCACACCTGATCAGGTACGTTAACGTAAGTATGATTATTCAGTGCAAAGACATCATTTGTATTACCTATCATGTTTTTCTTTTTTTCCTTCTTTAAATTTTGATTTTTTTCCACATTAGATTAAGAGCAAAGAGGTAATTATAAGCTTTTCGATTTTTACGACTACCTGTTGTTACCTGTCTACAAAGTTGTTTTATTATTTATAGTGCTCAACTCAGACTGTAATTAAAATATTTTTTGTGTATTAACCTTTTTACTAAGCCGTCCCACTTGTATTTGCTCTTTTGAGAAGAGTTTCTGACTTTCACGAGTTCCCATTTTCTCTTGGACTGCAAGTGTTTTATAGCGTTTGAACCTATTTTTATAATTTGGTTTGACATCATCATGTACTCTACAATAAAGGTTTGTTTTGAAAAGAAGTTATAGAAGTATATAGGAAAGCAAAAATGATAAAGACCTAAACAGAAGGACTGAAGAAAACAATACATTTTAATTATTCTACAAGATGTAAAAAACTAGCATTCATGGCGTTCTATCAATTACAAAACCCGGTTTGGTTAGAACAGAAGGTGTTAAGAGATCGTCGTAGCGTTAGGGCCTATATTGAGTGACATCCAGATCTGAAGCCAAACCGGGGCACGACTGGTTTTTCACGATGCCCCATTAGACTGTGGTAAGAAGGGTCCAATTATACAGGGATTTTAGTTCTTGCAATGAGGGTACAAATTCCCGCGTGAATAAGCCTACCGCGTTGTTAAAGCGCGTTAAACCGGAAAAAAGTACAAAAAATACCATTCGCTCTGACAATCGCTAGTCTCTTATTTTATACACATTTAAAAATTTAGAGGGATTTTGAAAATTTGACGTTGGTTACTATCAATATTGTACATGTACCTACTTAATACGCAAAAATGTGGTTTATCTTTACCTAACCCGTACATGAGGCGTGCCATTCTAAGATACATTCTCCCAACCACTAGTCCGTCTTGGATGGATGTTTATGGCCTTTACAACCCTACATTTAGAGACGGGCTTGCATAGATTCCAACTAGTTCTTCACCTAAACGCATATTGCTTTTACAGGTAGTAATGCCGCGCCGTGTGAGTCACTAGTAATGTTAGGCATGGACCAGTAGCAAGGATCCTTGATCGAATTCTAGCAGTTTATGCATTTTACCTTTAATCATGTACCACATAAATAAACCTGAAAATAGTGGAGATAATAATGCTGTTAACATAACACCCGTACCTTTACTAAAGGGTTTTATTTTATTTTTGAGTGTTAGATCATAGGTGTAATTTGACTCATATATTTGTGGTATTACTACTAAGCCTCCATGAATTTCGATTTTGGTTCATTTGGAGCAAGTGTTGCAAAGCGTTGTCGAGCATGTTTTGAGGGAATTGATTTTCTGTGTTTTAAAGAAGCGCGGACTAAGAGTTTGCGAAATCATTGAATCACTTTACTAGTGGACCTATTCACTTGTAGCTTACAGGAACTGGTAGCACAACACGTAGTGGTGTGGTGGCCAGGATTATACAGGTGATGAATCACTTACCTGAGGGACCAAACACTCTGTAGCTTCCACACGGCACTGGCAGCACCACGTAGCTGGATGTAGGATGGGCCAGGGGATTATACAGGGTGATGTAGTTGACAGTGGGAGAGGGCAGCTCGCACTGGCTGATGTTCATGAGGAGACAGGGCTGTTGCTCGGGCAAGTATTCACCTAACAAACGCCTAAAAATTATTATTTTAGTCAACATTTAAAAAATTCACAGGATTTTGAACCATTCACGTTGTTACTTTGTGAAATTCAAACTTAATAAACAGGGTATTATAAAAATAAAGAATTATAATTAATTAAATTTTACTCTTTTATTTATTTATTAAGTATATCTAATAATGTTTGTAAAACGTCTATTATATATGTGTACAAAATTTCGTCATAATATCTTCAGTAGTTTCTGAGATTTGCGCCTTACAAACAGAATTTAACAGACCGAGAGACAGACACAGAACCAAAGTTGCTCAGGAGGTTATGGAGCAATTTTTACAAAAAAGAACACAATACTTCCGATTTCTAATATTAGAAATTTTTCGGAAGTAATATACAAAAAACTTTTAAACTTATTTAGAGAAGGTCAGTTGTATTTGTAGCTCATGGATATGGTAAGATGGTGCTTCCAGGCCAGGCCTCGAATTCAGATTTGAGCTTCATCGTCAACATTGAAGTGGTTGACACAAGATACCATTTTCTAGGATCTACAGGATTTCCTTTTCTCTTAGGCGATTTACAGGATTCTTTCTTGTGGAGGTAATTAAAGGAAAACTTTACTATCAAATATCCGACGAAGTTGTTCGGGTAGAAATGACAGAGAAATTGTTTTCTCAAAAAAAGAATAGCTTTTAGCTTTTCTCTAAGAGAATTAAAAACTTTGTAATTTCTTCTCAGAACTTTTCACTGTAGTGTCTGTCTGAGCTAAACAAGAGCTTGGTTTGTTTCTATACAGCTTAGGGCTAAAACTTTTCCAACCAAAATAAAATTATTAACATTTTTCATTTTTATTTTTACGAATTTACGGGATCCAACCCCATTCACAGAAGCTAAGGAAATCTCCTTTGGCAACTGCTCAAGTTGCCAAGTTAATAAATATGTTGTATTTCTTCCATTTTCCCTCTCTTTTCTTGACAAAAACTGTTGTGGACTGGAGTGGAGAGGAAAGGTCCATGATGTTTACAGAGGTTAAAGGGATGATAGATTTTTCAATTGGAGGATCTTTCATGTGGATTTGACGTTCTGGGAAGCGGTTGGCTTACCTGTAGGCAGCGTTGATGACTTTCATGGCTGCTTGGATGCCCTCGTAGAGGTAGAGAGAGTAGTCGTCGGTGACATGCTGTCTCTCAGTGCCGCTCACGGCGTCATGGTGTTGGGCTATGGCCACGGCTCTCTGTATGGTGAACTGTTCCTCCTCCAGGGCATTGCCCGGGAGACTGGTCTTCAGCTGCTTGGTCATCTGGGGGACAAGGGTGAAGGGTTCATTTCTGTACAACTCATCGAAAGAACGCACGACGTGATTCTAAATTTTATTTGAACTCGGCTCAGATTTTAAATACATTCGGTTTTATATGTGAAATACCTATAATATATGTGATTTTTTTTAACTTGAAATACTTTGGAAAAACACAGTTAGGTATGTAGGTATATATATTAGTACCAATTATTAGACGGTGAAAAAAGCGTTCATATATTTCGACATTTTTTTTCAACCCTCATAAAATTGTATAAGTAGTCATTTTAGAATGTCTGTTTATATCAGAAGAAAGGTACAAAAGAACACTATCGAGCTATCGACACAGAGATTTGTCTTTTTATTTTTTTAGTTTTAAAATTCTATGAGGGTTGAAAAAAAGTGTCGATAATTAAGGTCGCTTTTTTCACCGTCAAAGTCGAATAATTGGTACATGTACCCTACATGAAAACTTAATAAACATAGGATTATTTACTAAGTGCTATAGTGCTTTACACCCGGCAGTCCCGGCACCACAAGATTCAAATCTAAATTAATAATATAAGACGATATTATGCCACTCTCAGGTTAGATGTCATTTTGTATTTCTCAATAGAATAACGGCGAATAGAAATTTATTCCATATCAGACTTAGGGAGCCTAATGGAACAAAGTCAGTTCCTTGAACTCTAAAACGTAGGTGGCACCAACAGTGACGCCTCCTTGCAATTAATTAAAATGAGGGCCTTTGACAAAATTCCTGTGAATGACATGAATGACTTCTCAAAATTACAGAAATAAAGTACAGTAGCTACACACTACCGACAAAAATATCAATATTAAATGTTATATTACTTAAATGATCTTATGAAATTGAGATTTTTCATAAAAAATTATGATACAATTGTGACTACTGCCCGTAGTCCAGAGTTCCCGAGTTCAACTCCCGGTTGGGGCAGACTTTTCGACGAAAATTCTGTTCCATCCAAACACTGGAGGCTGGCATTTTCGGCCCTACCCAGGCTGGGTGAGGTTAATGTGGGTAGCTGGTACGATTCCCAGCGAATGGAGGGTAAAACCTCCGTCCTGACTATCTCAGTCAGGACGTTAAAACCAAATAGAATCAACTGATCACAATAGATCTAATTAGGTCGCAGTGTTAATTGTAAGAGTTTCACTGAAAACCCTGCAACCAGGTCGGATAATAATAAAAATGCTAGCTACAAAAAGGTAAAGGTTAGGTACCTGGAAAGAGATTTATAACTTTCTTCAAGAAACTTTTTCTACTTGGAAACCCGTAAAGTAGGTATATTATAGGTACAGATTTCAAGTGAAGTTTAAAAGTGAAGCCACCATAGTAAGCCACTAAGTGAAACCATGATATATAAATTATAAATATTTTTTCGAACTCTCATAATTATCATAATATTTAGTAAAAATTTGACTTTCCTACCAAAGTCTACTTTTATGACTAAAAATAGGTAATTACTATGCACTTTTTTGAATTTCACTGACCGAAGAAAATGATAAGTAGAGCTAGCTACTATGCAGAATGCTTGGTTCCCTGGTTGTTTATGTTTAGGTATGAAGAGAATGAAGAGATTGATTTGATTTTGTATCTCAAGAACAATAGCATATTATTCTGAGTAGTTTCTTAAAGCTAATACGCAGAAAAGACACTCAAATAGGCACTTTTCGAATTTTAGATAGTTAAAAAGTTCTGAGAATAAGTTGTGCAGAAAATTATATGTAGGAGGTGTAGTCTGCTTTTGGCTTTTAGTGCCATATGTCTTTTAACATTAGAGAAATGATCATTAAAATCTATCGTTCTAGTGTCTAGTCTCTGCTCTTGAGAGTCCTCAGAAATCTTGACTGATTTCTTATTTCTTTCAAAGAATATTAATCATTAGTCTCCTACACATCGCCCCCTCAGTCATTTCATTAATCATAGACTTTCAGTGTAATCCAATTATTCATAATACCATATTTAGTTTCCTTTCGAGGAAGGAAGGATAGATTATATTAATCTATTCTCCTCATTATTTTAGCTGTCACAGTATTCTTCTATTTGTTTTTTAGACTTACGTACAATATATCTGTTCAATGTATAGGACCGTGTAGTTTTCAAAGACTTCAATCCATCCACAAAGAATGAGTAAATTTGACACGTTATAAAGAAGTGCCTTTACCGAAAAAATCAAACCATGGAAGAGAATGCCGTTGGCATTAGCACCGCCCTTGATCAAGTTTTGTTTTATTTCAATTCTATGTAAATATTCTATGTACCTACTTTATTGTAAATAAAACTTGATCCAACATGTTTAATAAACCATTTGCAAGGACTCACCTGCAGTGCCACGTTGGTTTGGTACGCGAAATATTTGAAGGACGGGCGAGAGGTGTAGTAACCCGTCCAGTAGGAGTGCTCGTCGCTTCCATAGGGAAAGAAGTCGTCATCCATTTTACTAGGCCAAGTGACGTTTTCTTTATTGAGGGCTTGAAGATAACAGGCAGGGGTGGAATAGAGAACATGCACGTCACTATTCAGCTTGGCATTCACGTATCTGAAGAAGTTATGAGGGCGGATATGAACAAATATTTAAAAAAGAAATTAACGAAAAGATAACTGACTGTATATTTTTTTTTTTTTTTAAGATGAGTATTTCACAGCCTTTTTTATTTCGTAGCCATGAAACAGGAGCTACTGTAGACGCTTGTGGTCTGTGTTATTGTAGCCTGCCCATCCCGTAGTATGCCTCCCCTCTGATGGGCGAGAAGTGACACAATACTTCCCATTTAGGTGCTGGGTCAACACGAGCATCATGTTTTGATACACTGACGAAAATTCCCAAACAAATTGCCCTACTATAATTTTCAACTTTTTCAGACGTAATAATACATCACATTCAAGTTTGAAAAGATCATAAACAAAGAGACAGTTCAAACTTTCAGGATTTCATAAAACTGTTCCGCGTTTAATTTGTTTTGAAAATCCAAGCGAACAAATTCGCAGGATGTACTGCCATAAAATATTACAACATTAATCTCATTAAAAGTTTTTTTATACCTAGAGAAACTTTCAACATTTACTCACTTCACTAGCTTGTCAAGGTTTTTGAACCAGGCTGAGGCCACCACGTAATTGAAGTCCCCGCCCATTGTTATAATGACATTGTTTGTTTTGAAAGCTTGGGCATATTTCTTGACCACATCAATGAATTCATCCACCTGTAAATAGGAAAAGGACATAATTTCAAATCGAAGGATGAAATTCATAAACTAAGCTAAAAATATCAAAGCTAACCTCAAATTAAGATTATAATAAAAAACATGATTTTAATTGTCATGAAAGTATTTACGTTATGTTACTATTACGAATTTGCTTGATTACGAATTCCAGGATTGTTCTTATGATATTCAACGATCCTAACCAACATGATACACTCATAGCCACGCAATCAAACTATTATTTATGGAAAAAAAATAGATCAAGAAGTAAAAACACAAAGTCAATTGGATGACATTGTTGTAAAATACAAATTTGACAAAGAAATGTTATTTGACAATGGAAAAGATATTGCTCGTATAAAAGCACTACAGATCAAAGAAGCAGGAGCTTGGTTGAACGCATTCCCAAGCAAACAAGTTGGTACCCTGATTGAAGACGAAAGTTTCAGAATTTGCGTAGGATTAAGACTTGGAAGTAATCTGTGTAGATCTTTTGTATGCAAATGTGGTGAGGTGGTAGATGAAAAAGGAATGCACCCTCTCTCTTGTCAAAACAGTGCTGGAAGATATTTTCGACATGCGGAGGTAAACAACATCATCAAGCGAGCTCTTGCAAACATTGATATACCTTCTCAACTAGAACCCACAGGCCTTGATCGCACTGATGGCAAACGCCCTGATGGTGTCACCATTGTACCGTGGACCAGAGGACAAAGTGTAGTCTGGGATTTCACGTGTACTGATACACTTGCCGATAGTCACGTGGAATTTACAAAAAAGAAAGCAGGTGCTGCAGCAGAATTGGCATGCCAAAAAAAAACATGCAAAATACTGCAATATAAAATCGAGGGGTTTGATTTTTATCGCTCTTGCAGTAGAAACCATGGGAATATTCTGTGAAGAAGGCAAACGTTGGGTCAAGGACATTGGAAAAAAGCTCATAGAAAAAACTGGAAACAGCAGAGCCAGTGAATTTTTATTCCAACAAATCAGCATTGCCACTCAAAGAGGCAATGCTGGAAGCATACTGTCAGTGCTTCCTATGAAAAAAGATGAGACCTTGTATTACATATAAATAAAGACCATTATTTATTGTTTCGCAAACATTTTGCCTTTTACAAAAAATC
The DNA here is from genome assembly GCA_024516035.1 of Bactericera cockerelli. NCBI lineage: Eukaryota > Metazoa > Arthropoda > Insecta > Hemiptera > Triozidae > Bactericera > Bactericera cockerelli. The sequence goes on from CM044960.1 coordinate 22,114,322, forward strand.
ACATTCTCTCAACCCATATTCTTCTTGAGCTTGTAGACTTGCCTTCAAACGCCTTTTATGGTTGTCAATTTCTTCTTTAAATTTTGACTTGAAATTTTGATGTTTAAAATTTTAAAATTCTAGCAGGACTTCGTGCAGCCATACCGGCGCTTGCCTGGCTAGTTTCTTGCAATCAAACTAATACATACTACTCGTAGTAGGTCTGAATATTGTCTAACCTCAGTGTTCTGATGAAAACTAGTGCTTTCAGTTATCAGTGTAGAAAAGTTTAAAATGCTCATTCTAATGTTTTTGTTCAAAATTTATTCAATATGGTTCGCTGTTCTCGATAGTTATAAAGTTTTCTCTTGTTTTGAGGGCAAGGGTGTAATGATGCCACATGCATTTTCAATTAAAAATGAACATAGTGATTATTATGCTAGTATTGATGTGTCTCTTTCTTGTCTGGTTTCTATACATTCAATCAAAGGATCATCTTTATCCTCTAGACTTTAGGGTGTCATAAAATATTATTGAACAACGAATTATGACCAGTCATTGCGAGAAAGCAATGAAGTACCTTGGTACATAATGTTAATGTTATTATAATGTTGTGCTACCCATTTCAGTTGCGTTATAGTAACATTTATAAATTACATATTAATGACAACACTTGATATCTATTAGATAACTCTATATTCTTTTGTAGAAATCTTTTAAAAAGTAAATATTAGCCATATTAAATTTTCTTATAGAGAGAGAGAGAGAGACTAGACCTTACGTATCCTCAATAAATTTGAAAAAATGTGAATTGAAATAAATGGTCAATTAAGACTCTGGTCAAAGTACCCTTTTGTTGATATTGACGCCATGCAGCTTGGGGTTGTCCATGATGGGCTCGTCCAAACAGTTCATGTCAAAGCAGAAGCCTGCAGGGGGATCATAGATGTTGTACATGACCCCAGTGAAGAAGTCACCTTCAGGACCTGTTGGAGGAAGAATATGGCATTTGATTGCAAGTGAGTATTCATTTTGGTAGGTATATATCTCTTATTTACAAAAAATAACATGAAATATTCAAAATATGCGGTAGGTAGGTATAGCCACTAATACTAACAGAGAACGACCATAAAAGATTTTGGAATATTTTTTTGGAAAGTTTTCGTCTCACATTAGGCACTTTTGTAATAAAAACTTATGAGAGAAAGTAATGTATATTTTAAGTGTCACTATTTCAACTGCCTTGGTCTACAAGGAAAACCGCTGCCTGACAAAATGAGCACGAGGGATCATCATCAACTACCTGAAGAACCCCTCATATAGTTACCTAACGTATCGTCAGGCCTCCAGACCATCTCCATGGTTTTGTTCTTCTTCCTCAGTGCGATGTCCTCATGGTCGATTCTTCCGAAGAAAACTCCGTCAAAGCCCATGTCAGCAAATTCTAGGGCCACTTCAGCCGAGTGACCGAAGGGATCTATCTGCCAGGCAACTTGCGGCTGCCCACACTCACCAAACGTGTCATTCAAGTACCTGGAATGGGGATAATTGGTTGGCTGTAATTATGTACTAGTTCAGAGTGGGCGAAGGCTTTCCATGAATCATTGAGCGCTGTGGTTCTTGGAAAGAAAGACATATGTACCTACAAGACTGCAACTAATTTATAAGAATTATAAGAGACATTTGTAGACCATTAATAGAATAACCTGGAAACTTGAGAAGGAAATATGGCACGTATTTAAACTATGCATTAATTGGAACAGTGGAGAAATTGAATTTCATTGGAAAGAAAAACAAATTACATTAGGTGGATGATTCAATTTCCACCGTCCCAAATATGTAGTTAAAATTAGTTTCCATTTCCTTCTCAAGTTTCCAGGATATCCTAGTAGTGTTTGTATTTGCTATTTGAGATTGACATTCAGATAATGTGAGATTTAGATTTTTATTCATCGCACTACTTGACCGGGTCTAAACTGCATTCCTGAATCATGTCAGTCATGATTCCTAAATTAATGACAAAATTCTTCCCGACGCGAACACTGTGATCACTTAAGATTTATGAAATGCTAACTTAAGATTTATGAAAAGTTTCTGAATAATATAAGTACATCACTTGTATTCGCGGAAATGGTAAGCAGATACATTTCTTGTTGGCATGTTATGTGGTTAAGTGAGAAATGTAAGACGTGATCAATCCCAGAAAAAGGTGTGTCCAAGTTCTGTACATCTGTACAGAAAAAGGTCTGTACATCTAGTACAACTTCTCACTTTTCTGTTTATACTAATTAAAATAGAGAGGTTAGTTGATGGCATGGATACTCAGAACTATTACCTGCTGACGAGAGCAAATAAGCTCGAAACAGCTGTCCAGGTATGTTCTGATATTCATGTACATCTAGTACAACTTCTCACTTTTTTGTTTATACTGTTTATACTAAAAAGTTGAAGTACTCACTTGAGTCCCAGGGTCATCTGGTCTATGAGCGCCGAGTAGTGGGGCGTGGCCTCGTCACTCATGCACCACCCCCCCGACAGGAACTCCAGCCTCCCCTGGTCCACTAGCTCCTTCACGTCCGCCCTCACCTTCTCGTTCTGCTCCTCCCACCAGCGCCAGAAGAAGGAGGACTCCACATACACGAACCTGGGGGACACGCAAGATAACTATTGTCCTCAGATTTATTTATTTATTTATCGTATGGCTTTATAACACATCTCAAAGTGAGAAGATATGTGTAATAAACTTGATCAAGAAATCTGATGGCAGTGATTGTTTGATCGCCAAAATTGTCTGTCCTCAGAGTTTCGTGTAGATCGGTGATGTTTCAAATTTACTATTCTAACAGAAGAAACAATGGTCTCAGGTGTATCTATTAAGTTGAACCTTTTGAGTAATCTTGATTATGCTCGGTTTATACTTTAATCACGAATAATGTCATATACATGAAAAACATCATAGACACATGTTCAATAATTTTGCTAGCATAGTATTATCGAAGGGGCTGAAATTCTTATTCTTCTTATTCTAATGGACCATTAGAATTGTTCTAATGGTCTTTTTAATTAAAAATAATAGTTTCAGTTTGTTCTTCCGCTATTGCAAAGACAGAGGCTAATCGGATGTTAACTAGAGAATATAGAGATCCTTTAAGCCTAATGGAGAAATTTACTGATTCGTCCATTGCATAATGCTAACAATTCTCCTTTATTTTCTTAATTAATAACAATTTGAGTGTAAATGATCTCTATTGTTGTATTAGTATGCTACTTAAATTCATCAAGTCTTTGTCATGTCCAATAATACCGGGCGGGTGCTTCGCTAGTAAAAATAAAAGTACCTAAACATATTTATGCGAACTAGAATGGGAACAAAATCATGAAAATAAATTATATCAAATAAAACAAAATATTGAAGTTTGGAAAACATCATTTAATAAAAAAAGAACACTCGAGACAGCACTAGCAAGAATAAGAATTGGCCATTCAAATCTAACACATGTTCATCTAATGAAGAAAGAAGATCCACCCGTTTGTGAATGTGGACATCTGATCTCAATTCATCATATTCTCATTTCTTGTCCAATTTTAGAACCCTTGAGAAAAAGAGTGTTTGGTCATACCCCAATCTATCTCTCAGAAGTCCTTAAGGACTCTGATAAAAATTCAAAAAATACATTGAAATTTTTTCAATTTTCTAAATTATTAAAATTAATTTAGTATTTACATAAAAAAACCTTTAAAAAAATACAATAATGGCTAGGCTAATGCTGCTCGATGTATTTTCATTATAGGATATATTTTATGTATACACTGTAATGTTTTTTGAAAAAAAAAAAAAAAAAAAAAAATATTTATGCGAACAAAAGTTAGAAAACCTGAATTCGGCCCAATTAAAAGTCTCCCCAATATAAAATCCAATGACCCACATCCAAGGGATTGGCCTTCATTGTTTATCACTGAGATGTTTGTACGTAGTGTACCACCTGGGTTTCAAGTGATGAACACTATCATAGCAACGATGAGTAGGTAGTACGAGTTTTACTATAGATAATAATAACTATGACTGATGTGTAGCAAATACATTCTGTCAGAGGAAAATTCCTCAACACAGCATTGATTTGAGTCTAGTCATAAACTATTGAGATGGGGTAAGAGAATCACAAGGGCCTCATTCCAGCAAGCATCTCTCACTCAAAATCCCCGAATCTCCCTTTCAACTGTCAAATTTCGAAATAATGTGCATTTATTTTGCCGGTTGAAAAGAAGATTTTGATGATTTTGCTGGAATATGGTTCAGGTCTCTTTTGAAATAATGAAAAGGGATCAGATCAGCAAACTCTTAACCAGTAATTAGAGTAGATAGCATATTTTTACATAGAAAAGGTAAAATTCATCTTCACCATGCGTAATGCTCAGTTCCCCATCAAATCATTCAGATATACATAATATATGTAGGACTGTAGGTACTTTGGCTCATGATGAGCTGGAAATAGTTCTGTTACAAATATTAAAATTGTATAATAGCAATACTGCAAAAGAGACATTTAAATACTGACACAGTATATTGAGATCGGTAACAGCCTATCAAAATAATTTGAAGTAGCTTTCGTACTGTACACCACTAACTAAGTAGGTACTAACACAACAACCAGTTCTATAATTTACCAAGATCTTGCTGCTTAGACTATTTTCTCTGTGTTGCTAGATCCTGTCACAAAATAAATAATCCTAATAGCTCGACATACATAAAACTTTAATTTAATTGAATTTTTAATCAATCACATTGGCAGGAAATAGCAAAGATTTTCCTAAATGATTTGAAAATGAACTTTCAGGGATTCAGAAAAAATTACCTACATTTTCTGTACTAAAAAAACTTTTACATTAAAAAAGTTTGTGTCTGCCAAACGTGAATTTGAATCTATTCATGCAGAAGATTAGAGAAAATGGGAATTACTTGCAATGGAGCAATAAACAGGTACCTAATCCTTGTGTTGTTTTTACCTCTACATCAACAAAATTGGTTTCACTGCCACACTCGATAAATTACAACTATCTACTAAATACCTAGTTGTCCACTAGTGTTCAATACCATGGTATCATCCATTGTTTCTCCCGTTGGTTAAAAAAAAGAAACATATAGAATCATTAATCTTGTTGTCTGGTGTACTAGGGTTCTTGATTTTTCACGAGTAGTAATTTATCAAAATTTAACTCACTATCGAAGATACTAACTTTGATATCAGGTAAAAGGTAATCAATTGTGTTATACTTATACTGGACATAATAATTATGTCCATCGAACAGATTTTTCAATATAATAAGTACAACTTATGTAGCTCCCTAAAAATATAAAATTAATATTAGATAAATTGAGAAGATCTGAATTGAAATTAGAATAGGTTTTTGAAGAAAACAAATTATAGTCTCTTCTGGACTTCACGAGAGGTCCATATCTGTCAATTCTGGAATCTACCGGTTGCTAAGCAGCGGGAAGAACCTAGTTTATAATTTTTTAACTCACACCTGCTGGCGTGAGTCAAGTAAATAACTAAATATCTATTTCAGGGAACTCACCTTCTATCTTCATTCTTCATCAACTCAGATGTGACTGAGTCCAGAATGTATTGCACCCCTAACTGAGAGTGCTCTTTTTTGCTGCCGTAATAGTACTGGTCCACGGTTTTCAGCCAGCCCACGTCGTCATGGGTGTGGGCTATGATGTGAGCATTGATCTTGCCCGGCTCTGGAGAGTGGCATGCCTGGAACCAATGTTAAGAAAACCCAACAATGTGAGTAATGTGGAACTAACAAAGCCGAAGTGAGCAAGGAAGTGGGTGGATCGAGAATATAAGCACCTCACTCGTCTGCATGCTCGTCTTTGTTCACTTTTACTTCTACTTCTCCTGCCGTGTTCTCAGTTTTGCTTTGGAGCTAAGTAACAGTATAAAAGAAGAAATGAGCAGGCAAGTGAGATGTTTCAGGTGTTCACATTCTCATCATGCTCCCTTTGGCTGAATGTATACACACCATCAGAGAAGAAGTGATATAGGTACTATCTATAATAATAATAATTAATTTTATAAATTTCATTATCTGTTAGGTGGGTATTCTATAATATCCACTACATGATGATACTGAATAACAATCATCCAAGAACAAGAAAGTTCAACATCATAAAAAAACTTGTTTTTTAAAAGTCTTATTCGACTTTAAATGAGCAATGATTTATTCTTCTGTATTAATGTTAGTTGAAACATTTACCTTTATATTCTGATGCAATAAGCAATTATATTGCCTAAATGAGAAGCTTTTGATGAATTAGCAATTCCTGAACTTTAGCAACAAAGTGCACATGTTTATTAATTATCTATTAGACATTGAGATTTATTATGCTATAAAATTATATTTATGATTTCATGTACATACGGTGGGTAAACGATAATTTGAAATTGATTTTCTCAAAATATGTATAATGAGATACTAGTAAACATAACTGAATACGGGTACATAATACATCCATACAATGTTAATATTGGAAGAAAAACTAGTTAGTCAATATAATATTTTATTATTTTTTTCGGAAAAAACATTCGGGTATAAAGCGTTAAATATATACTCTTATACCCCACATTAAGCGAAGTCCTAGGAATTACAGTTTTGACAGCAAAAAAAGAACCATTCAATAAGCAGAAGATCAATTATTCAACAAACTCACGGAGATAAAATAAGAAATATCAAAATTAGAAAGAATACAGGAAAAAATAATAAAATACTGAAATAATTAGAAAAAACAACTAAGACAGTTTTGTACTTGTCAGTAGGATGCCTGAAAGAAGAATCCGTAAACAAATATGGGAATGTAGACCAGAAGGAAAAAGAGGAAGACAAAGACAAACATATGAAAATACTTCAACTAAAATAGCTAGAAGAAGAGGGAAATCCTATTCTGATGTCAGGAGATTTTTCAGACAAAGGAATGAACTCTGAAGTTGGATAACCGAAAAACCCAACGCTCAATTGGGCATAAGAGAGCAGACAAAAAAGAAAAGAAATCATTCAATTGTGTGGAGCCAAATAATATGCAATAAAAGGACATGCTTATTTGCTTATCCAGTGCGATTATAATGCCAATCAAATCATAAGTACAAAAATCATTGTTATCCATACCCAAAGAGGAAACCCTCAAATGAGGTCAAGAAAAATGCAAATGTTTCAAACTCGATCGACATTGATTTACATAATTCCCTGAGGAGTGTGTTCAGACGTGCCTTGCTTGCCTACTCATTTCGTGTTGTGCTACAAATGCCGCGCCGCCGGTATGAATGAGCGTGAAATGTTCCACGGTTCCAACAATTTCACCAGGTGGTGATAAGGGCAGCACTCATCGTAATCTTGGTCTAGTTGACGAAGTTTAGCAAGACGGGATAACCTTTGCGCTGAAGCAGGCGCGTTGGTTGGTATTTTTTTTGTCTGGGGAGATGTTTTAGAAAAGTGATTTAATGCTTTCTATGTATTTTAGTTTGCGAACCAACAGTTACCTTATGAATTTATCATTTAAATGTGGTTGTTGGTTGAGCTTGCCCATTCTGTGGTATCGTTGACCTTCTTGTTAGATGGTTAACTTCCTACTAGAGAGTTGAGTCAACAGCGCAAGAAAAGCTAACGTTGAGGTTTTGAAATCGAATGTATTCTGAATATTAAGTTAATTACTCTGAGAAATTTAAAAGAAAAAAAAACCGATTTAAAAATTTCTATAGGAAAAAAACAAACAAATTTTCCACAACCTATTGAAGAAAGATAAACCTACATGTTCAAACTTAACAGTTAAAAACCTATTATTTGTGATGAACATGCCTTATGGCATCAGATAGAAGATTGAATTTTGTTAATACTTCACATACAGATAGAAGATGCGTTTATCTCTTCTTCTCCTCACGTGCGCACTGTAAACAAATAAACATAAACACCCCTGCCACCTTTATCTTATGTTGCTCCGGCCCTGTTTCCGTTTTCGTAGACTCAATTATCAAATCTAGACTTTAAACCTGCAGACGTCATTCGGTGATTCATTTAAATTAAAAATTCCATTTTGAGTTAGGAAAGCAATAGTACTGTAACCCTCTAATACCTATACATATTATTTTAAATGCGTGCTGTACTTCTCCTTTCACATGAATAGAACAGAATTGTAAAGTCCAAAGTTTGTGTGGTCCCTATGGTCTCGATGATTGTGAGAAAGTAGCAAATTATGTACGAGTAAATTCTACAAAAATGTTGGTATAATGGGACTACCACTGTCTTGCGTTGACAGTCTAAATACTTATTTTTTTTTTTTTTTAAAGATGAGTGTTTCACTGCCGTTTTTATTTCGCAGCCATGAAACAGGAGCTACTGTACACGCTTGTGGTCTGTGTTGTAGCCTACCCATCCCGTAGTATGCCTCCCCTCCGATGGGCGAGAAGTGACACAATTAATACTTCCCTATTAGGTGCTGGGTCAACACGAGCGCACCGGAAGGTATCCCTTACTCCATTTTGAAAAAAAAAAAAAACACATATTTGCAATTACATTTCACTACCTATAAACCGACTTGAGGAATGATCTGACTTATAAGAATTCTGCCCTTAATCTTACTAGCATTATGAAAGTGACTTTTGGTTTCCGCCACAGGGGTTTTGCTGGAAAATTAGTAAGACCTGTTGAGAACACTCTTCACCATACCACTACAGAGTTTCTTGTTTGTACTGTATGTTTTCCTTCATCTCGAGACCATTTCCATGGTCTCTCGATATCAAGTCAAAACAATGAGAGGTACAAATTACTATTAAATTGCCAGCAAACCAAACGAAAAAAAAAAAATATATCCATAGTTTTAATCAAGTCAACTCGACATGAGCAAATTCCTAAATAAAGAGAAACACCATAATTGCATTAAAAAATAATTGACTGTTTATTATGTCTTCAATAATAGAATAATGAGCACCTGCCAATTACTTTATGGTTTCCTTGAACTCTTGGAAAAAAAAAAAAAAAAAAAAAAATCCAATAAAGATCCTCATAAATTGTGAGCAAAACTAAATCCAGTCCTATTAAATGAACATTGAACCATCGTGAGTACGTATCAGGAATAGACATTGTAATTGAATCAAAACCTGAGGAAATTTATTCCACTCTGCTATTCTAGTCTCAGACACAATGCACAATCGCAATGGCTGTGATCAGTGGGAATAATTCAGACTGTATGAACATGGTACTAAGTTAACCAAGTACTTTATGACTCTACTGACTCTACCCTTATACATTGGGTAATTGATCATTATCTCGCTAACTGAGAAAATGATCAAAAGTCCAAAAAGGCACCACCACCACAAAATGCTAAAACTATGCCTACATTATATTATCTACAGCATTGTTCACTGTTTCATGAAAAACCTTTCAAGTGTAGGTATTTTAATCATCATCAATAGCCACTATAGCCCGGAGTGGGCCTTGGCCTCCTCTACAATAAATTATTTGTCTCCAGATGGATCGGTTCTTCACTGCCGTGCACTGCATGGCTCTGAAGTCCTGATCCATCCGTCTCAGTTGTGTTGTTCCTTGTTTTCTGGTTCGGCACACTCTGGCGTTTATGATCCTTTTCGGCATCCTGTGTTCCTCCACTCTTTGCACGTGTCCAAACCACCGAAGTCTTTCATTTTTTTGTTAAATCTCACGCCGTCTTCATTATTTAGAATTTCATCTATCTCCTATTCTCCAATCTTCACTTAGTCTGATAGCTCCGTATACCCTTCTTATTATTTATTAGGTATTTTAGTGCGTCTCTGAATTACTTCAATTCAAATGGTATCTTAGGTCTTGGCAGTAGCCGCTAAGTAAGCGCTTTGGCCAGCATATGGTCTAAGCGGGTAACTCAGAGGTCGAGGCGTCGCGCGTCGTTCAGGTAATCTAGAGATCGCGGGTTCGAGACCCAGCCGGGACATGAAAAGTCATCCTTACATTTGTTATTTTATCCCATAATATTACGTCTTAAGCTTACTGATAAAATAGTAGAACTTATTACGGTGATATCGAGACAGTAAACTAGTTAGGGTGATATTATTATTATTATTATTAATTTCATGATTTGATTTATTTACCATTGTTCCGGGAAAGAAGTTGATTGCATTGAAATGGTGACGAAGTAAAAATTAGCAGAAAAGTTCATCTTGGTGTCTAGTCTAGATGTACTGTATGCAATGCGATTTTTTTAATTTGAAATGACACCTCACGGGCGAGAAATATCAGGTTTTGATGGGTTCGACCTTGACCGTCGTGAGAGTAAGATCGTTCCAAATGACGAGCGTAAAATTGTTTTCTAAAAATAATTAAATAAAGTGTTAGAAGTCAAAGAATTTTTTTTGTAAAGTTGAATTAATTGAAGTAAATTAAATGTACTTTTAATTGAGTGATTTGTTTCAAAACTATATCGAATTGATATCTTAAAATAATACGTTTGTGATTTCTTAGCTAAGTGAAGTGCCTATCTCAGTGAACAAATGTGATCAGGATACAAATAAAATATCAAGGCTGGATGTACTGTAAGTGGATTTAAAGCTATAGAAGATCTAAAACGTAAGTCTTTTTGTATTCTTTTAAGAAAGGAACAATTAATTATCCTTTTTTCTAAAGCTATTTAAAAGTTTTGAACAGTTAACCTGTGAAATACGGAACCGCATGTTTCACAAAGAAACCTATTAAAGAAGTAATTATTTCGACAGTATATGTCTATAAAATATGTAAAATAGCCTGAAATTAGTTCAAAGCATAAAAGCCGTGTCAATAATCAAAATAATCATTAAATACATAATTATTGAACTAATTGCATCAATGTAATAAAATTCTTTTTCAAGAATTCTATAGATCGTTAACAAATAGACATTAGACAGTCCGCCAAATCGTATTTTTCATCAGAAATGTAAACAAACCTCACAGCTGATTTCACTCGTTCACACAGCGCTTTCATAGAGGTATAATAAGTGGGAGAAGGTGTTTCGAAATAGTGAAGCACCTTTTGGCGCGTTAGAACTGTGTGCGTGTTAAACACTGATTTCATTAAAAATATTGGTGCGTTTTTATATATAAAAAAACTTAGAATAGTTATTTTCACGCTAAATTTTCTGGTGCAGTAAAAAGTAGAGATTTCTATAATCAACATCAACTATACAGGCAGTGCTGCCGGTAACACGGTTTTTAATAAATAAGGAGCAAATCAGTGGACTCTGAAATTCAGCAGACTCTTCAACTAAGCTGATTTATGTGATTCAGTGGACTCGGAGCGGATTCTGCGACCCAGTGGACTCGTGATTCAGTGCAGGTTCCGTGACTCAAGCGGATTCTGTGACCCAGTGGACTCGTGATTCAGAGCAGATACTGCGACTCAAGTGGACCCGGTGACCCATCGGTTTTTTGTTTTTATTTTTTATTTATTTTTTAGGCCACGCCCACTAAAGAGGTTAAAACAACCCAAAAAAGAGGCATATTGGTATAATAAAACGATCCAAAAAATATATATATATTTTGTACCTAAAAAAAAAAAAAAAAGAGGAAAACAATATTTTTATTTTAAAATTATAATACTGGCCAAGCCCACAAAGGAGGTTTAAACAACCCATAAAAGAGGCACATTGTATATTTTTATTTTTATATTAATATATAAAAAAAAAATAGTAAAAAAAAAAACACGCCCACAAAAGAGGTTTAAAATACCCATAAACAGCTCAAAGAGAGCAAAAAGAGGCAAAAAGGGGGTATAAATGTATGATTTTTCTTCTTTTTCCGTTATCTCATACATATTATTATAATTTTGTTTTATATGTTTCCTTCACTTTAGCCAGCAACTTCAAAGAAAAGACAACTCACATGTTGTAGGATTCAGAAATAATTCTGCTGTTCTGTTTTTCTAGTTCTACCTTAAAACAAGAATATGGCATCTACAGGAAACAGTACGATTTCGAAAGGAAATTTAAATTCATCAATGGAAATTTTAACAGGTAATGAAAGTATAAACAAGAAAAGAAAAGACTTGCGGAAGGAAATGACTGATGCTGTAGAAAAAATGAGTGAAGCTGTCAAAGCCATGTGTCATGAAGTATTAAGTTACAGTAAAAGCAAATCTTCCATGAAGGAAATGGCTGAAAAATTAATGTCTTTGAATTCGAAACTCATGATAGATCTTATCGGTAAAAACCTGGTAGAAAGTTCTCTAGATGTTATTGAGGAAATTAAAGAGATAAAAAAGGCAGATGATAAAGCATTCTGTGATAGATGTTCTGTAGTTATTGAGAAGAAAGAAGAGGAAATTCAGTCTATTCTAAAAATGATACAGAATGTGTCAAACCTAGCAGATGATGAGTACAATAATATGTTAAACAAGAAGTGGCCTCTCAAAGCTTTTGTGAAAACAAATGTAATACAAGGAAACCCTTTGATCACAAAATGTAAAAATCTGATCATCTGTTATGAAAACAAAAATGAAAACACAACACTTATGAAAATTGTGAAAGAAAAATATCCAGAAGTAGAAGAAGTAATTGAAGAAGATATATCAGAGGATGGGAAAGTTCCATTCTTGGAGAGCAGTGTAAAAACTTCTAAGGGAACTCACAAAAAGAGAATATTCTTTGTAAAAATCGAAGAATATAAGAAAATGCAGGATAGAATTAAAAACTGTAGACTACAGATGGAAGAAAGAGAGGGAATAAAAATAGCAATCGCAGTAACATCTGGGAAACGAGATAACATCAGGAAATCTGTGGAACTTGCTTTGTACGGTAGTGACGATGAAGTTGAATTTTTTGTTCCTAGAGGAGAAGTACAAACCAAGAGAGAAAGACAAAGAGAAGAAGCTGTTGTAATAGAGACTAATGCAAACAACATACGCTGACACTTTAAGGAACATAAGAGCCGTAGTATCTCCAGATGATTTAGGTATCGAGGTAAAGAAGGTTAAAACAACAAAAGACAAAAGAGTGGTCATAGTTACCAAAGAAGGTCAAGCCGAAGTACTACAAAAAGAAATTGCAACGAAAATTACAGACATTGAAACAAAGATATCAGGTAGATACGAAACTACTCAAATTCTCATACTGGATATTGATGCGTCAATTAACAAGGAGGAAGCAGAAGATTTCATAAGAAAAGAAACAAAGGTATACAATTCAGAAATAGTACAATTTAGAACAGCAAAATCAGGAACACAAGTGGCAACCATCAGTATGCCATCAAACATAGCAGACCAAGTCCTTAAGAAAAATATGATTAAAATTGGATGGACATATTGCCGGATCAAACCTAAAATTGATATTCTGAGATGTTTTAACTGCCTAAATATGGGTCATCACTCAGCCATTTGTCCAGAAGAAAAAGGAACAAAGAAATGCTTGAATTGTGTTCGGACGGGTCATCTCATAAAAGAATGTAGTAACCCTAGTTTCTGCATCACATGCAAAAAAATAGGTCATAAGAGTGACTCAACAAACTGTCCTACACATAGAAGAAGACTACAAGAAGCCACCCAAAGATATTACCAAAAGATGAAAAAACTCAAAAAATCAATATGAAGAAGAAAAAGATACAAACAAGAACAATGAAGAAGAGCATGAAGTAGAAAAGGATGAAGAGGACGAAGTTATAGATGAAAATGATTAAGTTCCTACAAATAAATTTGGGAAGATCACCGGCTGCTCATGATTTAGCAGAGGTAACCATAAAAAATAAAAATGTAGATATTATAGTGGCAAGCGAACCAAACAAGAGGTATTTAGATAAAGAGGGCTGGTTAAATGATGTAAAGAGAGATACAGCAGTGAAAGTCTTTAATAAAGAAATGAAAATATATGACTGGGGAAAGGGTGAAGGATATGTGTGGATCGGAGTGAAGAATGTGCAGGTTTTTAGCTGCTACATATCACCAAATGTGCATCTTGATGATTTTTTTAAAGTTTCTAGATGGTATTAAAGCAGAAATCAGAATATCCGAGTACAACCATATTCTAGTTGGCGGAGACGTGAACGCAAAATCATACCTCTGGGGATCCAGAATAGAAGATGAAAGAGGAAGAATACTATCAGAATGGATCACAGAAATGAATATGGATGTATTAAATCAAGGATGTGAGCCAACATTTGTAAGGGGACAGAGTAACTCGGTAATAGACATCACAATGTGCTCCAGAAACCTAACAAGAAAAATAACAAACTGGAAAGTATCAGTAGAAGAGAATATGAGCGATCATCAGTACATTTTTTATGATTTAAGCATACATGATGCAGCTATAACAATGAATGATATAAGAGAAAACAGTTGGAGGTATAACGAAAAAAAGAGAGAATTATTCAAAGAAGAACTCAGTAAAGAAATAGACAATATTAAAGAAAAAGGAAATACAGGAGTAGAAGAATGTATCAAATTGTTACAGAAAATGTGTGTAAAGATTTTCGGAACAAGGAAAGGTAGAGATGGAAGACTCCCGGCTTATTGGTGGAATGAAGAAATTTCAAACAGAAGAAAAATATGCCATGCACAGAAGAGAAGATTGACAAGAATCAACAAGAGACAATCAAGTACAGATCAAGAAAAAGAAGATGCAAGGAAGAGATATTATGAAATGAAAGATACATTAAGACGAGAGATAGACAAATCTAAGAAGAAAAAATGGACGGAACTATGTTCAGAACTTAACCAAAATGTATGGGGAAGTGCTTACAGGATTGTATGTAAGAAACTGAAACTGTTCCCCACTATAGCTTTAAAAACAGAAGATAAGATTGACATTGCGAATGAACTTTTCCCAACAGACAATGTAGAAAAATGGCAAAGAATAACAGTAAATGCAGAAGAAACACCAAAGTTCACCATGGAAGAAGTATTTGAAGCCACACAAAAGCTTAAAAACAAAAAGGCTCCTGGTAAAGATGGACTTGGAGGCGAAATAATAAAAATTCTTTTTGAAACTGCCCCAGATCTTTGCACAAGTCTCTTCAATGATTTGCTTCTAGTTGGAGAATTTCCGAAAACCTGGAAAAATGCCAAACTGGTACTTTTGGAGAAAGGTAAGAAGAACGAAGCAGATAAAATGACTTATAGACCTATATGTCTTTTAAATGTTATCGGAAAAATGATGGAACACCTAATTAAAAGAAGAATGAATGCAGAAATTAAAGAAAAAGGAGACTTATCCATTCATCAATATGGATTTAGAGAAGGCAAGTCAACTATTGATGCAATGGAAGAAGTCATGAAGCTGGCAAAAGAAGCTAAAAATGAAAAAAAGTTGTGTGCAATGGTACTTATTGACGTGAAAAATGCCTTCAATTCCATTCCATGGAAAGGTATCATCGAAGAAGTGAAGAAGAAAAATATTTCTGGATATCTCATAAATATACTCTGCAGTTATCTAGAAGACAGAAAACTTATTATAGATGAAGAGGAAGGAGCAATTATGGATTTATCATGTGGAGTCCCACAAGGGTCGGTACTCGGACCTCTTCTTTGGAACCTGTACTATGACCCTCTGTTGAAAATAGATATACCTGCACAGTCAAAGCTGATAGCATATGCTGACGATGTTGTTGTGATAACAAAAGGAAAAGATAGAGAAGAATTAGAGGCAACAATAAACTTAACCTTGGAGAAAATTACAAAGTGGATGAATGATCATAAACTGAAGATAGCACCACACAAAACAGAAATGGTATTGTTAATAAGTAAAAGATCGTGCAAAGAAATCATTATAAAAATAGATAGTATGGAAATAAAATCACAGAAGTCAGCAAGGTATTTAGGAGTATACTTTGAAAAAGATTTGAAGATGGCAGACCATATTAAAAAAGCCGTAGAGAAGGCTGGAAGAACCGCAGCAAACTTAACAAGGATAATGCCAAACCTAAAGGGCCCTGACAATGAGAAAAGAAACATACTAAGTACTGTTGTGTACTCAGCCTTACTTTACGCAGTACCAGTATGGGGGAAAATAATAAAATGGAAAAAGTACATAAATATGTTGGAGACCGTCCAGAGAAAAGTAATGCTAAGACTCGCTAGAGCCTACAGGACATCTTCTACAATCGCACTTCAAGTTATATCGAAGTCATTACCAATAGAATTGATGGTAGAAGAACGAATGAGAATATTTGAAATGAGAAAAGAAGTACAAGATAAAAATGAGAGAAGAACCAAAGAAGAAGATATCAGAAGGGAATTAATGGATAGATGGCAAGAAAAATGGGACAGTGAAACACACAAAGGACAGTGGACCAAGAAATTAATAGGAAATATCAGTGAATGGTACGAAAGAAAGCATGGACAGGTTACATATGAAATGACACAATTCCTGACAGGACATGGACACTTCGGTTCATACCAGAAAAAGATTAAAAAAAGAAGAACTGAAAGATGTGTTTATTGCGGAGATCCAAAAGATAACGCTGAGCACACTATTTTCAAGTGTGTTCGCTTTGGAAGAGAAAAAGAAGAATGCGAATCGAAAATACAATGTCAATTAACACCCGACAACATAATCAAAGAGATGATGAAAAGTAAGACAAACTGGGAAGATATTGCTAAATACATAAAGACAGTCATTAACGAGAAAGAAAAAGATGACAGAAGGACCCCATAAAAATGAGAGGTTGTAACAAACATACCTGAAGTAATGTACAAAACGGTTCCGGGTATGTTTGTGGTGATGGAGAGGAGGGTTTTAGCGGGTATGGCGCACTGTTTCCAGCGCTGGAACCCCGCACTTCGTCTTGAACAATAGAAGATTTTACCTCCTCTCAAAAGAAAAAAAAAAAAAAAAAAAAAAAAAAAAAAAAAAAAAAAATCAGGTTTTGATAACTTTTTCAAGTTTTGATAAAAAAATTGTAATTTTAGTGCAGTTTCTACTAATGAGTGTCTTTAAAAAGATACAATCAATGTCAATCTTCACAAAGTTTGACAATAGATAATATCTTGCATGAATGCTGTCGAGTTACAAAACTTCGTCTTCCTAAATCACGTGAACTGTGTACATTAATTACACTAATCTTAACGAGTCAACTTGTTTTTCTTATTTTGAGTAGCTATTCTTAGGTAAGTAAAATTTCAGAAGTTTATAAACTTTATAAACTTAAATAATGACTTATTAAATCCTACACACTTATTTTCTTGATATTATAAAAATGCGTTTAAAATTATAAAACATCATCAATTAGTAGGTTCATCAACAGACATCTGCAGGGTAGCTTTTAGTAACATTTATATAGATTTAGGAGGTATTTCAAAGTCACACTTAATGGTCTCTCATTAATATTTATTGACAGATTAAAAAAAAAAGAAAAAAGAAATAGGGGGTTTTTATGATAGGTATACAGGAAGGTATACATTCCTCTCTTATACGCCCCCCCTCTTCTCCCCCCCCCCCCTTCCCTTTTTATATAAATTAAAAAGAAAAAAAATCCTCCCAAATTTTTCTTTTTCAATTGTTCAAAAATTAACATTTTGTTTGATTTTTAATTTTATTTCTTGCTGATGCGGGAGGTTAGAACCCCTTAATCCCAATCTTACCTACGCCGGCGCTGGTGGATATCAGTAATCATGTTTGTAAATATTGTTATAGTTTACTTTTGTTATAATTTTCGCTCTGGTTACAAATAGATTCATTGAGTAAGTGGATTTTTATTTTACAAAAAAAAAAAAAATGTTTTTTTATACCTACTATAAAATAATAAAAAGAGCAATAAAATTCCCCTTTGTCGTCATTGTATTTTTGTCAAGAATAAGAGAGTACCAAATCGTGATCCGAGGGAAAAATTGTCACAACACTAAAGAGGTTCTTACAATTTTATTTGAAACAAGAAAACACCTTTCGGACCAATTTGGTTTTATTTTCAAAGTACCTACATTATATTTGGTGGAGATTTTTACTGCACAAATTGGGCTTACAATTTCATTATTTCATAAAAATAAATGGGTACCGGTACATTTTAGTTGCACACACATTAGCTAATATTGAATTGAATTTATTGATGCTAAGTACGAGGATGATACAAATATTATGATTATAATAGGAACCTAATAAGTATGTTTTTTTTTATTTATCTTGAATTAATGAAAATAAAGTTTTAATTACTTTTAGTTGTTTCCAAACCCACTCGCCTGTCCTTATGTGTAGGTACTTCGCAGAGTGCACTTCAAAGGTCAAGCACAACACAGATGCATATAGATTTTGGGATAGTTTAAAGCTTCTAGACAGTGACACAAAGTGAATAAAGTTATAATGTCAGCCAAAATATGGATAGGTCATTTCAAAGTTATTTCAAAATAATAAAATGATTGTGCACCACTCACCTGATGGCATTTGGTTTTCTCCTGGCGAGATAAACTTATTTCAACGGACAACAAACACAGGACGAATAAAAAAGGCCGAAAGCAAGATGTGAACCCCATGATCACTAGCTACGTACTGATGGTCACTGTGGTGGCTCGGATAGTATGCTCGCCTCCTATGGACAAGTCTACATGCTGCATGATAACAATGAAAAAGTCACTGCCAAAGCAAAAATGATTCTCTTGTAAATTCTTATTGTTACCGAAAAAAACTAGAATTTTTTATACAATGACTTTTGCTGGAATGGTTTTAAAATGCAGAAATTTAAAATTATTAGATCAAATCAATCTTAGGAGAGGTCTTTTAAAACTAACACTCACTAACATTACAAAACTTACTACTAAAATATGTAAGGTATTCTAATTTTATTAGTAGAGGACATTTGATAAGAAGTATTTTGGCTGGTGAGTCTTAAATCAGAATCGTTAGTGCAGAGTTCTCAGTTGGGATTTTAATGGCAGCCAAGCTGTTTCCTAAGTTGTATCTCGATTCCCTAAGCTACCACCTACCATCTGCATGTAAAAAATTCATTGCTATAGTTGGATCAAAGTAGCCCTCCACCTCCTGATACTCCTGACACAAACAAACGGAATGATATTTTTTATTTCTTAATTCCGAGTAAAAACAATACATGTATACCTAGTTAACTATACTTCATTTTGGCCTCACAATGACTACATTTATTCAATTAGTATTAAATAATAATAGGTTACCTGCTCTGTAGTTCTCACGTAATTCATCATACAAGCACCAGGATAATGTTAATTCAAAATCAAAATTTGATAAATTTGATTGAGGAGAAGTAAACCGATTAATGGGACTAATTAAATGGATAAACTTTGAGTAGTCAGGTTAAAAGCGTAGTTTTTTTGAGGATTTTGAAGAAAAAACTGAATTTGATCAAGACACGATTTCCATTGAAGCGTAGTTTTTGGAGGATGCGATTTCAATAGAAGCGTAGTTTTTTCAGGATCCGAATTCCATAGAAGCGTATTTTTTGAGGATAAAACTGATTTTGTTAAGTTAAAAAAGTACAGTACCGATTTTTCATTATGTATCGATATATTCCGGGGTTTTTGGGGAATAGTAAAAATTCTCCAAAAATCATCAACCAATATTGTTCAATTTTTTGTCTATGGTAGAATAGCGTTTTTCATTATTCCACAAAAAAAATCTGAAGCGGCAGTCAGATATTTTTTTTTTCTTTTGCTCGAGAGCGCACCGGACCGCATTTTGCGATGCGTTTAGTGTGTGTGTAATGTGTATACCAAAATTAATGATATATTAAATGAAAATAGTGTTGTAAAACACCTACATAATAATTATGTTTGTTATATTTCCTGATTGATTATTATAAGTAACTCAATTATTATTGGCCTAAAATTTGATACTTTGAGGATCCAATCTTAACCATGATGATCAATTCTGCCAACTTTGTAACCGACTATGCATATTTTTGCAAATGAGGAGCGTATATCCTGATGGGAGGAGAAAGAGAGACAGAGAGAGAACTAGCGGAAGCAGCTGAGAGAGTCTATATTACCAATACTACTACCTATGTTTTATAGTTAATTGTTATGTGCGAATAAAATATTGTCAATTAGAGTTGGTAGCATATCGGATACAGATTCATAGGTGACCGACCAGGCATTGAGTCAGGTTAGGTCAGACATACAGGGTGGTCTAAGGACTAACATCTATTTCCTGAGTTGATAATTAAGGAAAATGTGAAATAATTTATGAAATATAACTCACTTTTTGCAGCTCCAAAAAGGCCAATCTGAAAACTTGAGAGGAAGATTTTTCTTTCTTTATTTGTTAGGTACGGTATGGAATCTTCTAAAAGGTAAAATAAAATATGAATGATGGGATTATTACATAACTATCATCATGAAAATAAAAATAAAATTCCCTATCTCTAAATTAATTTCTGAGCATAGAGAGAAACAAATTATATTTTTTTTTATTAAATTATCACAGGAGCTGCCAGTCTTTGACTATTAGATTATGTGGGTCACGTCAGACCAATACATCTTGTCGAATCATTGAAGTTGAATGTTGAATAACGTCGAGAATAAATTAATGGTAGATGAAATGACGCCCAAATCGGGCGGCCCAGTGTTGGTCCGAATTCATACTACTTGTTCTACGTCGAAAGTGTTTAAGAAAACTCCTGTTCTTTTACTTGATATAGTTCAGGTGAATAATCGGGTATATTATATATTTTTATTTTTTTTACGATGCAACAGTATTAAATTATGATAAATAAAGTACAGAGATATATGAAAAATTAAGTACAAAATAATTAACAAACAATAGGTATATCCAATCATGTCCTCCTAGGCATTTTGGCGTTCGTTTGTTTTGTTTATAGGAGAGTAAAACCGCTCCCTGTATGACTAGTGTGTACCTCAGCTGTAGGTAAAATTTTTGTTGTAAAAACCCAATTTTTTTTACAAAAATTTCAAAAAAAAAAAAAAAAAAATGCATCGTTGAGTTGTGCTGCTTTTGCAACAATTAACAGTTACTGGGCACTTTGCTTACACACTGTATGCTATACTATGCTATACACAGGTTTGTTGAATCATTCAAAACCATAATAGTTTAATGAAATTGGATCCAATTCTTCCATTCATTCTGAATAGCATGATTCATTTCGTCTCCTAAGCTAGTGAGTGACACATGTCAAGAGAATGGGCTTATTGAAATTGTGCTTTTATCAAAGTACACTGGAGAGTACATAAATTGGAAGTATCATTGGACAGTAGTGATCTCAATGGCTAATTAGTCATTGTTAGGGCAAGCGAGTGTTATAGTTTCTAGTGCTAAGACAGCTAGGAGTACAGCAAAAGATAGATATAGGTAATAATTCAACAGATTACTTTATGAAGGAATTACTCTTGGGTTTGTCATTTTTCTAAAAAATGTCTCTTACAAGAAAAAGTCCAATTTTTAGGAGTAGGTATGTATTTATATTTTTGTTTCTTTCTCTTTGATAAATTAAAAAAATATAAATCATTAAAGAGCCTCCTAATAAATTAGAAAAAAATTGCTTTTATCTCTGAATTTTATTGTTACTATTATTTTTTATCTTATAATTAACACTGCGACCTAAATAGATCTATTAGGTTTAACAACCAGTTGATTCTATTTAATTTTAACTAATTGATTTGAGATAGATAGTCAGGATGAGGGTTTCACCCTCCATTCGCTGGGAATCGTATCAGTTACCCGCATTTTCCTCCCTCAGCCTGGGTTGGGCCGGCAATAACAAGCCTCACGCGTTCGGAGGAAACAGAATTTTCTGTTAGAATATTGTTCCCCCAACCGGGAATTGAACTGAGGAACTCTGAACTACTCGCAGTAGCCACAACCGTTACACCACAGAGACTAGCATCATATTGTGTATTAATTTGACATAATAAGTCTGGTATTATTTGAATATGCAATATATGCATGTCTCTGATGTTTGGGTAATAACACAAAACCTTATGAATATGACTGGTGTTGATTAATTGTGTAGCCTTTAGTAATATAATCATCAGACGTTTTTTTAAAATGTCGACTCTGCGAGCCGCTAGGTTTTTTTCAAAAAGCCTCAAAGAAATACAGAAGCAGTCTACACCTAGTTCTCAGGATAAAGGTAGAATGGTACATGTACATAATTATTTACATAATGTGTACCTTTGGGAAATGACCCAGTTTATTGTATTTAGAACTCACTTCCTGTCTCATACACTCAGATAATCCTTCTCAAGGTCAAGCATTTGTAGTCATGTAATTTCAATGAATCTATTAAATTTTAATGTCATTTCTTTGAAGACAATGCAATGAAATGTTTGAATGCTCTAATTTCAGGAAGTTCCCTTTGGTTTTCCTTCATCTTCAAGACAATTAAAGCTTCTATGTACCTATGTATGTCCTCTTGTCAACCATTTACGTCAACTTATCCTGACTAATCAAGGTAGATGAGATGAAAGTTAGGTAAGAATTTTGGATTACACAAAACGCTTTAATATAAAAACATTAAGAAATTACTATGATTAAAAGCAGGGATTAACCACTGAAAAACGTAAAAAACCAGTTAAGCACATAAACTCCACCCAGCCTGAATTAGATTGGGAATAGCCAGCATCACAAGAGTAAGATATTAGAGCGATCACACTCTAATATCTCTTATGAAATTATGTACTATGTACATAATTGATGCATCTTTTTCGCAAAGAATATAATATATTATACATTATATTCTTTAAAATTCAATCAGTAAAACACCCAAAATTTGGGTTAGTACTTTCAGTTTTTTTGTGTGGAAGTGTGAGTTACTTAAAAAGAGTCATTGAATAGAGTTGTGTTTTGGTTTAAAAAAAAAAAAATATATGTCAATTTGCAAATCTAAATCCATCCTTTGCCTCAAGTTCACAAAGACAAGCATTTCAGCAAAGTGTGTCCTTCGAGGCGAACCTTCAATGTACACTTTGATTTTACTTTTACTTTTCTTATACATTTATCTTTCTGGGTTTTACTTTGTTCTACGAGAAATAGTAGTTTTCTGGAGAATTGAAATAAGTTTCTGAAATTCACTAATGAAAAAGTTTCCTTGTGTACATTGTTTTATTTTTGTATGATTGGATTATTTAATGAATCTAAAATAGAAAACTTGGGGACAAGTCCATGGGTCACTGAGGTCATTCATGGGTCAAATAAGGGATAAAGGATAAGTTACCAATAGGTGCCGCACCCTTGAACTGACTTTAATACATATTATGTACCTATCTACTAAGAGCTACATTTTCTCGAAATTCATTAATCGCTAATAGCTAATACAGAAGTTCCTAATATTATTTTTTATTTTATAACGGTAAATAGTTTACAGTAATAAAAAAACTCAAGACTGATGTTATCAAAGTATAACTAGGCATTTCATTGAAGTAACAAACAACATGGGGATTTTCAGGTATATAAATATATTTATGTATAATAATTGAAACTTAAAAAAAAAGTTAAATCTGCCACGGTGACTACTGATATGACCATGCAGTTGAAAGCGATGTTAAATTTTTGTTTAAAAAAACGCTTGCACACGAGTCTGCAACCATTGGGACATTTTCATCTTTACTATTCAAGGTCCAAAACCCAACTGACCAAATTTCGTATTGTGCGCATGACACACACTTTCCCTCTTCTCTCCCTTTACAATTCAATATTTCGTTACATAATATCGTTACATAATTTCGTTACATAATTTCGTCACATAATTTTGGTTATGTGCCAGAGCAAAGACATGAAAATGTCAATATCGTTACATAATATCGCTACATAATATCGTTACATAATATCGTTACATAATATCGTTACATAATTTCGTTACATAATTTCGTCACATAATTTTGGTTATGTGCCAGAGCAAAGACATGAAAATGTCAATATCGTTACATAATATCGTTACATAATATCGTTACACAATTTCGTTACATAATTTCGTCACATAATTTTGGTTATGTGCCAGAGCAAAGACATGAAAATGTCAAAAATGTCAATATCGTTACATAATATCGTTACATAATTTCGTTACATAATTTCGTCACATAATTTTGGTTATGTGCCAGAGCAAAGACATGAAAATGTCAATATCGTTACATAATTTCGTCACATAATTTTGGTTATGTGCCAGAGCAAAGACATGAAAATGTCAATATCGTTACATAAAAAACGCTTGCATACGAGTCTGCAACCATTGGGACATTTTCATCTTTACTATTCAAGGTCCAAAACCCAACTGACCAAATTTCGTATTGTGCGCATGACACATACCTTCTCTCTTCTCTCCCTCTACAATTCAATACTTCGCCATTGTGCGCATGACACACACTTTCCCTCTTCTCTCCCTTTACAATTCAATATTTCGTTACATAATATCGTTACATAATATCGTTACATAATATCGTTACATAATATCGTTACATAATATCGTTACATAATATCGTTACATAATATCGTTACATAATATCGTTACATAATTTCGTTACATAATTTCGTCACATAATTTTGGTTATGTGCCAGAGCAAAGACATGAAAATGTCAATATCGTTACATAATATCGTTACATAATTTCGTCACATAATTGACATTTTCATGTCTTTGCTCTGGCACATAACCAAAATTATGTGACGAAATTATGTAACGAAATTATGTAACGATATTATGTAACGATATTATGTAACGAAATTATGTAACGATATTATGTAACGATATTATGTAACGATATTATGTAACGATATTGTGTAACGATAGTATGTAACGAAATTATGTAACGATATTATGTAACGATATTATGTAACGATATTATGTAACGAAATTATGTAACGATATTATGTAACGAAATATTGAATTGTAAAGGGAGAGAAGAGGGAAAGTGTGTGTCATGCGCACAATGGCGAAGTATTGAATTGTAGAGGGAGAGAAGAGAGAAGGTATGTGTCATGCGCACAATACGAAATTTGGTCAGTTGGGTTTTGGACCTTGAATAGTAAAGATGAAAATGTCCCAATGGTTGCAGACTCGTATGCAAGCGTTTTTTGACATTTTTTGGTTATGTGCCAGAGCAAAGACATGAAAATGTCAAAAAGTTATATGTACGCCGTATAATTACTTCAATTATGCAATGTGCACAGCCAAACCCTAGATTCTGTACTAGGTACTTTTGATATTGTAGGTACAATATAAAATCAGCTTCCATACCAAATTTCTCTAGCTCTTACCGTTTTTGAGATATCGTGTTCACACACAGACGCACAGACCTTTTTTTTGTCATCCAGAGGCTATGATTAGTCCAGAAATGTGAAAAACTGGGTAGATCAAATTTTCGACGAATACAATTCTTTCCTTATTATAATAGGATAAGAAAAGTAAAAACTATGGATTTGGCGGGAGGTGATCCACCCGTTCTCTTATTTACAATTTGGTCCAGCACCTTGTCTACCTCCGTTAGTAATTACCTGTACGTATTAGCAACTGCATTTATAATGAAACGTGATATAATCACATAAAATAAAAAGATCTCAGCATTGTACTTTGGCTTACAACCCCTCTTATGGTGGCGGAATTTTATATCAAAATAAAATGTAATTTTTGTGCCATTTTGTTGCTATCACTTCTTCTAACCGATCTTTGTAATACACTCAATCACTCATCTTCGTCGTAAAAAGAAATGCATTTGTCCATAATTTTAGAAGTTCTCTAGTCAAACATCTGGAACTAAAAAAAAAATGTCTCTCTAGATTGACGTCGGTATATAAAATACTCCTGTTGATATAGGTACCTATCTTAGTAGGTATAATAAATAATATGTAGAAAGATAAAGAATTTGCGATATACGCAAGAACCAATATAAGTTTCGATGTGACCCTTAGGGTATAAATTAACACAGAGTGATATACAATAGGTACTATACTACATAAATAGATATTATTTGAAAATACAACTTACTCATAATTAATATAAATATTATTTATTAACGTTATCACACATAATAATGTATCAATCGTAACCTAATACCAACTGTCTCTTTTTTTGTATAGGGCGTTCTTCACACATCGGCCGAGGTGTTTGATAAGTTCAGGAATCATCAGGATGTAGGAAAACTAAACATTTTATTTGGTATTACAAATTTCCGTTTTACGTTTTCAAACTAGGTTATTAGTGTAGGTACTATTAAATTTGGCAGTTGCTGTAATGTTACTTTAAGAATTTCTTTGTAATACCTTCACTATGTAGTTGCCATTACTTTTAAATGAAGACAACAGGTCCTTGCGGTGCTAAAAAATATCGAAATACAAAGTATAAAAAAAAATACCTATTCAACTTCAACTCTCCTTAAATCCATCTTGGGAAGGGAACGCCGTCACCCCGTGTAGAAAGCTACTCTGATACCCCCTAACCAAGTGAGCGACGAAAATAAGATCTAAAATAATTTAAACTTGTCTTGACCACCCCGTATATTATCTCGGAGAACAAGGTTAGAGGTAAGCAGGTGATACCATTCCATCTCATCTCACAAAGCATCGGACACCAATGCAATACAGGTTTCAATAAGATGCCCGCTGCCAAAAGACAAGCCCATAGAATTCTTCACCTTCTGGAATTCTTCAGAAATATTTACGTATTTAGATCATGTGTTGAGTATTTTATGGTATGTATTATAATTATGTATATTAATTTGTGTAGGAGAGAAATAGTATGACGTATAAACATAGTCACGCGAGTAATAGCAAACAAGAAATAATCTAAGAAAAAATAATAAGGATTCAGTAATGATATCTAGTATTAAAAAGTTCAACAAAAAAGGCATTCTTGATGTTTAGTGCAGTGGATTTCAATTATTTCAAATCAAAAGCTTGGGGATCAATGCCTAGTCTTAAGAAAACATTTACAACCGACCTCAGTGGCTTGATCGATAAGGCAGCGGACTTGTAACCTGGAGATCGGTGGTTCAAGTCCCGGTTTCAGCCTAGATTTAGTAAAGCTAGTTTGAGTAGTTGTGATATCACGAAAGTGATTACAACAAATATGATAACATTTACATTTTTAAAGTGTCAAAACATACTGCACCAATAAGCAATAATTTGTAAAAAGAAAAAAAATCTTTTTAGTCGACTATACCTTCGCCATCACTTTATAAATAGTTATTTGTTTTAAAGTCATGCACGACGTTACTGAACTGTGTTTGGATGCAAACTGGTTTCTTGTTCCCTGTAGTACATTGAACTTTGTTTTTTTATTAAGAAAATCACTTCAAACTAACTCTGGTACTGAAGGATATGGGGTACTTACCGGCAGGGTATGCGGTGTCGCCCCTCTTGAAGGGCAACCATTCTCTCGGCTCACCCACTAAAAACCTTTTTATCGTTTTTCTATATATTTCCAGGAACAACGGTGTTATTTCTTCGTATTTTTTAGTACTCTCTTCCTGGATATACAAAAGTAACACAATGTTCTGAAAGTTTTCCATCATCTTCCTAATATTATTATCTTGTCATATGAGGAGCTATTTAATACATCAATCAATCTCTTTCATCATATTATATGAAAGTTGAGACAATGGAAGTATAATATTACTAACAGTCAATTTGTTCCGATAGTATAATTATGATCTATTACTACTATTGATACTGAATTCAATAATATTTAGTTAGATAATCTGAATAATGAAAAGTAACCACGACACATAATAATAATAAAGTTATTATGGTAAGGGCTCCGGGGCGTTTTCATCACATTGACAAACAAATTAAATGTGTGGGTAGATTCATATTGCAACTAATGTGATTGAAAATATCGACGGAGAATATTCCTTGAACTCAGTAAATTCAACTTTTAAATGTTAAAAGAAAAAAGTGTAAATGAATTACCTATTGTGTCCAGTTGAGTTGGTTTAGAAGTTGGACAGAATAATCCAAAAAGCAGAAAATAGAATTTCATTATATTTTTTTCTTCAATATAAGTATTAAGAATAAACAATATGCTTATTTTAATAGAAATTTGTACCTAAACTTGTTGTTTTTATTCAATTTTGTCTTAACCTACAATTTAGTTAGTAAACCAAGTAAGTATTTAGGAGGAAAAATATCGTGTGTCGCTCTAATTTTGATGTGGAATTTATTTCATTATTTGTAATTTAAAATAACTGTAGGTAGAGAGTAAAAGAAATTACATTGTCTATTCGATTGTGAGTGCACTTCTCCAAATTGTATTGTCTTGTCTTTTTAATTAATTTATTTATTTAAAACTTAAACATGGTCTATTTTCATCAAAGATATTTTTTAAGTATATAAAAAATATCCTAGTAATTGAATCTTTCTCAGTCGCTCATCCATCTAATATGACGTTTGTACATCAGTATATTAAAAATATACTATCCAAACACAAGACGGAAGCTCATATGGCATACGATGTTATTATAACGTCGATGTCAATAGAAATATCACGTTACCTTTTACATAATAAAGTGGATTTTCAACATAATTGATAGTGAAAACAATCCGTATCAATCACTTTGTTTCAGAAATGAAGTTTGAAATTTCCTGGAAAATTCCTATGAAAAACAGAAAGATGATATTAACAAGATGATTTAAGAATTATCTATTTCCACATATGAAATGTTCATCAATAAACCTTGATACATAACTACATATTACATGAAAATTTTCAATGGTTGTTAAAAAAAGAGAGAGAGAGAAAAAAAAACACTTTGCTTTCATAATAAATATGTAACTCCAATTTATTATATTTTTCAAATATTTCAATGTGAGATTCCCAGAGGGTGAAAAGTACAAGCTTTGTTCTGAATTCCTCTCATGATATTAAAACTAAATCGAATCATTGGATTATGGCTTTTAACCTGGCAAGATGAATTCTTATGCCCTCACTCCTCGACACGGCGACATTGTCTTTATTCAGAAATGATCATCTCATGATATTAAAACTAAATCGAATCATTGGATTATGGCTTTTAACCTGGCAAGATGAATTCTTATGCCCTCACTCCTCGACACGGCGACATTGTCTTTATTCAGAAATGATCATAGTGGTTCTATGTCAAACGTAACTGCAGATGTAAATGCTTAATGACATTCACTTCACTCGACTGTACCGCTCACTGACACTCTAATACCAGTTAGAATTAGACTACTGTGTAGCAGGTCCAGAGTGTTAAATTGAATTAATTTATAACACAACATGGGTATACTAACCAATCTATGATATATTCTATGTATCTTCATGTACAATGAACACATGTCATGTAATATTGAAATCAAATGACCACAAACTAAGAGCGTCTGCGCTTGATTCTTTTTTATTCTTGCGATAAAAAATGAATTATCTTGAAAAATATTCAGTATCTTGAAACACTTACATTCTTCAAATGGTTTTCAGTGTCAAAACGGACAGACGGCGTGCGTGCTGTCCTGGGTAGCTCTTGCCGTGTTCTCTCGGAAAATGTATCTTGCGTTTTTCTCAATGAAAATTCATCCAGCGATGTTTTCACGCGATATTTAGTAATGAGTAAAATTGTACGAATGAATTGCGGTATTCTGTTAACTGTTGGAGTGTACTACACCTAAACTTTTTACTAAATTTTAGACCACGAACAATTTCTAAATCTTTATCATAGAAATGTCGTTTTAGACTTACCTTTTGCTCAATTATCTACGGATGGCAGCCATCCTAAAACATCGCTTATATGGAATTTAGTTCCAGGTAGCATATTTTCTATGTAAAAGGTTGGTGGTGGTTAAAGACAATTTGTTCATTGGTATGCCCAGACCCCGCCGCTCCAATTAAACATCGTTATAGGTAAGTTTGAGGAAGATATCCAACTATCCAGCATCACTAAAAATGATGGTTCCTTTTTTCACAGAAAAGTTAACAAGAAAGTTTATAAGATTAAACCTGAGGCAAATTTACGTGGGTTAGAAGTAAATTCAATCACTTCAAGAAGCCTCCTAAAACAGGGATCTATTTAATGTTCTCATTAGACGAATTCCTTCTCACTGATATTCTTCATATAAATAATTCAGGTAAGTAGGTAACTTATCGTTATTATCAGTTCTGAAATAGACAAACAACTTTAGATAAGAAAATGAGTCATAACCGTCATAAGACATAACCGAAGAGTACCATTTTACTTCCGAGAAATTTCTAATATTAGAAATCGGAAGTATTGTGTTCGTTTTTGTAAAAAAAAATATTTTTTTGCTCCGATTTCAATTTTTTTCATATTTCTGGACGTTTCATAACCTCCTGAGCAAATTTGGTTTTGTGTCCGTCTGTCGGTCTGTCGGTCTGTCGGTCTGTCGGTCTGTCGGTCCGTCGATCCGTCGATCCGTCGATCCGTCGGTCTGTTAAAACGATTCCTTGTAACGCGCAAATCTCGGAAACTACTCGACGGATTTTGATGAAATGTTGCACACATCTAGGAGACATTCTGTAGATGGTCCCATTTTAAATTCATCGAATTCGTACTAGCCGTTCTGGGTGAAAGAGACCATGCGCCTTACCACTAACTTTTTACTTAAATGCTTATATCTCGTGAACGGTACACCCGATTTTAATGAAATTTTGTATGTATATGCATATTATTGTTTTACATAGGATATTTATATTTATTTTTAAATTAATTATAATTAGACTCTAATATTTAAGAAAATCCAAAGTTTTGGACAAAAAAGTCAAAAAATAAGGACCACGACTTGCCGATACAGAATTTTTTGTGGAATCTAGAATGTAGAAAAAACGATTTTCTACCATATAAAACAAATTTGAAGAAAATCTGTTCAGTCGTTTTGGAGATACAAGTAATTTAGTATAAAATCTCAAAATTGGCACGTGTTAACAATGTGAAACAATCACGAGGAAGTATTGTGTCCATAATTGGCAGTGTATTTCTATTAGGATTATTCATTTCGAACCCATAAAACTATGTGTCTACAATTTTCTGAATAATTTTGAACATCAAATTCTTGTTTATTTTATTTGAAAAATAACCCTCATATTTACCTACCATATCAAGATTTGATTTTTTTTTTTTTTTTGCTTAACGACGCAACGGATGATATTTTGGCTTAGTAAACTTGAAGCCTTCGAACAGTCTGGCTGTATAGGAGAATCCCGAGAATACCATTTGGACAGATTGGAAGATCACAAACATAGGATTTAGAAAGGATGAACAAAACCCCTGAAATTATTTAAATTGTTGAAATATCCGAGGTCACATCATGTGAAACCAACTCAGATACAAGCGAGAAAAAAAAAATATTTTGTAAAAGGAAAAGGAAAAAAAAAAAAAAAAAAAAAAAAATGACGGTAGAAGAACGCTAAGTAGAAAGAGGATTCCTTGGCTTGCCAATTGGAGAAATTGGTTTACAAGAGCTCTGCAGAAAAGTTTAGACTCGCCACCAATAAAGTTCGCATCGCTATGAAGATCGCCAAATTCTGAGGTGTAGATACACCTTAAGAAAAGATGAGTTTCCTGCATTAAGGGTATAATTATAAAATTATTATCTGACTGGTTGACGGGTTTCGGTGGAAACTCCTTACAAATGAGACCTATTGTGACCAGTCACGAGTTGATTCTGTTTTGTTTTTAACGTTCTGATTCCAATTGGTCATTAAAACACCCTCCATACGCAGGGAATGGGAATCGTATCAGCTGCTCACATTAACCTTACTCCCGTCCAACAGACGGGAAATGTCATCAGCCTTACTTGTTCTGGGTTAACAGATTTCTTGTTTGATAATCCTACCCAGCCCGGGATTGAACTCATAAAATAAAGCTGTCTGTACGAGTATATAATATAATGTGTGTGTGTATGTATGCTCTTTATACAAATCCACACCGTTTGACAGAGAAACCTGAATATATGAAAAATTAGAGTATAAGTTGTAGGTATATCTATAGCAGTGTATGTGACATTTTTGTCTTCTCATAACCAACACACTTTCCTTTGATAAGAGAGTGACAAGACGAGTTCTAAATAATAAATTAGGTAACAGGGTCCGAGTGGAGAGAAGAATTCTCACCGGTGTCACTCGAGGGTTTCATGATCCATCACTTTCGAGACGAAATATCCTGAGGAAGGGTGGGAGTGTATTTTTTAATAAAAAGCTGAAGTTTCGGGAAAAAGAATGGGCAAGTCTGGAATAGATACTTATAAAATCTGTACATAGGTATATCATTTACAAGAAATAGTAAGAATAGAGAAGGTATGTACATTATATTGTATACGTCTCGACCTCTACTATTGTGAATTGGGTACTGAAGCATACTCGCTGGAATATTCATTTGAAATTCATCTTTCCATCCTTATGAATTCCTTTATCCCTTTTTAGTAATCTCAGGGGAAATCAAAATAGACATTCATAGTTTTGTATACAATGTAGAACAAGTCTTAAAATTCGATACCTGCTAATACTGAAATTTTTAACAAATGCCTGAAAATTTTGAGCAGTCGGATTATCCTGAGAGTGATAAATTCCTTCTTTCTATTCTGCTACAAGGAGCTCCTCTTGCATTATTAATTTTCTCTTGTCTTGCGTTCCTGCTGAGTCCGGAGAATCACACCGAAGAAAGAGTCGGGCACACAGACGGGCCATTCCAGAATGTAACCCCTTACAAACGCAAATCTCACTTCACACTGATAGAATTAATTAAAAAATGACAGGAAGCAGATTGGCTCTCTGTGAGGTGAACTTTAGGCCATCAATTTCTAAGCTGCATTGCTGCTCTAATTCTTTTCCAATCTGTCAGAAGAAGTAAAGTTTTTCCAAGAATGTAAGAGAGAGAGAGAGAGAAAGAGGTTTCAGAAATTTACCCTCTGAGATATTATAAATTTGTAGGTTCATTTTAGGAAATTCCAGGAAAAAACAACGAGGAAGATTTAAGCTTCTGATTTTACTTTATAGAAGTGTCCAGAGAGTGCACATTTAGACAAGAAAAAAATTGCTTGCTTACCATACGGTAGATGATGGGTTTATTTTAAAATGCCAGTCTTAAAAATTCAGCATAATTATTTATTTATTTATCGTATGACCTTGAAAGTATTGTTATCAAAATGTCTATGATGCCTAAATATAAATTTATCCATCTGTAGACGGTAGTCAAAATGAGCTCACCGGAAGATATCCCTTACAAAAAACTGAAACCAAACTTTGAATGCAAATATTTAGTCGGATTTCGAACACAGGACCTTCCACAAGGCAAGCGAGTATCTCACCACTGAGATAAATGTTTGTCCATTCATTCTATCAGTCAGTACTTTTTATTTCTTGCGGGAGTTGAAACTAAAGCACGCAAAGGGTTGCACTTCTCGCGTGCTCTATTGTTTACTCAGGGGCTCAGCGCTGAAAAGAGGGTTTTCGTGTCTTCTCCCTTTAGGGGGAGGCATACGACCAGACGGGCAAGCTAAAGTAGCTGATGTTTCATGGCTTCGTAAAAGAAAGTCGCTCTACAACGGGAGCAACCTTGTGTATACTTTGTTTAAGAAAAGTATATGGTGCAAAATTAACGTCATAAGCAGCTATTAAGGAAAGATAGTACACCTAACCAGAATAAACATAATTATTATTCATTTAATGGTGTAATTTAAATTTATACTTGCATACTGAAGTAACACAGCAACCAAGTTATTAGATGGTAATGTTGCATAAACTTTCGCTACTTGTACCATATTTTCCGTACGGACATTCCATAGGTACCCACGCGAGCTAAAGAGTTATGTTAGAGAAACTGCAACAGCTGTTTCATTGAAACCGCTAGAATGAGATGATTGTACAACGGCAGGTGGCTTCCAACAAGGTCACCTACTGTTTTTAATCGGATATTAATTCAATAAGAATAAATTATATGGAAGATCACTATTGAGTAAGTCATTGGAATAAGTAATGAGCTATTGTGGCAATTTTATATTTCTACTTTTTCTTATACGAGGAATGTACAAGTGTGTATGACATGGGCCTGAACTGTAAAGGTAATTTATATGAAGAATGGTTTGAGCTGAAGACTTGAGATTTGTTATGTGAACTCCTTTTGTGGAGAGTGTGAGGAATGAAGATAAGATTTTTTAAGGATTATGACCACTTTTTTGTGACTTCTTGTGATTCTGACTAAACGAATGAGATAGATGAAAACTCTGAAAAAGTTGAAGTTACTAGCAAAACCACGAAATTTGAAAGAATTTTCAATGAATGACATGAATGGCGATTTGGAAATGTGAATTGTGTTGGGAATGTGTACTGTGTTGGGAATGTATACTGTGTTGGGGAGGTGAATTGTGTTGGGGATGTGAATTGTGTTGGGGATGTGAATTGTGTTGGGGATGTGTACTGTGTTGGGGATGTGTACTGTGTTGGGGATGTGAATTGTGTTGGAAATGTGAATTGTGTTGGGGATGTGTACTGTGTTGGAAATGTGAATTGTGTTGGGAATGTGTACTGTGTTGGGGATGTGAATTGTGTTGGGGATGTGTACTGTATTGGGGATGTGTAGTGCGTTGGGAATGTGTACTGTGTTGGGGATGTGAATTGTGTTGGGGATGTAAGATTGGTCAAGATTTGATTACAAAAGTCATGCAGTATTATCTTCGCTAAAGCCAAATTCTGTTAAAGGGTTCAGAGACTTCAGAGCTCTTGGATGAAAAATTTAGAAAGAAAGCCCTTCTCGCCTCCATGAGGATGAGAGAGTATTTCCTGAATTTACCCTCAATACTTTGAAGAATGTTGTGGGGAAACTTGTCTCTTAGGAAAATTAAATATTTTATAAAGTTACACATGTCAAGAAAGTCCCAAGAAGTAGGAAACTAACTGGAAAATTGCCTTTCATATAGAAGTGGGGATTTAAGAAACTTTCACCGTGTCCGAAATGGCAGCTATCTTTTTGAAAATTCAAATTACTTATCTTTTGTTAAAGTGACCATAGACAGAGACCAAACTAACTTTACAACTTCGAAAATTTCAAAAATGAATTTTGAGGATTATGTTGTTTATTTTACCCTAAAGGATGCTTTGCTGGTATGT
This sequence comes from Bactericera cockerelli, assembly GCA_024516035.1. Taxonomy (NCBI): domain Eukaryota; kingdom Metazoa; phylum Arthropoda; class Insecta; order Hemiptera; family Triozidae; genus Bactericera; species Bactericera cockerelli. Next base: position 22,149,283 of record CM044960.1, read on the forward strand.
TTTTGGGAATGAAGAGTGCTATTATTATTCTTGGACCTGTTGAAAGCCCCTCTGTTGTTGAAGAGTACAGAAGTGACGGTGCTGTTGACAATAGACTGAGTTGACTCTTCTTGTTGAACTTGTTAACGAGAGCTGAGAAAATTCTTCTGCTTGTGATGGCAAAACAATGTGGCGAAGGCAGAGTCCTGTAGTTGCATAATAGTACTACCATTACCAACTTTGAATCCTGAAATAATACACACCCTCTATCTAATTATCTAATGTTTCTCTGTGAGAACTTTGGGACTGATTTCAAAATATTGTGAACCTTGTTTTTAGTACAATACAATTTCTTTTGTATTTTTCAATTTCAATGTGAATACCTACAATTTCTTTTCTAAAAAAATGCTGCTTTAGGTATTACGTTGAATACAAAATGCAGTTACACGACATTTTTATCCCAAGGAAATAGATAAACTGATATGGAGTTTAGCTGATAAATTAATCTGTTCCACTTTAGTGTGATGTCCAGTACATTATAAAGGAAAGATTGTCGAGATGAGGAACTAGCTATATTTATCAGACCTTATGTGTTGAACGTAAATACATGCAGACAATATTACTAAAAGTTTAATGAATGTCAACAAGGAAAAGGTTTGCAGAATAAGGTAAACAATGGAGACGGCAGGGCAGAGACAGAAGTTGTGGTGGGAGGTAAAAGATTGGATGATCTTTTAATTGAGGGAAATGGGGGAAAGTTGGAGCCAGGGGAGGTGACAGATGGGTGGAAGGTACGGGTATGTAATTGGGAAGGGACAAGAAAGAAGCGTTTGGTCTCCATAATGGAAACTTTTCAGCCATCTCTGTTTTGCTCCAGACCAGCTTATGCAAAGAATCTATTGTTATGTTAAATTTATAATAGTGAAGAAAGAGAAAAAAGTGTTTTATTTTAATACGATTTATACTTTATTAGTTGGGTATTTCATTAATTTATTTACTTTTCATACTATTATTTTTCAATAATAGGAAACAATATCTTCTAATTCAAAAATAAAAGTAAGTCATGAGTGCCATCTCCTTATGAAACATGATTAAAGTTAAGATAAGCCAGACACGCACTCATCAAGTCAGAGTTTCAACCAATCACAGCGCACTATAGCCCGAGTTGAGTGTCACCTGGCTTTTCCTAACTTTAATCCTGTTTTATAATTAGGCCTTGTACTTTATTATCGTTGGTCACTAGTAGAAACTTTTTAACGGGTTTAGGCAAAAAGTTAGCTGCAATTTGTTTTCACTTGTTTCATTTATAATCTGTGTGGAAACACGTGCTAGGGACCTCCTGGACTAGCCTGCTACTATGATGGTGAAAAAATGTTTTTTTTAAATGTTTTTTTTTTTTGTTTTTAATTTTATTAATGTGTGCGAACATTTTATGTTTTAATAAAATATTTAATTAGTTTTACTATACTTCGAGTATAATATAAATCTAATAATACATATTTTCCAACGATCCAAATAATTAAGCTGAAGGATTTAAAAGAAGGTTATTTGTAGCGAGCATGTTGAAAAACATGTTCAAATGACTAATTAGATAGAATGAAACTCGTCCGGCGCAAACGACCTGTCTTTGACAGTGTTGAAGTGCCTGAGGGAAATAAAACTCGTCAGAGATAAAAGAGACGATCTTTTTAAAGAGGACATGATAATGGTACATAGGTAGACATCTATATTACTTCCGAGAATTTTCTAATATTAGAAATCGGAAGTACCGTGTTCGTTTTTGTAAAAAAAAAAAAAATATTTATTTGCTCTGATTTCATAAGTCTGGACGTTTCATAACCTCCTGAGCAACTTAGGTTTTGTGTCTGTCTGTCGGTTTGTCTGTCGGTCTGTTAAATACATTACTTGTAACGCGCAAATCTCAGAAACAACTGAACAGATTTTGATGAAATTTTGTATTCATATAGGAGACGCATTGTAGATGGTCCATTTTAAATTAATCAACTTCGCACTTCCGGTTCTTGGTGATAGAGACCATGCGCCTGACCACTAACTTTTTAATTATACGCTGGCGGTGCAGCGGGGGAATGCAGCAAGTATGCTTTCGGCTCTTCCCTCAGCTGAGTTTGTAGAAGTCTACGATCTCTAATTTTATTATTGTTTTATTTACATTTAAATATATACAATATTATACGCTTATATCTCGTGAACGGCACATCTGATTTTGATGAAATACGACTTGCCGATACAGAATTTTTTGTAGAATTTAGAATGTAGAAAAAACAATATTCTACCATGTAAAAGAAATTTTAAGAAAATCGATAAAGCGGTTTTGGTGATACAAGTGATTTAGTATAAAATCTCAAAATTGCCACGTGTATACAATGTGAAACAATCACGAGGAAGTGGTGTGTCCATAATTGGCAGTGTATTTTATACTTAACACATAATATGTATAATTGTACCTAACATACCTAATACTTACATGAAAATAATTCTTTACATAAATACATACCTACATAACTCGATTACGAATACACGAGTCCAATATTTTGTATATAAAGTCTTGCTGTTGGGCTATTTAGGTAAAAACTTACATAAACTGTATTTCTAAGCTCTTGTATCTTCTCTCTCAGCTTTCGCCCAATTCATCTTTACGAATCCATCTAAATGCAGAACGTTTACTCAAATTTTATTTCCACGAGCTGGGAACGGAAAGGATAACTTTTCCAACCCTTTGGGATCTTTTTCCCAACCCCCACTCTCCTTTTAGCGTAACTTTACTCCACTTCGAGAGATTGTAAAGGAGAGGGGATAGGAGGGAAAACAATAAAAGAGAGAGAGAGAGAGAATGAGAGAGAGAAAAAATAAAAATGACATCAATTTCCGATTGTACATGCAGTGGATCCATTTCAATATCATTTTCCTTAGGGCTCAAACCTGAAACATGGTCTGATCGGTTTTATTTCTTTATCCAGATTAGTGATGGCCGCGAGCTGCGAGGCGAGGCGAACTGTTCGCGCGAACTGCGAGCGCGAGTTGGGCAAAAACTCGCCTCGCACCTAAAAAAGTTCGCGCGAGGCGAACTGTAAAAAAACTCGCCCCGCGCGAGCGCGAGTCGTCATTTCTGCGAGGCGAGGCGAACTAGTTCGCGCGAGCGGTTCGCAGTTCGCGCTAAATACTATGTTAATCCCATGGGGAACCTTTTGCAATAGTAACGTTTTAATAGATCATTTGATTGGAATAAAAATACCAAGTGGGTTGTTTTGAAAAGTACTTTATTTTTAAACAGGATGGGCCGTTTGGAAAATGTTTTTGCGGTGCTGCCACATAAACCGGACTAACATGGGATTTATAGAGTCGCAGTTTGTAAATACTTTAAACTCAAGAGATTTTCGCGTTAGATACCATGAGGTGGGGTGGTTGAATTTACTTGTTTCCGCTCCACACTGATGACCATTATTACATGATAATTATAATTTCGTAATAAATATTATCATGGGTCGTTATAGTACTTATATTCAAATGCAAAAATTACAGTACTTATAACTTATCAATATACAGGGTGTATATAAAGAAAGGAGCCAAGTCAAAATATCTCGCCTATGGAAGCGATTTTCAGAAAACCCTGAAACGCGTGTCTCATTATATGGAAGGGAAAACTTTTTCAGGGGGTTTAATAATTCATACTCTTAACAGGGGCGGCCCTAGGGGGTCAACTTTTGAATCTTAAATGGAATCACCCTATTTGTAATACATTTCTGCAAAATAGTTGACATTAAAAGTATTTTAGACAAGTATGAAATTTTTAATCAAATAGTGCCGGAGATATCGTACATTTCATTTCACAGGTTTCAGTAATTGAATGGGTGAGTAGAAGAACCAGGAATGTCAAAAATCGATTTTTTTTTTCTTCGTAGAATAAGAAAGAATGCACTCTTTTCTATCATCTCTGTGAATATGAAGGAGAAATACCCCTTAAAAGTATAATTTTTTTCGATTTTAAAGTGGGGGAAGCGGAAAAAAAATCCGAGTTAAATCAAGGAATGTAACAAAATTACTGACCACTTTTGCTAGCGGTATTAGTACCTAGTTCTGAGAATCTTGTCGAATAACAAGGAATGTAAAATTTAATTTTATTATACTCATTAGCATCAGGAAAGCAAAAATAAGACAAATCTTATTTCTGCTTTCCTGAAAAGTCGATTTTTGACATTCCTGGTTCTTCTACTCACCCATTCAATTTTTATAGGAAATAAATTGTATTTTTGTAAAAACTGGTTGGTCAATTCAAATGATGAAACTTTCCTGCCTTTTTGATACCATTTCTTTTCTTTTCTTTATGTTGTAAAAACCATCCTTTTTTGAGTATAATTTGTGAGAAATATAATTATGCAATGATTCATGTTGTTCAATTTAAAATAAAACAGGGCCCGATTTACTTTAAATTAATGTGAAAAATTCTAAAACCCACGTTGAGTAACTGGTCTCCGGCCCTGTCTAAAAATACTTTCAATGGTAACTACTTTTCAGAAATGTATTACAAATAGGGTGGTTCTATTTAAGATTCCAAAGTTGATCCCTCTGGGGCTGCCCCTGTTAAGAGTATGAAAATTTAAACCCCCTGAAAAAGATTCCCCCACCATATAATGAGACAGGTGTTTCAGGATTTTCTGAAAATCGCTTCCATACACGAGTTATTTTGACTGGCTCCATTTTTTATACACCCTGTACAATCTTAAATTATTTATTGTAGCTGTGTGTACTTTGTCCCATATGTGATATGTTTTTCGGTCCAACGACTTATGAACATATGCATTAAATATATCAAAAGAATTGTTAAAAAATAGAGATTTTATTATCCCTTTTTAAAGAACGATTCTGCATTGTTTGCATAAAAAAGCATAATTTTCTTATGCTTTTTACCACTAGACACTCTGGAAGCGCGAGGCGAACTGCGCGAACTAAACTGGCGCGAACTGCGAGGCGAGGCGAGCGCGAACCGACGTAAGCGCGAGGCGAGGCGAACTAAAATTTTTGCGAGCGCGAGTTACAAAATAGTTCGCCTCGCGCCCTGCGAGGCGAGCGCGAGTCAAGCCAAAGTTCGCCTCGCCTCGCGCTTTTGCCATCACTAATCCAGATTAACACATTTTCCAGCACGTGAAAGCACTTTTATTTCAAGGTGTTTTAATATTATTATTTTTTGCTAATGCCTTCATTACCTGTCATACTTAAGTTCAGAGTTTAGGAAATGGATGGATAGGATTGGGGGGTTTTTTTCCAACAAACAAGTAAACACTCTTTTCTCAATAAACTTTTCACTTTTGAAGAAACTCATCTCATCTCAAGAAACAGAATATTGAAAAATAACTCATCATTTTGGAAGAAGCTTTTGCTTTCTTTCACGTCTTTTTTATAACTTAGATATTTCGAGACGGGGGTTTTACCCTCTACTCACATTAACCTCACCCAGCCTGAGTGATTCCTGGTATATCCAGCATCCCGCATGTTATAATCTGGGGGTAACTCATTACGTATTCACCACACTGGGCGTTACTTTATAATTTCAGCGATCTTACGAGAACGATTAAAAACTCTTTTAACCGTTTACTTCAGAAGAAATTCTTTTCCTCTGAAAAAACTCTGAAACTCTCCATTAATTGTTTTTCTTGGTGTGAACTTCTACTTTCAATACCTGTTTATTTGTAAGTAGGTAGATACTATTAGTTGTTAATTATTGCTATTAGTTATTAATCTGTGGTTGACATTTCAGTGTGATTTTATGTCTATATGTGTAGATACTTATACTAGATGTAGGTTAGACCTACCTATTTGTAGTAACAAGTTCTCAGTTTTTCCGTCACAAAGGCTAGCCACAGCTCCGTTACGCCACAGAAGTTTTATGATACATATACCTATAATAAAACTTACATCTTACAAGTAAAATATTTTTTTCAATTTTTTAGAGGTTGGGAGAATTCCTATAATATCTACTCGCAGCATTACCTCTCTGTTTCTCTGTACATCAATTACATTACGTTGGATGAGGTAATGGCGTTTTACTTTTCTTTTTCTGAAAAGTAAAACTTCCCTCTCTTTGATACTTCGCATACTTATTGGACTTACCTCTATTCCTGGAAAGAAGAGCGATTCAAATGTGTATTCCCCAGCAAAGAAAATACTTCTCACATAGGCGGGCAATGGAAAATTTATAAGTGAATGAAAGAGTGAGAGAAATTCTTTTAATGTGTGAAACCTACCTTTTTACATGGATTATGGAAGTCCATTCTGCTTTGAAAGCTGAGTATTATATTATTGCCTATGAGACAGCTACGTGCCGACGTGCATCACAGTAGTCTACGCTAGAAATCTTCTCTAACAGCATCAGAGAAGTGTCTTTACTTGTAAACATCAAATCTAATGGAAGGCTTTGGGTCTAATTTCAGCAGTTACCTACTTATGTGCTGTCAGCACCTTGAGGTTAAAGAAATCCCCATTAGATCCTTCTCATACTTTCCTTGAAAGCGTATTAGCGAGGATTCATGCAAACCGACAGATTGTTTTTAAAATGGAAAGAAAACTTTCTTCTGATTTATGTCTCTTTAAAGTTGAAGGTCATTCGAAACGGAGGGTTTTAACCTCCATTTTCTGGAAATTCACAAATCAGGACCCACATGAATCTTACTGGGTTGACTTGATGACAATGACCAGATGACCATCACGCTACGATAAAATCATTATTTGGGCTGTCTGCATCCAAGGAGTACTAACCTTGAGACTTAACTTCAGCGATCTTAACTATAGTAGAAATTAGAATATTGTTAATACATATATTCAACATGCCACAGTACATAATACCTACAGATTGATGCAGGTACTTTTACAGCTTTCCCTTTGAAAGTATAATTTTTAGATCAATATTAATTGTTTATTTATTCTTTTCCAAAAATGAGCACTTTGAACCTATAATAACAGGTAAATTTTGGCCGCATATTTAAGGTTGAATAAGAAGTGCAATATTTTATGATACGCACTGACAAACTATTATTCAGAGTAGAGGAGAGATACGGTCTAAATATTTGCATATGAGATGACGTGCATTATGAAATAATTACTATCACAGCTCAGGGGTGTTCACACTGTCTTCTGAACATTTTACTATTGTGTGTGGTGTGTCTCCCATTTTTAGACGAAGTGGACAATAGGGGTAATGTATAGAGCACAAGTTGGGAAAGTAATAAAATTTGGCTTCGTTACAGTACCTAGGACGGAATTAATAGACGTTTTGTGATACCTCTGTGGAGCAAAGTCAAGATTTTGCGTGTTATCTTGGATGGGGTCACGAGCGCTGCGGAAGGTATTTGTAACCTTACAAACAATTGTAACCAAATTTAGAATACAAATTTTTGTCGGCACGGGGGATCGACCCGGGACCTTCCGCATGGCAAGCGAGTGCTTAACCACTGAGCTTAATCGCGCGCTCTTTGTTCGTATAGTTAAAATGAACAAACATTTTATAATTATTTAGATTACCCTTTAGAATACAAAATTTCGTAAGTCTCAAGTATTTTAAAATTTCAGGAACCATAATTGCTTACGATTTAATTTCCATGAAAATTCGCGCCTGCAAAATAATAATTGTGTCACACTTTGTCCTCGGATGAAATTTATAAAATGAATTATGAAAATAATAATAATAACAAGCTCAGATGTGACTGAGCACCGAACATGTTTTAAAGTGACCTCATTTACATCAATTTGCAGAGAGATAAATGATTTCATAGTGTCATTTGTGACTTTATGGATATCAGCATTGCGACATGTGAAAGGTTTCGATTGTGTGTGAGTAAATACTGATGAGTAGCGTGTGTGTCTGTGATATTTATGATCATTTGTACAATGTCAGGGAAATGGAAAAAGTTGCCTTCAATTACAAAAAGAAACAAAAAATTTCCATCTTTGATCAATTTAAATTTTATTTTACAACACAGTGAATGATAGGTAATTCAGGATAAGGATTACTAATAAATATGGGCATCAAGTTTCACTTTCGATGGAAACCTTTGATCTTATTATTATTATATGTATTTGAATAGAAACTGCAGTCCGTAACTGTGTAGGTCTGTAAGTCTTCTCTGCAAGATGGATGGTTGAGAAGATGCAAGAAAAACTGAGATCGTAATGACGTGCCACCCAGTATTACCTAAATAAAAATAAATTATACTATTGTAAATCTAACACCCTGTAGAATATAAGCTCTCCTAAGATGTATTTTTTCCACGTCAGTGGTAGATTCAGTAATTAGGTCCCGGTATTTATTTTGGACTTATTCGGTCACATGTGAGAGCCTAGCCGCATCCTAATCTAATCAAAATGCTACACGGTGGAACTATTACCTGTTCATTATTACGTAGGTAGGTAGCTATGGGTACATACTTCAGTGTTGATGATTAATTTTATTTTTTGAAATTAATTACATACCTAGATACTGTGTAGGTAATATCAATAGTTCAGAACACGTGGTCTTATTTAATTATCCTTTGCATCAACCCATTCATTGTATTCTCATTATCTTTTGCATCAACCCATTCATTGTATTCTCATTATCCTTTGCATCAACCCATTCATTGTATTCTCATTATCCTTTGCATCAACCAATTCATTGTATTCTCATTATCTTTTGCATCAACCCATTCATTGTATTCTCATTATCCTTTGCATAACCCATTCATTGTAGGTAACACGTGAAATTTATTATGATGTAGGTAATTAAAAAAAAACCTTCAAAGGTGTACACTACCAACTACCTACCTACCACAGTATTTTGCTATTTAATTATTACGTATAAGAGCAATGTGGTAATATACAGGGTGTCCCGTATACAGATGCAAATATTTTGAGGGTAGGTTCAGCCCACCGTGAACTATCATAATATGAGCGAAATTTGTAGTGGGGCATTTTGCTTAGTGATAGAGGTCACTTGGATCGATGCACGTTTTCAAAGAAATGATAGCCAGTAAATAATTTTTTACTTCATGTATGGATAATCATGCATATTTCCCTTCAAATGCAGTTGATGGTTGCATGAAAAAATATTGAAAAATCAGAGAGATATTTTATCATAAGTTCAATACTTTTCTAAAATTCGATTTTTCCCTTTTTTCCCTTTCGTGAATTTAAAGTACTTCTACAATTGCAATTCTGCGTATCACTAGTTAAAAAAATACCCTCTGCTATTTTGTTTCAATAAATTCCAAGTTCTTCCAGACGCGTGAAGGAACGGATGAGATACGACTTTAACGAAGCAAAATGCCCCAATGCAAGTTTCGCCTATATGATAGTCCACGGTGGGCTGAACCTACCCTCAAAATATTTGCATCTGTATACGGGACACCCTTTATAAAAATGTAGTAATATGAGATCCTCGCTTACGAGTGGTTTGAAGCCCGGAACCGAGAGAAATTTGTATTTATAATGCGGTCTCAGGTGTTTGTGAAGGGTACCTTCCGATGCGCTGACCGAGCACACATAAACGGGAAAATTTGTGTCAATTCTCGCCACTCAGAAGGGAGGCCTACTACGAGATGTGCAAGCTACAACATAGACCACAGACCATACATCACCACAAATTATATGGCCACGAAATAAAATAAAGCTGTGAAGCACTCATCTACGTAATATAAAAAGCCGTACTGTTCTTCGCATCAGCAATTCAGCATCCTTAATTCCATTATTATACAGTTTCTTATAAAAGACATCTGTTTTTTATTCAATATAGCTTTTTATTATTTTCTAAATATAGATTTTTATTGCTTTTATTTTTGGAAAAGTATGTAAATCCCTAGCCTTATGTCTAAACATCAAACTAACTTTAGAAGACAAGTATATCTAATTGATTTTATCTGGCAGATTGCAGATTGTATTTTTCTTGAGGGCGTTAATCCTTAACCTTCACCTAATGATAATAGAGACTAAAAATTGAACCTTTTACAGATCTCTAGAGGGCGTTAATCCTTAACCTTCACCTAATGATAATAGAGACTAAAAATTGAACCTTTTACAGATCCAAGATCTAATAGATATACTTCAGAAAGGTATTCTGTCTAGATGATATAACACCTTGTAATTCTGCCATCAGTCCTTGTAGCTCAGTGGTCAAGTTGTCAGTCTGGCAATCCAAAGTTCGAGAGTTCGAAACTCAGCCGGTACATGAAAAACTGTATCCTTACATTTTGAGCAAATAACAATACGTCTTGGGCTTACCGCTGGAATAATGGGACTTCATAGTTCTTATCAGGAAGTATAAATTTGGCGATATTATTACTGTCTCAACACGTCACACCAGTAAGAGGAGTAGGGATTTGGCCCCAGGTACGTGAGTGTTACAAGACACACTCCCAGTATTGACGTCTGCCTAGTTTTTGCATTAGTTGGCAGTGTTGGCACATGTAAGATGTAAGCTACATATCGTACAGTGAGAAAAATGAGAAAACATCTCTTTGGGTCGATTGTGAAATGAGCGGATACGCTAGAGTTTACCTGATGCTGGGGCTGAGGAGTTATTGCCAAAATAATCTTGTATTGAGGTAGGGAAATTGCAATGATGATATTTATAAAAGTATTATGATACATACGTGTGAGTATACCGAATACATTAGTAGATAAATATGTTTTCTATATGTACATATAATATTAACCCGCCCCGCCCATGCAAAAAAATCAACCCCTGAAATGGTTGGCTTGTATTATTATTATTTATTTTTTGTTGAAATATTTGACACCTTAGTGTTGTAATATTGCAGGCTTTCATCCATGAGCAGTGCGAACTTGAAAAAAACAAATAGAAATAAAATAATAATCTCCATATTGCTGGTATAATTATGTAATGTTCTGATGTTGCACTTATCCTGCACTAGATAAACTGAAAATGGGACAGAAGGAAGAAAATGTCTTGAATAGTTCGGATACCTAAAAAGAGCTGGAATTTCTTCCTCTCGTCGGAAGAGAAAAACAATGTTGCTTTTGTAATGTATGTAATGAGATCAACATTGTTTCTTTCTTGTTGAATTGTATGTAATAAGATCTAGATTATTTCTTCCTTTGAATTTATTGAATGTAATAAGATCAACATTGATTTTTTTACTGCGTCCAACACTTCAAACTGTAATAAGATTACATTTGTTTCCACTTTTACCGTACTTCGCAAAGTCTGTATGTGCGAGTATAATCAAATAATCAGTGTGGAACCATTGAAACATAATTAATCATGTTAGTATTTTTTATAAAATACTTCCTGTATGTTTCAAAGATTACATAATATGTTTCATTAAATCAGCATTTTATAGAATGAATGCGTATTAAAGCTAAAATTTTATTCTGTATCGAGATGTCTTTTTGTGTTTAGATGTATAGTAAGTCTATAGCACTCTATAAGCACATATAAGTCTAGAACTCTAAATGAACAGTAGGTTTACATAGATGCAGAGTTAGTCTAGAACTTTGGATGAACAGTAAGTCTACATTGATTTACGGTTGTAAGTCTGGAACTCTAGATGAATAGAAATCCTATAGAACTCTATATCTACATTGAACACTAAGTTTAGTCTAAATGAAAATTAAGCCTAGATGTACACTAAGTCTATAACTCTGGATATAGGTAATCTATAATGTATCAAATATATCTATGTATTTACACATGGAAAAGCCATGACACAAACAAAATCTCATTAGTATTTTTTGTCCAATTCAAGTTAATAATTTAAAATGAAACAAAATGTTTCAAATTAAAACCTCGTTACACAAAATTTATTGCATTTTTCTCTCACATCAGTGCTTTCTTTTTTCGTGTCCAATATACCACAGGAATGTCTCCTACAATATTAGAGCTTCCAATTCAGACTTTCCAAGCCAATTTGAAATTTACTTTACATGTAGGTAAGTGCAAGAATTGGAGTTGGTTGTCGCCGATTCGGAAGAAAAATTCCCGTGAAGGAATCAAACCCCCGAACCAGTAGTTCAGATATAGGATAGCTATCGCTGTGAGTGATGACACATAGACTAAAGTCTATATTGTGTCATTCTTGTGTGGTCAATCTTTGGGTCATTTTCAAGAGCACTTCTCTTTGGAGTGCTCTTGTAATTAATGCTCCACTAGCTGATAAGAGTGTTTCAAGTGTTGCTAAATTATCCCTTTAGGCTATTTGAGGCTTGAGGACTCCTGAACTTTCCATTTCAACAGAACTCCTATCTATGAGACACAACAAATTGACAGACACTTCAGCTATCTTAGGCAAGCAGTGCTTACTTGGGTTAACATCGCTTCCATGCGGAAGGTCCAGGTTGTAACCCCTAAGCAACAAAAAATTTTTCTTTATCTTTTTACACAAATCATGTTATGTAAGGGATATTGCCTGGCTCTCTGCCATCAAATATTCATAAGAAGCAAGATATTGTGTCATTTCTATAGCCCTCAGATGGGGCATGGCATACTACGGGATGGGCAGGCTACAAACACAGACCACAAGCGTCTACAGTAGCTCCTGTTTCATGGCTACGAAATAAAAAAGGCTGTGAAACACTCATCTTAAAAATAAAAATAAAAAAAAAATATAAAAAAAAAAACCCTCATCAGACATCTATTACAATCCGTTTGCCCGCACTTCGCAATAAAAAGAACCAAGGCATGGCTGTACTGTGTACGGTACTGTAAATGTTGAGCATTTCTTATGATTTTCTCAAGTATAGCATGATCTATGCGAATTCGATACTTATCGGTTACTTTGGGGGCTGTGACATTGGTATCAGACAGAACCTAATAGGTAAATGTAATAATAACAAAAACATTTTTCTTTTTTTTTACTCTTTATTGACAAAAAACATCAATATTGTAAAAGGGTGTGATTATTGCCTAAGGCAATCTCTGCCATCAAATTATTTTCATAGAAGTATAGATTTGTACTAGTCATATAGGGATGTATGGGCATTGGGCATAGATTTATATATATTTACTTATAGGTTGTTCAAAGCATTTGTGAATTTTACTAGTAATGGCCATGCGGTCACTTTTCATTCCAGTTACACTAAATTGATTAAATTATAGGTATTTATAGTACATATTTGATTAAATTATATTTATACACATTTGATTAAATGGTCATCTACCTGAAGTCCTGCAATATAATTTCCTGTACACGCGAGATTCAAATTCCATCAAATAACTCAGTGAAATAGATTGAAATGTGTTTTGAAAACTGAATTTCGGCGAATTTCCATAATGTTTACTGTCAAAAATTGTCATGCACTTTGTTTCACGTACTCAGGTCGCGAGAAATAAATTTTATTATCATCCATTCAAAAGAGACATTATGGTACCCACTAGCGCAAATCATTATTTTTGTCAACGCCAAACTATGCTTGTTTTGTTTACTATAGTAAATATAAGTGAGTATAAATACAACATCAGGCTACTATAAATTGCACAGATTTCAGTATGTTTAGAATGGCTTCAGGGACCCCGCTACCCCCCCATCCTGAATTCGCGGCTGGATCGCTGATAAAACAAAACAAATAATGCAAGTACCTCTTCCGTAATAATTACTGCATCATTATATAGCTCAGAAGATCGTCATGGAGCCAAGTCCCAGTTATCCTCATAAGTAGTCCTTGCTTTAGAACATGAATGTTACTTACCCTGCCTAAATGAGAAAAGCCAGAAGAAGAAGGTCCATTGGACGTATGGACGTCTTTTCCAATCGAAAAACAGGACTGACTACAGAACTTTTTGTCCTGAAGAGGCTGCCGAAACCCCTGAAGGTGCATTATTTTCAAATTCTGCTCTCTGAACAATACTCCCGTGTTCCAGATGCTATCCACATGGCCGTAATGAATAGCTTCCCCAGGATATTGTGCTCTCTCAGGCTGAGGAACTGCTGGGATTTTCGACCCCACTCCTCACTCTTCGTGTACTTCTCGAGAGATAATCTAAATCCAGCTCTTAGCGTTTAAACCCTTGAAATGAGTTTTTAGGCCATCCTCCTTCTCCCTTAATATACTCTTGAACCTTTACTCATATGCAACAAATAGAAATATTTGAAGCATTAAATTTCTCTCTTTGAAATGAAACTTGAGTATTTTTACCCTAATTTGACCCAAAATGCAGTTTGTTTTTTAGTATAAAAAATGTTCATAACAAAGTGGTAGAAAGTGTAGAAACCTTACCTCAAATAGGAATATTAAATAACTTTTAGTTTTATACTGATATCTACAATGATTTCCTTAAAATTATCTACAATAATGGTATCAATTTAATCTTGAGAAAGAAAAAAAAAAATGTTATCAAAGGTCTATTTTAGAAAGCAAATTATTAATGTGAACTCTGCTGAATCACAATAAAAGATTTCCACTGTCCCTTTTGTGCAGATTGGAAAATTAATGACAAAGGTTACTCAGGTGCAAAAAGGCTTGGACTTTTATCCTAATTAAGTTCTTCTAAGTTAACACCTTTTTCCCTTTGTTACTTTTTCCAGAGGGACTTTCATGTCTGACGTTTTATTTAGTATCACTATGGAATGGAAGTTAAAATGATCGAAAAGAAGAAGGGGTTACAAAATCCTAGTTACAAAGTTACAAAAATTGCTGCCCCAGCAATTTTTGTAACTAGGATGTGTGTATTTATTGATTTTTTTTCGAAATAGTTATGATGATTGAGAAACTAAGAGAAAAACACGTTGAGCTTTTGACATGCCACAAGAAATTTTTCAATTTTTTTTTTTTCAAAATTTGAAGGCTGGGTCAGTAATGTTTGTAGGACTAGGACATGTGACAGTTTTTGTGTATTTATTAATTTATTTTCCTTCAACAACAAAAAAATATGAAATAATTATTAATTATGATGATTGAGAAACCCAGAGGAGAATGACAGTGTGCTAATGACATGCAACAAGATATTTTACAAAATTTTGGTTCAAAATGTTATATAAAAATCGATTGTTTTTGGTACTTGGTTTTACAGCAGGTTGCACACCACACTTAAATATGCCCAGCAATATAAAAGGTTCAAAATGATACAAGCCAGAAACAAATGAACTGTTATTTATTCAAAATGTCCCATTAAGAATTAAATTCTAACGAAAGTATATGTAGGTAGGTACCTACTTTATAATAATATAATTATTTTTTAATGAGCCGCTGTTAAATATATTTAATTTAATAATCATTCTGCATTTTGAAAATAATTACCTACTTCCCCAGGTTAAAAAGTTTTCCGCACATTATTTCCTGACTAAAGGCTATATGTATAGTAGGATTGAATCAAAAGTACTTTAGGCTACTCCCTAAAGCTGCAATGTGAAATTTCAGAAACCCTTTCCTAATGAAATTCAAAAAGTTTTTAACCCAATAAAGGAAAACATAATTTATGAGGTAAAAATAAATATGAGTGTGTATGATAAACTTGAAGAGATGTAGAGGTATCTATTATAGGTTTATTATGTAGGTACCTAGGGTTGTCCCTTAGAGCTAGGAATTTTTTTCCTGAACAGAATTTTTCTAATTTCAGTACTGGGTCGTTTAAAATGCTTCACCCTGTATAGGTATTAGGTACATAATGTGCAGTTGTATATAGTAGGTACATACGAGAATATAAATATGTATAATAATATGCCTATAAGTCTGAAAACCGGCAATTAATCGCCGTTGAGGTTTTTGCCCGTGGCTGTAGTCGTATTTGTGGAATTCAACGAGGCATATAAAATATACATAAATTTATATTAGTTATAGCTAGATGAAACAGATTGAGATAGATTAATGTACTTTAGATTTGACGAATGATAAAACACTAATGCTTTTAAAACAAAAGAAGCAAGGAAAAAAGGGAAATATAATAATAGCTAATAATAAATCAATTCAGAATGTCATCCATATGAAAGCATCAGCACAAATGAAAAACCAGCACATCACCACACACATATTAAGTTGAGTTTTGTCAAAGCTCTTGACAAAATCCGCAAAGCTCTTCAGTTCTACTAAAACTTCTATCGCAAACCCTCGACTCTTAACTTGAAGTACGTAACCCTGTATCTATGTGACTGCCCTAGACAGGTAATTGACAGGCTAGATGACAGTCCTGCAGCTTTCAATGTCACCAGGGTATTTCTACATAGTGTTTCGAACAAAATATTTGTTCTTGGATTGACTTTTCCTTGTCATATACTTTTCTTTTTCTTATCCATTTTTATTGATATAAAAAGTCCCTCTGTCACGAGACGAAGAACGATTTTTTGTTGAATTTTTTTTTGCGTATGAATCTCCTCGTATCTTCTATGTATGTTATTGTAAAAAATCTTATTATTATTTCTGTAAATAGTACGCGCGACCTTTTTTGACTTGGTGGTTCGGGTGGAAAATTTCCATTTCTGTAGAAAAAGATTATGAAAGTATCGTTCAAGACGTGAAGGAAAGAAAAAGTCACAAGAATTCATTCCATTTTAATCCTGTGAATGAACCTTTCACCTCAGATCCAGATAAGATGAGTACAATAACTGCAGTAATGAGAACTTTAGGGTCATTATCTATTCTTACTCAAGTGAAAAAAGTATTCGATAGCATTTTTCTAACAGACAAATCGTCGAAATATGTACGTATACATTTTGAAGAACTGAGAGAGAAAAAAAATGAAGAAAAATAAATCCTCCTCGATTTGGAGAGTTTCAACTTTCTCATTAACACAAGAAAGCGGCGAGCTTTTCTTCCGTACTTTCACCAAAAATAAGCCCTTACGTCAATCCTTTCGCCAACAGGGCCTAACCCCATAATGACTAAGGGATTGACTGGATGAGAAAGGCTTTTATTCCTTTGAGGCTGTAAAACAAGAATCCTTTCAAGCCCTAATACATTTCGAAACAACACTAGTCAACTCTTCTGCTGCAAGACGACGTGTGTCTCTTGGTATACTGTTGGCATAATGGGACTACTTGTCTTGCGCTGACAGTCTAAATAAAGCACTACTTATACTTATACATTTAGAACCAACCTAGCAAAATGGATAAGTCAGGCGCCATATTTCCTTCCATTATCTCCAAGGATCTGAAGAGAGAACACCTAATGGTAGGAGATGGGAAAATGAAGCCAGCTGGAAGGGCGGTGTGATTAATTACTTGGGCGACGCATTCCATATAATTAATTACACTTTATCGAGTGTAGATGTAAGCTTTTATCTTGTCTGGAAGTCAACGGCTCCCCGCGCTTCCCGAATTTTTACCTCCGGAAAAATGATGAGTGAAGGTTGATGTTAATATATACCTCGGAATTATCAAGAGTAGGTATACATTCTATGTATACTCTGTAAGTACAGGTAGTTGATGTTACTTAATACATAGAATATCACGAAATTATGAAGAACATGACATGTGATTTTAACAGAAAATCAATAGACATTGCTGTTATCAGGTTTAAGTTTGCAGATAGAATTAACATAAGTTTAAGATAGAAGATTACCTACGAAATTTCTTCCATTTTTTTTTTTTTTTTTTCTTTCTTATTTTTTCTATTTTTTTTTTTTCTTTTGTTCACGCCGTATCCTCGAGTAATTATTAAACTATTCTTTTTTGGAAATAAAAATAATGTTTTGTATGAAATCACAGTATAATTATGTTACCTACTCATAAGTAGATAAGTATTAGAAAAGTGGTTAATTCATACCTAGTTGAAGTCGGAAGGGATCATATCATGATGATATAATAAAAATGATTTCATTTGATACTAAGTACCTATACAACTAAATCTAATAATAATAGGGCATTAACCTATCTATTTTTTCATGAACAACATTAAACTTATCCTTGTCATCATATTTCATGAATTTAAAGCTTTTCAGTTCAGCTATTAGAGAGGTTATGTTGACTATGATTGAATGAGTTTATATAAATCCCATGAGCTTTGCGCTTTGAAAGGTGTAGGTACAAATAACTTGTACATGTAATGCATTTGTTTGCACTACCAAGCACCGACATATCAGCATTACTATGACTATAGCATAATTACCTAATATTATATTTTTCCTAATTTCCTATTAGGCTACATAAAATAAATATGTATTGTACAGTCAATGATTATAATTTTATTATTTATAGAAAACATTTTTTTTAATTTAAGAAGTACGTACCTACCTATATAATAATAACCCTCTTTAGTGGAAGGCAACCACCAGGCGAGGTTAATGCTCAAAGCATTTTCTACCACCTAACCCTCAGAGTCTTATTATTATGTGGTTACAAACTCAAATTAATAAGGAAAATTTCATGCACTAGGTGGGATTCGAACCAACGGACCCTAAGAGTGCACTGGTATCTATTTATACCTAATATATTGTCTACTTTTTTGTGAGAAAATGGCACTCTTGATTGTCTTTTAAATATTTGAAAAGAACTGCTTGTACCACGTCCCCAGAATACCTGCATGTTCTACCTCGGGCAAGGAGAATTATTATTATTTTTTAATATCTTTATGCTGAATTCATTTATATTCTTGTTGGTTTCCTGAATTTAGAATGCGACGCTTCTTATTTTATAAATTCAGCTTCCCCTTTCTTCTCATGCAACTTAGAAGGATCAAGATTACAAGGAATTGCTATCGTAGATTAAAAACTGAGACGGTAAATAAGTGAAGAGAGAGAGAGAAAGAGAGAGAGAGAGAACCAAAGAGAGAGTGGGATCTAAAATGGAAAACTTCAGAAGAAAACGAAGTTAACATATTTTACACAGCCATACAATACATAGACCACATTTCTATAGTATCCATTAAAATAGTCTTGAACTTCTTGCAGAAAGAAAACGTAATGGAAATTTAATGATGTGATTTAACGTATTTATATTCTGAGAAGTGCAGTTCTCATCTACAAAGGTCAGGTAAGACTCCCAGGGTGGATTCACCAGTGGCGGCACTCACGTGAAGAGGGGAGGAAAAACGGTACTCCCCCATCATACTGCCAATTAGCCAACCAAAATCCAATTATAAACCCATGTCAGACTGTTGAAGTAAAGGGACTTTAATCTTATCTTGGCAGTCTAATGCCAGGAGATCCAGATGTATTCTATTCTCATTTGAAATCCTGGGTCCATAGGGACAGGATTTAAAAGAGGTTGCTCAAAATTTTGAAGATAGGTTTTAGTTTGATTGTATTGTCAAAAAGTCTTAGAGGAAAATGACCCTTTCAGAGAATGATTGCGTCAAATGGATGATTTTTTCAGCGGTTCAGATTATTTCATCAAAACTGTTAGAGCGAGAGCAATGATTTTATCTCTTGTTGAGGGGCACTGGTTTGTGTCTGCACTCATATTCATTATGGCTATGATTGAGAGTTTTCTTGAAATTTTTCTCTCCTCGGCTTAGGAAAATACGAGCTATGTACTTCTAAACATGAGCTTTACTATAGTTCTTGATATTACTACATAATTATCTATTTTAATGAATAGTGTAAAATTTATACACCTCTATTTATTCATGTAGATCTGGCGGCTGTACAGTTGTTCTGTATGACCCCGAGGATCCAGCATTTATTAGTAGGTAACTAGGTACTAGCTAAAACCCGGCACTTTGTCACCGTTGAAGTTTTTGTCCGTAAATGGCTGGCGTCCTATTTGGAATTTTTAAAAATCCTTTCTTAGCACGAACCTAAGGTGAATTGCCCTAAAGTAATGCGACATCGGTTCTGGGGCAAAAAAACCTTTTTTTAAAATACGAACCTAAATACCAAAAAGAGACTGTGTAAGTATTACTGTGTAAAATTAGGAGTCATTTGGTCTAGCCGTTTCGTAGTTCTTTTGATTATGAATGAATGTAAATTGGGTTTTAAGTAGTAAAATTTATATGACATAGGTACCTACCTTGTAATTCACTTAACATTTGCTATGTTAACTAAATTCTTAGAAAGGTAACCAAAACCTATTTAATCGTTTATATCCACATTATTATTTTAGTTATTTTTGTAATGAAAATTTGAAAATTCATGAAGATAAAGGAGTTTTTCCTCTCATCATGCTTGTTTTTGGGGTAGAATAAAGCCTATTCAGTTGAAATTTTCATAAAAGAGTTTTTTTCCTCATTGATAAAAGTTGTTTGAAAATTTTGCTCTGAAGCACATCTTCACAAAACTACAAGACGTGTTTTATGAAGTTGAAATAATGTTAGTACAGAGGAATTTCTATATAGATTGAAATCCCAGGGAAAACAATGCCATAACTACATACATACCTATATGAAATTCTTACCATGATAGTGCCGTGGAGTAGCGTACTAGGATTGCACGCATACGGTAACTCGGGTTCAAACCCCGGTAGGGTAGAATTTTTCATCTGTACTTAGATGATATGGGAATCAAGCAAAAATGGGTCGCTATTTTTAGCGAGCAGTGGCCGCATGAATGTACTTGTACTTGTGAAAATGATGTTATTAGGAATCTCTTAATAATGTGCTTCCCACTTCATTTGTGTTATATTACCTCAAATAAATTACCTACTATTAATGCAACATATTATGATAGACCGCCCTCAGTAGCTTGATCAATAAGGCGGCGGACTTGTAATCGGAGGTCGGTGGTTCAAGTCCCAAGTTAAGCAAATATTTAATAAAGTGAGTTTGAGTAGTTGTGATATCACGATTGTGATTAACACAAATATGTTAACAAACATATTATGATAGTACTCAAAGCAGTCTTTCTTTTCACACACATTAGCGCTTTCAAAAGTAACATCGCTTGTACTGGGGGGGAATATGGCAGTCGAAGAACTTCCTCTCAACTTCCGTCCCCAGGTAAGATGCTGATGCTAACATTGCTGACTGGGAACTCTCTGAACTGCTGACTTACATGATTCCCTTAGAAACGTACGTCACAGTGATTGTTGTAGTTAAATGACATATATAAGTATCTATTTTGCTGATAATTATTATCTCATTAGCATGCAAGACGTCAATTGTAGAGACAATTAGAGCGAGAAGAGAAAGCACTCGTTTCCACTTGACTTCCGTTTTCGTTTTCGTGAGGAGACTTTAACTCCCCCCGGTAGAGTGTAGAGGAAAACCTGTGAATTTTGATTATACTCTACTTGAAGTTTGATGAAATTTATGTGGGGTTTGAATAATCTGTTCTCATAAACGCAAAACCCCTGGGGTGATACTCACTCACTGATTGAACAATTTTATTGTGTTCAGTGTTCAACCCCGTAGGCACGGACTAAGAAAAGAAACATTCTCAAAGTTCACCTGAGAGTTATACCATTTAAATTTTTTGAAAGCTGGGTGAGGTTAATGTGGATATACCTAGCTGGATTGTGAGTTTAGCTTATCGAATGACCTAGGACAACTAAATGTTTAACACTTTGTGCGCCACGTCGCTCAATATGAGCGACAGCGACTTCCCGCTGGGGCCACGTCTCTCATTTTGAGAGACACTAGACCTCTCTTTGAAGCATTGTGTCTCAGTATGGGCCACACTACTGTGTATTTTGTATTGAGAATTTGAAGCGTGGCCTCCTGAGGATGATCAGAGTGTGCTTGGTTTTCACCTATCTAGTTTTGAAGCATATTGAGAGACAATCCTTTGTATCGTGGCCCCAGGGGAAAATCACGATTTTGGGCTTGGCGCACAAAGTGTTAAAGAGAATTTAACCAAAAAACAAAGTTTATTTTATCTAGTAATATTTTTATATCAAAATCTATTCACTGAGTCGATCATAATTATTTAACAAATCAATTCTCACATTTTCAAAAACAAACTATAGACCAGGGGTGCCCATTGCCCAACCTTTACAGAAGAAAATCTACTATAAAATCTCAGATAATCAACGCGATCGAACCCCCCCCCCCCCCCCCCTTACAGATTCAATGTTCATTCTGGGCTTGAGAGGGATAATGAAGAATTTAACCAAATTTTCAAGTTTCAAGAAGTCACGACACCTCCTTTTAATTCTCGTGAGTTAAGGAAAAAGATCTCGGATTTTCACTTGTGTCACTTGTGTGAGATGCCAGCCATCTCACCTCTCTGGACGTGATCGACCCAAAATCACTCCGCGATCGACTGGTTGGGCATCCCTGATATAGAAGATTCAACTGGATGTTCTGATGTGGTACCAACCACTATGAGGAGTATTGAGGAGTGTGAGGACTTCAGACTTCCTTTTCTCTGTTTCAAGCCTCTACCCTTACTCCTTAGGAACTGGCCAATTATAGCTATGCTGATAAAGGGTTTCGATCCTATTGGTTGCATCTTTAAAAAAAAAAAACTGTTCTCAGACTGATATCACCCTAGTTATAAGCTTTTTTTTGGTGTTCTATGTCTTGGTAAGTATTTGAGAGAATGAATTCCATAAAAATAAATAATCTCTTTGAAGGTTCAAAAGTGTTAAAATAATAGTTTATTTATTGTTTTATTTCACATTAATATCAATCACACGTTTTTGCACTTAAAATTCTTAGGAATCCTGATCACAATAATTATTATAAAATGGCAAAATTTCAGTATCTGTTTTTAAAAGCTTGATTAAAAAGTCACCATAAAATTAAAATCGTAGTTTTAAGATTATTCACTAGACCTAGACTTACCTTTAATTTTGATTTTCATGCTTAAAATTTTTGTTGACTTCAGAATTTTGACTTTCATAATTCACAATTTTGTAGACTCCGGAATTTTGATTTTCATACTTCACAATTTTGTAGACTCCGGAATTTTGACTCTCACCTCATACTTCACAATTTTGTGGACTCCGGAATTTTGACTCTCACACTTCACAATTTGGTAGACTTCGGAATTTTGATTTTCATACTTCACAATTTTGTAGACTCCGGAATTTTGACTCTCATACTTCACAATTTTGTAGACTTCGGAATTTTGACTGTCATACTTCACAATTTTGTAGACTCAGAATTTTGATTCTCATACTTCACAATTTTGTAGACACCGGAATTTAGATTCTCATACTTCACAATTTTGTAGACACCGGAATTTTGATTCTCATACTTCACAATTTTGTAGACTCAGAATTTTGACTCTCACCTCATACTTCACAATTTTGTAGACTCCGGAATTTTGACTCTCATACATACTTCACAATTTTGTAGACTCAGAATTTTGACTCTCACACTTCACAATTTTGTAGACTCCGAAATTTTTATTCTCATACTTCACAATTTTGTAGACACCGGAATTTTGACTCTCACCTCATACTTCACAATTTTGTAGACACCGGAATTTTGATTCTCATACTTCACAATTTTGTAGACACCGGAATTTTGACTCTCATACTTCACAATTTTGTAGACTTCGGAATTTTGACTCTCATACTTCACAATTTTGTAGACTCAGAATTTTGATTCTCATACTTCACAATTTTGTAGACACCGGAATTTAGATTCTCATACTTCACAATTTTGTAGACACCGGAATTTTGATTCTCATACTTCACAATTTTGTAGACTCAGAATTTTGACTCTCACCTCATACTTCACAATTTTGTAGACTCCGGAATTTTGACTCTCATACTTCACAATTTTGTAGACTCAGAATTTTGATTCTCATACTTCACAATTTTGTAGACACCGGAATTTTGATTCTCATACTTCACAATTTTGTAGACTCCGAAATTTTGATTCTCATACTTCACAATTTTGTAGACTCCGGAATTTTGATTCTCATACTTCACAATTTTGTAGATTCAGAATTTTGACTCTCATACTTAACACGCTGAACACCGAGGCTTTTTTCTAGTTTTTTCCGAGGTACATGGGACAACATTGGGATTTCTAATTATGTCCTCTTTAGGTCACCGGTGGGTTTCAAGACTGAGAATCATTGTGTGCTCTGAAAAATATGGATGAAACCCACCGGTGACTTTCACGGAACATCAGTAAAACACCATGAAACCAACCGGTGGGTTTCATGGTGTTCAACGTGTTAATGTTGTAGACTCAGAATTTTGATTCTCATACTTCACAATTTTGTAGACAGTACCTGTAAGAGTAAAGAATAAAGATACTTAAATCATTCATGTTTTTTTTAATGTTTAATTATTTAAAAGTTTTTTTTTTTTTTTAGTCACTTTCTGGTTTTAATTAGGTTAGGATTTAATTCCTTGCTTAGAATCTTTGTATAATTAAATTGATACGATTAGTTCTGTATCTCAAATTTAATAGATATAAACATTAAACAACAACCCTAAGATTCAGAATTCTTACTAAACTCTACTCTTTGTGCCTGACATTTGTTCTGGTTAATTCCTAGTGGTATAATAAATAATTGTCAATCATTTTCTGAATAATTTCTGTTAAAAAATGAGGCTTTACATTTTAGAAAGTTACTTTACCCAACATTATTTTTCAACTCAATTTTTCTGAATAAAAAATATTTATACTTACATTTGTTATAGAACATTGATTATATTGGCATATTAAAGGTAAAATGGTGACTTTTTAAGCTTTCAATGAAAACTAAAGTAAAAATGTATGAGATTTATTGGATCAGGAATCCTAAAATAGTACAAAAAATCTCTCGTATACTGTTCTTGTTCAATCCTCATTTTGTTTCATCTGTCACAATTATGACCGAGTCATCAAGTTTCGGTCAAGATTTCTCCGACGACGTTCATAACTTTCACGAGTGGCTTTGTTTCGTATCTTGATGTGACTTATCTGAAATACGAGTAAAAAGAAAGCAAACTTGATCTATACATTATATTATGTTACTCGCTAAAAAGCTTTGGTAAGCCTTCTAATAAATTTCGGAAATGCGATTTGTGTTCCAAAATATATGAACGGAAACACCATTCGAGACGGCATTGATGCCACATTTAAATAAATGGTTTTCAAAAAATCACTGAAGTTAAACAACAACTGTTAAGGTTCGGACTTGGTGGATGACCACTCAAATTGGAAATATTTTGATGCTGGCTATTCCTGGTAAAACCCCGGTACTCAGCTTAGTGAATGATGCGTTTTCTCCAATGGTGTCAAAAAATCGAAACAAAAATACCTGATCGTGGTTTTGAACCATTTCCGAAAGGAATGAACCGCGCCATGTATCAAATATTGTCCTTTGTTTCTTCTTCTAATGGAAGGTGATACTGTATTTCTTCTAATCGAATGATTAATAATTGTTTACCATAAATTTTGATTGACAGTTAAATTTTGATTTTGCTACTTTTTTGATTAGTATGAATTTTTATAACCTATTTGATGTTCCTTGAAATATAAAATAAACTGGCCAATTGGTAAAATTTTAAATGGTTTCGATTGTATTATGAAAATAATGAGTTATGAAATATCTGGCTGTATGAATTGTAGGTTTATGTTACCTAACATAACGCAGAATTTATTTTCTGTTTTACCATATATAGCAGGGGTGCCCAACCTTTACAGAAGAAGATCTACTATAAAGTCTCAGATAATCAACGCGATCGACCCTACAAATTCAATGTTCATTCTGGGCTTGAATGGGTTAGTGAAGAATTCAACCAAATTTTCAAGTTTCAAGAAGTCACGAAACCTCCTTTTTATTCTCATGAGTTAAGGAAGGAGATCTCGGATTTTCACTTGTGTGAGACGGTGAGATGCCAGAAAACCTCGTTCACAATTTTATTATTTTGTACTTTAGATATCTAGACTTTTAGAACGTCATCTCACCTCTCTGGACGTGATCGACCCAAAGTCACTCCGCGATCGACCGGCGGTCGATCGCGATCGACTGGTTGGGCAGCCCTGCTATAGACTATAGTCAATGTGGCCGTGTGATATAGCATACTAGGCTTGTACTCACGGTGACCTGGGTTCGAATCCCAGCTTAGTCGGAAGTATTTGGCTTTGTACTTTGGATTTTGATGTGAGAGCGACCAGTCATTATAGCGGAATTCTGGGAAAATTAGATATGGGAAATAAGATAATAAGAGATACGGAATAATCCTATAATAAATACTGCACTACCCACTAAAATTGTGAAATAATAACACAAAGAAACACATTGTTATATCTATTATTATTTGCAATACCAAAACTGATAAAAGTGGGCATGGAAGTGCCTCTTAATGTCTACCCACCTAAATTATTATCAAGTGCAATAAGACAGAGTAGTTCTTATTTATTTTATCTTCTTTTCCTTCTCTTATTATTTTTCCTTCTCTTCTCTCCTTTTTCCTATTTTCTTATTCTATGTTTGAGCTCTGAAATAGTGTTTATCTTTACATTAACTTTCCCTCCTTCACTCATGCATTCTTTCGTGCGGTCTGTAGTGAATAATATATTTTCAAGTTTATGAGATTAAAATTCCAAGGGACTCACGCATAACTGCTTAGAATTAGAAAGCCATACCTAACACCAGCCACCCAAGAAGTACATAATTTCTTTCTTACATCCCCATGAGTTCATTTTAATGTTGGAAAATCAAGGTAGGGCTCAAGAGAGTTTCTGTTGTAATGGTTAGGCGGATGCCTCGGAAAATTCCAAGCACGTAAATTTATGTTTCAATTTCTTTCTCCTTACTCTCTCATATCCGACATTGCCTTGGGTTGGAATTAGACTCTTATCGCGTCAAGGAAATTTGAGCTGATTTTTAGAAGCAAACATCTTATTTTCTTGAAAATCAGCTCCATATCCTAGCATCCTGTTGGCTGTTTGTTTAGCGGCTTAATGTACTGAGAGTTGAACTTTGTACCTGTCCATTTAAATATGAGCGGTGTGGGATTCGAATACAATAAATTTATCTGTTTGCTCATTATGAATTGAATTGAATTAAATTATGGAAATTAGATGGACTTGAAAAAATTGAATTTCCTACATTAAAGATATTATGTAGAGAGAGAGAAAGAAAGTAAAATTTATTCACAAACTTTATTTGACATATTATATGATTGGATAGTTTTAAATACTTACACAGTTTTTTTTTTATTAATTTATGCTCGTAAATATATTAATTAATTAATTAAACATCGTTATCTCTTATTCATTGTAACCCTTGTGTATACGTGGATAGGTAGGTAGGTATATAATTATACAAATTACTAAATCATCTATGTAACTTAGAGGGCCAAATTATGAAACAGGATGAAATAATTAGGACAAAGTTACTATATCTGATTTAATAACGATGTGATATCACAATATTACTCGCTTTACTAAAATTTTTGCTGAACATGGGACTTGAACCACCGACCTCCGGTCACGAGTCCCCCGCCTTATTTTACTATACCTAATATTAAAAATATTGTCCTCACTTGTGAGTTACCTGAAAAACGCAGTGAGTATAACTCAGGAAGAAAGCTGTCACACCAAATTAATGTTCTGTATTAAAAAATAAACATTAATTTCTTCTGCTACACTTGCTGGGTACCTTCTACCTAATATACATAATTATATTATGTATGTCCTAACCACCTTCTGTGCACAAAGGATAATTATTCTTTAACCTTCTACACATACTCGTATACCTAATATATTATTTTCTCAACTCTATTTCATAGGTATGGTATGTATGTGTAGTAGGTTAATGTACTTCGTTAACCCTATATTTCAAGTAGGAAAGAAAATTCAGAATCACCATTATTGATATTTGATATTAAAATCAACGCATGAAAAACAATACAACTTAAGTTGGACGTAGGAGCGTTCCTTTGAATTGGTGAAAAATACAAAAAAAAAAGTTAGAGAACAATTTTGTATTGAAATGAAAAAATAATAGTGGTTCACTCCGATCATTTTTTTGGTATCTTGAACTTTTTGGAACCTGGACCCAATTTACCGTTATTTTGGGGGGGGGGGGGGACCGGCTTGGACTAACTTTTTTATTATTCACCCTAGATGGGGGTTGTGACCTATCAAATCCAATGATTTTCAGGTACTGATTACGAATTTGACATTGATTTTTAGCTAAATGTTACCGTTGAGTCACCAGTGGTGGAATTTGACTTTTTTTCTATAAAATGATCAGGAAAGAGAATGCCGTTGGCATTTGCACCGCCCTTGATCAAGTTTTGTTTTATTAATTTCAATTTCTATGTATGTATATTGTATTATTGTATATATTGTATATATTCTATGTCATTTGTAAATAAAACTTGATCGAACATTTTTAATAATAAGGAAAGTCGTGTGGTGTCACACCAGATTAATTCTTATAATATTTACAGTAAAATTCACATTAGGTAATCTATTTTGTCTTATGAACAACTATAAAATTAATAATACATCAGAAGCAATATTTGTGACGGTATTCCATGAGCTTGAAACTTCTTAACAATGCTTTCTTCATGCCCTAATTATTTTTTAACATAAATAATTCACATCCCCACTCCTTTTCCTTCATGCGGGCATTCTTTCTCTTCAGGATGTGTTTTCGTGTCATTCAGGATGCATTTTGCTATCCAACTCTCTCCCTTCCTTGGCGTTCTGTATGTTTATGTAACATATATTGTTGAGAGACTGTGAACATGGATATCCGACGACACACGAGCAAAGTTCATACATTCGGATCTATTCCAGACACGGAAAATGCACGAGAATAAAATTTAACAACTCTAAAGAATGGACAGCTTTTCCCGGCCCCACTCAGGCTGGGTGAGGTCAATGTGAGTAGCAGGTTTGTGAGTTTCCTGCGAATGGAGGGTAAAACCCCCGTCGTGATATGACCATGGCAGTTGAAAGCGACGTTAAACCCCACTAAAAAAAAAGAATGGACAAAAATGGCGTAACGGTTGTGACTACTGCCCGTAGTCCAGAGATCCCGGGTTCAATCCCCGGTCGGAGCAGATTTTTCACATAGAAAATTCTGTTCCCTCCCTACATGTGAGGCTGGTATATCCGGCTGGTACCCAGGCTGGGTGAGGTTAATGTGGGTAGCTGGTACTATTCCCAGCGAATGGAGGGTAAAACCCCCTTCCTAATCCAGGACGTTAAATCAAATAGAATCGTTGGCGTTAGGAAGGGCATCCAGCCGTAAAAATGTGTCAAAACCAACCAACATCAACCATGAGGTTAAAAAACGTCGACCCTGCTTAAGCGGGATAAGACAGAGTAAAAGAAGAAGAAAAAATGGACAATAGCCTTTATTTATTCACAAGTTTCTTCATATACGGGTCCACGTCACGGTTCCAACTATTCCACTGCATTTTACATCATTCATGTTGACTGCTTCTACAAAACGTTTCTGATCCTTGTGCTCTCTATAAAAACGCTCAGAGAAAGCCAATTATTTTTTATAACCATTTTAAGAATTTTTTTGTTGATATTCAAACTCAGGAAAGATCTCTAGGTGGGTGTTTTTTTTTTTTTTTTTTTTTTTTTTTTGGGTTCAACGTCGCTTTCAACTGCATAGTCAATTGGTCATATTATTATCACAGTAGGTATTTATATGGTGTCCAAATAAGTCCATGTAGAGCTATTCTTTGAGCAAACTAATATAAAAAAGAGATGATTCACATCATGGAAATAAAAACTAAGTCGGTAGTCAGGAAGAGGAATAGTTAGGAAGAGTACAAATCTAGGTATGAACTATGTAGCTGTAGCTACATACACACTCGTACATACTAGTAAGAATGGGGAGGAAGAGAGAGAGAGAGAGAGAGAGAGAGAGAGAGAGAGAGAGAGAGAGAGAGAGAGAGGATGTGGCATGTATGAATAGAAAGGATCAAGAAAATCTGACTTTTTAGGAAAAATGAGAGAAATTCGTGCAACGATAAATCTCAGACGATAATAATGCATCATAGTTTAACTCTAAGCTGAACCCAGATTATGAGTCAAAGAAGCATAAAAATGGTAGAACAAAAAGTATAATAAATGATTCCAGTTTACAATTTCAAAGTTTAATACAAAATACAACATCTATATATAAAGACAAAACTTTCGGGGTCTGATTAAATATTTTTATATTTCAAAATTTCCAGAAAAAAAGTAAGCGTTAAGTTAAAGCTTACGTATGAAAGATTCATGGCCAATAGGGTCGACCTCTAGTAAAACACCTACTAACACCAGTGTCAATCTGATGGGATCTGAGAGCAATTTTATTATTGTTTTGGAAAATGACAATAATTGTCGACTGTGGGAGGAGAAAGTTGTACAAGTAAATGCTAACTACTTCAACAGCATGTGATTTTGATAAATTACTAGACATAGTTCAAATAGGTTCCATACATTTTGACATAATTATTATTAAAATACATATACATATATTGTAAGGTGGGTTTCAAAAACTTAAACAAGATGTTTGCAATGCCCTTAATTTCCAAGTCAAAATCAAGTTATCAAGTGTAAAGTGTGAATCTGAAGTTTCAAAGTGTGAATCTGAGAATAATCTTAAGTTTATTCTTCTTCTTGGATGAAGCTTGTAAACTAAGTATGTACTTGGAAACACAGATACTCGTAGTTTAACTATCTTTTCATTTAAATTAGTGAGGAGTTTGTTTAGCTATCTCTGGTTCCCACTCTCAGAGTCCTTGATAATTTCTATAATACGTGCTGACTGCTGTGGTGCTGATCACTAGTGCATAGCTATGGAGCTGTGTCCTGAATTTATGCTAAATTTACGAATGCATACATAAATTCCATGTCTCTCTCTCTCTCTCTCTCTCTCTCTGGTCGGAATACCAATACCAGCAGAACATGGATGTATGTAGGTACGGTGCACGGTTGAATTCGAAACCAAAGATATCACCAGTCTACCCTATGCTAAAAGTAGCTTATACTTCAGTGTGTTGAGGAGCTGTTTTTTTCAAAGTGCCATCTTGGCTGATAATTTTATGGTTATCTCTACCTATCTGCTGTCTCTCTGTCCTAATTTGGTTTACCTTACATCTGTGTGCCCGTTGTGTTGATACATTTAGTGCCTTCGGAGTGTTGCCTTGTACGTGTAAAAAATAACTGACTGCAACCCTTTTTGAAAAGGATGAAAAATATTAAAAAGTGGCCATTAAATTATTCAGGATTAGCTGTTGATGAGATATTATTACTATTTGCAGAGCACTTCAGCTTTTGAATAATTCATCAGCATGCATTGGTACCTCGTTTGATACTAAAGTATATATATTAATATCTATGTATATACATTATACATGTATGTAGTTATAAACTACATAATATGAACGGTTTCTACCCTTTCTTCCCTAACAATATTTTCTAACACAGACCTGCGCTTACAGCTCTCTCTCCCTTCTATCCAACTACGACATCAAAAAATCCTTTTCCTTACTTTATCTAAAACAAGCGGGCTGCCGCCCGCTTTGCGGGCCGAGGCATGGCCGTGAAAGCAAAAAATCCTTTTTCTTCAATGGCAGGTGTTGTAGTGGGAGTTTCGAAAAATCCCGTCTTATTGCACATCTAGACTATAAGACAAAGCTACCTACCAAATTTCAGCTTCCTAGGACTTACGGTTTGGGCTGTAGAGCGATGATCAGTCAGTGGTCAGTGGTCAGTGGTCAGTGGTCAGTGAGTGTCTTTGACATTTATATATTAAGATTATCACACATAAAATTGATTGTATCTAATATAAATAATTTAATGCATTTCAATTAAAATACCATTAAATACTTTTATTATAATCAAAATTAACAACTCATTATATTATATTTCAAAGAACTTGATCCATGACTAGTTATAATAATATTTTCGAAAGAAAGTATAAGATTACTATTAGCTTTCAAGTTACAAGTACCTACCTACCCACAATGTGTACCTACCTTACGTATGTTTGTATGCGTTCCTATATTATTATGTTTTTTTTTTGGAAAATTGTGTAAAATGTTTTGTAAAACAACACAGATAATAATATTGATTTAAAATGTATCACATAATTTTACAGATATATCCATACAAGCAAAATAAATATAATCTTCAAAAATGCAAAATAATAATTATATTTTTTCAATTTATTTCATAATAAATTATAGGTAACTGGTATATTAAAGAGATTATATTATGCTTACTTTATTTGTACCTATAACTTTAATCTCACAAACGTGTCATACTCGTAAGTAGATATACCTACATCACAAGGCTAGTTGCAAACACTTTTGCATTTTTTCTTCTGAGAAATGGGGTTAACATGTTATTACAGAATCCCTTTGAGCAACTGAGAACTGAAATTAGATTTGAATTTGTTATTCATTTTTAAAACATACGCGATGCAGATTAGATGCTCATAGTCAATTGCGATACTTTCTGTACGTGCCTCACCAGAAGGATTACGTGATAGTGGATGAGCTGCATGTAATACGTAATGGAGAAAACGGATCCTGATAAAGTTATTTTCCTATATTTATTTGCCATGATATGTTAGATATACACGGAATAAGGAGATGAATAATATTATGTAAATAAACACGTACGGTGCACTTTATGAAGATGTAGCTATGCATATAAGTACCTACTAGCGATGTCATACCATTGCAAAATGGCTCGAATATTTTTATTCATTCACCAGGGGTGAATTCTTATTAGAAATATGTAACGGTAATTATGAATAAAGTAAAAACCCCAAGATCTGGAACATGAACTGAATTTTCAATACGGTCATGCCTTAGTTTATTTCAAATATAGTCCTGCTGCAAAGTATGTGCCAAACGCCTAGTTGAATATTCATGCCATGAAATTATTATACCAACCTACCTTCTTTCATTCAATTATTTTTTTAATTCAAAATAATATTTTCATTGCTATAAAAAAAAATGTGGGAGGGAAAAAAATGAAAAAAAATCACTTTTTCCATTTCCGGAAAGTTGCCAAGTGCATTTTGACGATAAATTCCTGCAGCTGTTGGGAAAAGGTTGAAAGTTCTTTGAAACTGTCAAGTGTCCAAAACATTGAATTTGGCGAGGAAATGTGAAGGAGATTTAAAGGATATTAATGCAGAAAGTAATGGCTGTGGAAGTTTGTTAACTGGGAACAAATAATAAAGTGTTTAAATGTCGCATCCCAAGTATATTCAACATGAATATCAATCATAATGTACCTATGATTTTATTTGTGGTGAAGCACAAGGCCTGTTCACAATTTTTGTGGGTAGCGCAGCTTTATTAAGAGCCTCCTGTACTTTTCGAATTCTATTACATTAACTTCTTTTTACTTTGGTAATGCCGCCACTGGTCGTTACTCATACAAGTAACTACTCATTTTTCCTCGCGAGGTATGAGTGGACCCCGAACATCCAAGTACAGAGCAGAAAAATTCGTGCCCCGCTGGAAATTGAACCCAGGTCACCATGCGTGCAATACCTAGCGCTCTAACTCACTCTGCCACGGTGACTACTTGAATATTAAATCATAATAACCATGTTGGAATATAATAATAATTTTATTTATTTAAATGTTATGACCAAGTATGGCACGTTTCTGTTGGTTGAATGCATGAGTTAGCGACTGATCACTATTATTGACCATATGGAATATCAAATACGAAAAACATAGATTTATCGCTTACCAACAATGTTTTTGCTATTATTTCGGCCCAACTCAGGCTGGGTGGGTGAGTTTATTGTAAGCGGCTGGGTCAGTATCAAAAAATTTTACATGGATGACAAAATATCTCTTCTTTTTTGTCCAATAATAAATTTTTAGCGATGTTAAATTTTGCACAAAAGGAAATACTAAAGAGATTTCTCAGAAGAAATACATTATGATTCTACCGTACCCTTTTCGTGTTCCAAATTATGCAGAGAGTTAGTTTCTTGACAAGACAGAATTTATCGAACATTTGGCTAGAATAATGAGCCAAATAACCCCCTAGAGTGATTTAAATGTTTGGTATTCAAGGAAGACTTTATTTAATTAACACTTAGACGACCGGCATGGTTTTTCGTGAATTCTCTTGTGGGACCGGCGATAATACGGCTCTCCGACATTGTGTACCACCGGTGGTACACCCGGTCCATTCCGTACGAACGTGCGTGTACCACCGGTGGTGCACCCGGTCGTCTAAGTGTTAAGCCGATAACAAATCTATCTTTTGATAATAAGAAAATTATAGGTAGTATAATACAATCGTATAAGTTAGTACGTTGGATAATTGAAATTTAACGTTTACGATAAAACTTGGTGTAGTCAACAACAGTAAGTTGAGGCTAAATTTAATATTTTCTTTGTTGATTTTTTGTTGTTGATTATTACCATGACGTAGCATAATAAATAGCTGCCATGACTAGCATAATAAATAGCTGAAGAATATGCCTAATGAAGTAGTTTTTTGGGAGGGAGGGGGGCGACTTAACATTTCTCTAAGGACCCAACGTTTCAACTGAGAACGCAAGAAAGCTATAATTGTCTTTTATCCTTGAGTATTCTAAGTGCTTTTTGCGTGCAGCGTTCTCAAGAAGAAAATCCAGGTCCTTCAGCATCGTTTCCGTTAGTTCTCGCTAGCGAATCAGAACAGGTCGCACCAACAATTGTCTCACCATCCGGCCTCTTCCCATCTTCTCGCATCAGTCCAGCAGGTTCCAACTGACAGATTAATATGTTTATGCATTTTATCTCAGAATGGCGAGAATACTTTCCTGGATTTTTCTGCAACTCAAGCTAGTTCTACATAGAGTACAGCCAAGACGGAGGCCAACACAGATCATCATTGTGTTGTTATCCAACAGTGTGCCCAAGTTTGGACAGGGAATGGAGTTCAGCCATGCTCCAGACCAAGGATTTTGTAGAAGTTGAAATCGATATCTATCTGGATTAGATGGGAAACGCAGATTTGATACGATGGTCTCTACATGAATCTCGTCCCGGTTCTTAATAGATAGTATCTAGATACTAACTAGCTACTTAATATACAGAAACTAACTAGCTACCCATATTATTCATATTAACCTTACTCAGACTGGTTTGAACCGCAAAATTTCGAATTTGAATGGTCACGCATCAAATTCCTAACCTCACTGGACGTTGCTTAACTTCAGTGACAGAACAATAACTATGTAATCAACGGGCCACCGACAAAATACTTATTGCACTCCGTGTAATTCCGGCTTAAGTATAGTTTAATTGAGTCAACTTTATTTTATTGATTTATTCTTATTTTTCATCCCTAAAAAGTTTTTTTAATCCAGTTTTTCCAATTTGATGATTTATTTCACATTTTTCTCTGTTTCAGATATGAAGTATGCGTTACCCGACTCGAAGGAAATGTACGTCAATCTACTCAAGGATTAAATTATATTAGGCTTGATGAGTATGTACGGGCATGCTTCTGAATTTTTCACGAGAATGCATCCGAAGAATTCTACAAAACATAAGAGCTACCCCATGGCGTGAATTTGTTTTCCTAAATTGATTTTCATACAAATCTGTTTTCATTCCCTTTCATGAATAAAGCGAAATTTTAAATTATATCCTCTTCGAGACTCATATTAAGTTTGCACGCTGGATTACTAAGGCCAGGATCACAGGATGCCACTGAGTGCAACATTTTGTTGCAGGCTCTGCTCTCAATTTATCATCGAAATATGAGATCGAATCCCAAGGACTGGAACTTTGCAACACTCACCATTCGAAATTCGAGTCTCCAATGTCATCAAGAAATTAGATTTTTTTTTTTTAATAGTTTTTTTTTTTTTTTAAAAAAGGTAGTTGTGCCCAGGAACCGCTTTCTCATTACTTCAAAGCACTTTACCTTTACTTCCATGCCATTCCGGAAACGGAAAAACTCGGTTAGAATTTTTCACTCAGCCCGGGATTCGAACCCGCAACCTCCGGGTCAGCAACCAATGCTCTTAACCACTGAGCCACATATTAATATTAGGTATTTTTTTCGGTTTTGAACCCAATTATTATTTTTCTTTATTGTGTAGAAAACATTGTGATCCTGATTAGTTGCTGTTGTCACTTTAAAAGTCAGAGTTGTTTTTCATAATCTTGAAATTGAAAATTTTTAAGGAGACCTTTTTTTTACTTTTAATTTGTCATGCTTGTTTGCTTGCAGCTGTGACAAAATGAACTAGTGAAAAGTACATTTAATATTTTTATCTTTGCTTTCTTTTCCTCTTCAAACTCTTCATAATTCAGAGGAATTTCCTCATTTTCATTAGCTCTGTCTCTTCTTCTCTGCTTCTGTTGTCATATTCATCACTTCAAGCGATTTTTCTTCGTGTCGTTTCCCCATTTCTTTATTTCCCTTCTTTTTTCATAATATAGAAACACAACATTTTTGTTGTACAATTCATGCTGTTTTCGTAGTGCTCTCGTTATTTTGTGATCAAAAGCTGACATTTGAAATTTCTGCTCGTATTTAAGAAAAATACGAGGGTTTTCTATTCTTTAGAATCTTTTCTTGGTGTTATTTCTGTATCTTCTTTTAATTTTTCAAAAGGAAGCGCTACTTATCTGGTCCTTTCTTTTAGTTTTTGCTCAATATTATTCTCTTATTCTTTCCTTTTCTTTAGTATGTAAGTAATGTATGACGTCACAGAAGTGTGAATAGGATGTTGTATTTATGAAGTTTCTAAGTAGATATAATCTAAGTAGATAATATTGGTGGATTGTAGGTAGATATAATCAATTTTGTAGCGGTAAAAATGAATTCACACATGAAACATTTTTATTTATTATAGAGCATGAAGTATTTTACTAAGGTTCTACTGAACAATCATAATTCATGACAAAACTTCTTTTTTCAGACCACATTTATATTTTTTGTCAAAGAAACTTTGTAAAAAAAACCAATATTTATTAGTTCGTGCCTAGCAAAATGATTTGGCTCTGTGTAATTAGAAGAACTCGAATTTAACTAAATAATTTATAGATCATTCACAAAATAAAAGAAATTCAACAAAATATGTGAAATAAAAAGGTTACTCATAAAATAATGTCAAATAAAATTTAAACAATATTAATACTATTAAGAAGACATCATGTTAAACTTCTGTTCAACATGCTAACATCAACTC
Organism: Bactericera cockerelli; assembly: GCA_024516035.1. Taxonomy (NCBI): domain Eukaryota; kingdom Metazoa; phylum Arthropoda; class Insecta; order Hemiptera; family Triozidae; genus Bactericera; species Bactericera cockerelli. The sequence continues at coordinate 22,186,154 of CM044960.1, forward strand.
CATAGCTGATCTAAAAAAATCCGCAAAAAATAGTGATATCACCTTAATAAACCAGCAATGGAAGACCTAGGAGGCATTCTGGACGATGACTTGGTTATGTACAAACTGCTCGTTTAACGAGTCGATGTTGACTTCTTACAACTGGACTATGGAGCACTACTTGTTTTGCATGAGAGGACCTAAAAGACTCCACATGAGTGTCCTGTTGCCAATCACCATCGTGTATGTCGGGATTTTCGTGACGGGAGTCATCGGCAACATTGCAGTATGTGTGGTGATTGTGAACAATACTTCTCTCCACACGGCTACTAACTACTATCTATTCAGTCTGGCTGTATCTGATCTCACTCTGTTGCTCTTAGGTAAGCTCTAACTACACCTCTTGTCCTATGCTATTTTATGTCTGTATTCAGTAATCCGTAATCATGCTTTTGATTAAGTGAGTTTAGTTCTATGATTTTATTCTTAAGTACATACTTCTATTTAATATCAAAAACTTGTAAAGAATATGGCAGCTATTATTTTAATAAAAGGGAATCAACAAAAAGAAGAAAATAAAGAAGTGTTATGAAGGTTCCTACTAATATATAATTATGTATGTAAGTACCTGCAACAATATTTCATTTTTCCTAAAACATTAAAATCTACCCACCCTCGCAATGGAAGGAAACACACTTTCCCACTGAATTAATTATACGACAATACAAGCAAATATGTACCTAAAGTTACTAATGTAAACGTAATAGAATTATAACATTCTCTAGGTAATTTAAATTATTGTGTTTTTACATTCCTTTAAAGTGTTTTTTTTTTTTTTTTAACGCACGGTAACAGTTGAAACAGCCTGCACTGACTTGAATCGAAATTGTATGTATTGTGTTACGGACTACGGTATAATCAGGTATGATACAGTAAAGCTATGTGATTCTGTCGACCCCGACTCCCTAGTTTGCAGTCTGAATCATTATTAATCAGAACTTACGTATATGTATAGGTAATTGAACGGTAAAAAATGGTCTTTTTGGGTACTATTGGGCTCCTAATTTTATAAAGAAAGAGTTTGAACATTGTGGACCATTCAAAAGTTTTGATATCTTGTGTCCTGCAGCGGGTTGCGGACAGGGGCATTATCTTGGAGTGAAAGCTAAATTTTACGTAGGTACCTAGAGCTTAAATGACTGGCACCATTAATTTAATGATTAATATTTAGTACCAATTATGCAAGGATGACAAGGTACCTTCTTAGAATCTATTCAATTTTATTTTAATATTGTGAAATTGAACATTTCCTCAGGAACTATAAAAAAAGTTATCATGTTTGTGTCACTTTTGTTAAAAATCACAACTAATGAAACTCGCTATACTAAATCTTTGCTAAACTTGGGACTTGAACCACCGACCGGCGATCTCCAGGTTAGAAGTCTGCCGCCTTATATCGATCAAGCTACTGAAGTCGGTTCAGAAACTATCATTATACCCATTTGGGTTTCAAAATTTAGTCAGATTCATGTATTATTTTTTATGGGTTTTAAATCTGAAAATATCCCTCATTTGTGGTTTTGATTTTTGAAAGGGGATTCTCAATCCTGATGGTTGTGTCAGCGCCACTGCTGATTAATTCTATGTAATCTCACAGACTTGCAATATCTTATTTTCTCTTAACCTGCTAGTATTGCCCGGAAACACAAGATTAAGTATTTCATTTATGTTTCTATTCAACCCACTTAGTCACACGGTTCTACTTTCTAGACTGAGATGGCGAAAATTTCAAATTTCTTTAATTGGTGTAATTTTTAAAAGGTAATTTAACAGGTTATTTATTTTATCGGCTAAGGCACTAAGACCAAAAAGTACGTAGTTAGAATTACCTTGTGTTTTGATTGTTTCCAAGTTTACAAATAATGTATTACCAGTATTTTTATCACTCTTGATCCAACATGATTGGTCTCAATGTATTTATGACAAATAAGATTATTCACATTTTTAATCAGATTCAAAAATATTCTCTCCTACACTTCTTACTTCCTACATTAATTCGGCACATATTCCTAATTACATAGGTATTTAAAAAAAAAATCTTCCCCAATTTTTTTTTTTTTTTTTTTTTTAAGTGGGGTTTAACGTCGCTTTCAACTGCCATGGTCATATCACGACGGGGGTTTTACCCTCCATTCGCAGGAAACTCACAAACCTGCTACTCACATTGACCTCACCCAGCCTGAGTGGGGCCGGGAAAAGCCAGCGTCACGAGAATTAGAATTTGAATGGTCACCCATCCAAGTCTTAACCTCGCTGGATGTCGCTTAACTTCGGTGTTCTGAAGGGAACCGGTGTGTTCAACATGCCATCGACGCTGGCTTTTCCCCAATTTAAAAAATATTAAATCTGCTTGATAGTTACAGCTTTTCGAATGAAATACCTACCCTCTCATAAAGGGTTAATTCAAATTTTGTTTGGTGATTGAAAGCTCGGACGAATTTCATTTTTGAATTTGTGGAATGTTACAAGTTCCAAATAAAATAAAGGTAAAGAGAGGAATATTGAAATGAGAAATCCAGTCAACTTTCCTCAAGCTCTTTAGAGAGAAGTTTTTTTGAGAGGGAAATAGAGAAGGAGACAGGTCGAGAGAGAGATTAAGGGATATAAAAGTCAAACTTTTTAATTTAACCTGACTTGATTCTAACTAAGAATGTATGGTGTGTCTCAAAAGACCTATCTTCAGAGATTCTCAAAATATTTTTCTATTATTACATACCTACATACTTATGTATATACACCGAAGACCTTAATTATATAATTAAGGTCTTCGGTATTGTAAGTTCTTCTAGAAAAGAAAATTATGACTAAATTTTTATTGTACTTGAGTTTTATTATTGAGAGGAATGTTCTTAGAATCCTCCTAAAAAATTCTAAAATGGTACCTGTACCTACAGTGATGAAATAATTTCTGAAAATCTGTACCTACTTACGTTGCGAAGTATCATATCTTTTTAGTAAAATCCACTTTCATATTAGCACACATTTTATAATTCCTAGAATCAATTGGATACTAAAATTGAATCGGCTTTCAATTTTATTTCATTGGACAAAGCGTACTTACGTAAATATTTCTAAATATTGGGAAGGCAATTTTATTAAAGTGTGATCAATCAAATACAGTGTCCATCAATGATTATGAACTATTTAGAAATGCCTATATTTGCAACAATTCTTTTTGTGGAATGATAGAAAATAAAATAGCATTTACTGTAATACTCACCAATTCCCCATTTCTTTATTTGCCTTCTTTTTTCATAATATAGAAACACAACATTTTTGTTGTACAATTCAATACCAAATCAATGCTATCTCCGAACACATGTGCCAATTTTTGCTTGTAGTAAGCGTGATGCCTAGCTTGAGAGAACATCTGGATTCATCAATCCATGCATTCTGCATCAAGACCAACATCTCAATGGTGTGATCTTCAAAAGGAGCATTATTGGTGAGAATTAGAACAAATAATTATATTTTGTCTTCTAGCATTCTATCAACAAAAAAATTGAAGCTTAAGTTTTGAAACTATTGAAATTGCAAAATGGTTCATAAATTCATTATGAATATTCATGGTCCGCCATGATTATCATGGCGGACCCTGTATAAGAAAAATTAAAATTTGAAGAATCAAAGATTTTTTCAAAGGAAAGATGTATAAAAGCCCAATGTCACAGGCAATTTGCCAAGTTTAAAATAAGTTTTTTATTTCATTCAAATTAAAAAGGCCTTCACAAGTTATCAACTTTTCACCATCAGCATCTAGAGAGCCATGCAAAACTTTCGAAAACTTTAACTTAAATAATAACTAAAGTTGATGGTTTGAGTATTTTGAAATTCCACACTTCGAAAAGACCGAGGAAGACACAGACTGTTTTGTGGAAGAAATAGTTGAAAGAGTACTTGTGTGGTTCTCTGATGGGGAGATGGATGAAGAATGTTCCCTGCTTAATACGATGGTGGGAAGCAGGAGAGAATATTATTGCGATAACACATTTCTGGCAAGCAATTGTTTTAGTCTAAAAGATGAGATTTAAAATGGTTTAAGGTTTAACTCGAAGAAATAGAAGCAATGAAATATAGCTCTAATGTGCACCTTCCTGAATTTAGTTCCTGTAAAAATAATGCAATGTAAGATTTATTTGACAAAAAACTACAAATCGAGTACTTACTTTTTCTAACAATCTAGAATTCTAGATTATTGCAAAGTTTAGGTACAAAGTTTAGCTATTGGATACAAAATGTTGATGGGACAGAAGGCAGAAGCTTGGAAGTAAATAGATGAAAGCAAGGAGTGCTTTTATGAAACTGCTTTCAATTATAACAATTAGCGAGAGACATAAGAAGCATGTCTAGCTTTTTCTTTATTATTGCATTACTGTAATTTTAATTTGTCCTTAATTTTGTAACAAAGATTGTTCTTAATTGCTCCATTGTCACTTTATTTTTAATGACCCATTCTGAGAATGGTCTATGAATTCTATGAGATCTTATAGAGATTTCTAATATTATGAAGCTATCCAACAAATTATTTTCACAACGTTGTTTATGAGATGTTCATACGTGACTTTATCGATAGCGTTATGCCCGAAACTGCGGACTCCGGCGTCTAGCTCATCATTTAACCACTTAGAATTTCTACGAGTAGATCCAACATTAATATAATAAGGAAATAGATACATAAAATATTTAAACTTTCTGATTTAAAGAAAAAATTCATGTTACAGCCCTCTATAGAAGTAGCCATCTTTGAGATTACATCTTCACCTTGAACCCACTAATAATCTCAACTGGAAGAAGTACAACAAAACGTATTATCAAACTGATGTAAACATAAGAAACCACTCACTCATACCAGTGAAATGGATCACTCCAATCTGTCTCTACTGATAGCTACTTATTATTTATCATAAACCGGATAGTATTTGATAGGATCAGAATGTATGGGTAATCCTTATCGCATTACTCATTCCTATTTCATCATTGACACAACATTCCCAGTTCGGATATTCATCACTTCTCCTTCTCTTCGTATTTTTCTATTCCTTCTCTTCTCTTCGCAAATCGTCCTCACCATTCTCCCTACCCCTTCCACACACCTGTCAATCATGTTCTCTTTCTTTCTCCTTCTCCCTCATTTCATTTGGGATTCATTTTTCTTGTTCTCACTTCTTCCCCTCTCAAAGGTCGCGCACTCTCCTGTATCCGATACTCTCACCCCCTCATATCCATGTCGTGACAAAGATATTTTTTCATACTTCGATCTCTCTATCTTTCCCTCTTTCCGCTTTTTCATATCAAAATCACAGTGGTGTGTCGAATTAATGAGGCACGTTTTTGAACACATGTCATGGAGGTAAAATCATGTAGGTATTTTAATTTTTGCTGTCACAAAAATAATTGTATGATGACAGTAATTTAACATGATCGAAAATCACGTGACATTCATGAAACCGTTTTACTTTCCTTATCCTATCCTCCTGAGACCTGGATGTACTTTTAAAAGTACTTAAGACAGGTACTGACTGAGTCCTGAGATTTTTTTTATTTTTTTTTATTTTTTATTCCTGTTCATAATAATTAAGGAAGTCATTATAAGTGTATAAGTACAAAGAAAATTACCAAATACGGCCTGAAATAAGAGATATCAATGTACTATATAAAGTACATAAGGACTCAATGCAGTGTTTTTTTCTACTATTACTCTCACAGCTAAGTAAAGAAAAACACAAATTTTCATATAAAAAAAGTGTTTGGTTTTTGACAAGATTTAAACTTTAAATGAACCTACTTACTGAAACAGTGAGAAACAATAAAGTTTGATTTTTTTTGTAGATTTTTTTTTTTAGGGGTTGACGTTTTCTAGCGACGCTTGGACATGTTTTTAGCTCCAAATCATAACTACAAAGGAAGAGATTTTTTCCACAAAATTGTTTTGTTTACAATTCAAAACAGCTGAATAAGATATTCCGACCAACTTCACACCACTATCTTCTCTCAAAAACCGGCAGGAATTTTTGAAAATTCCATGTACTTTTAAAAGTACGCCAGGTCTTAATCAGTACTTTCTGGTAAACATGCCCAGGTCTCAGGAGGCTATAGAAAGGAAAGTAATGGAATCACCTAAAATTTTCGATAGTCCAGTTTCAGTACCAAAACACGTTTTAGGGTCCCAGAGCCTAAATCCAAAGTTCCAAAGTTCCGACACAAATGTCGTTCTGTCTGTAAACAAAATATCTCAAGAACGGCATAAGCTAGAGACTTGAAATTTGGTACAGAGGTCATGAGTATATAGAAAACGCTGCACGAAACTTTTGAAAAAAATCAGTGGCGGCTTTTCGACAGCCACTTGGTGCCGTTTGGCGATTCTGGCTAAACGATAAGAGATAATTATATTCTTATCAATTTTTGATATCTTGAACTTTTTGGAACCTGGCCCCAATTTACGGGTATTTTGAGGGGGTCGCCTTGGACTAGCTTTTTTACTGGCGGAATAGGACTTATTTTCGAGAAATAAGGAAAGTCGTGTGGTTTCACATCAGTTTATTCTTCTTCAGCTTGCTAATATGGTTGTATGTGTTGTTATTAATATTTTCTAGTAAATTTTTAATGTAGTTCCAATTATGATACATTCCGTTTTAACCCAATTATTTCATGACATCATAGAAAAAACGATTTATTCTCTGAAACACATTCAGCATATTGCATACATATGAATAAATACCAGGAGCTCATATAAATTAAAACATCGTATATTTTCATACTCGTGTAGTAAAAACAAGGTCTACACAAGATTGTTAGATACCGTATAACTCATAAAATTGCCATAAAACCTACAGCAATCTTAATGTATGTTTTTTCCTAACTTTAGTGACTTTATTTTTTAAGAGTCTTGAAATACCTGGGTATATGGAAATGAAAATTTCTTCGTAATTCTCTTTTTTTCTGCTTACATACTTAATCTACTTACTTAATATAAAATATAATACATAGATCCATATTGTTTTGAAACACCTAAGAAACAATTAATTACTGAGGTGTTTTTTTAATCAAGTAGACGTTTCTGATGGAACACATCATTGCAATAAACACAGTCATAATTTGTAATCCCCCAAAAAATATCACTTCGTGACATAAAAAAAGTCCCGCCAAGTCGTTGCACAAAAATATTTCAGTTCCCAAATTCATTCCTCCCTTCCCAAAAAATATATTAGTTATTATTGACCTCCCCCAAAAAATTATTGAAATCAATTTATGGCCCCGCCTTTTATTCATTCACCTAAGTGCAACAGTATACTTATTAATAGCCTCCCCTCTCTCTTTCTTCTAATGTCCTCTTTCTTTTGTTGCTTGTTGCATTTTGGAATGTTTCCTTTACAAACTCAGAACTTAAGTCTTATTTCCTTGCTCCTTTCACCGACTTGGGCTCTTGGCGGAGTACCACTAACTGGGAATGATAAATATATGAATCTAATAGACAGTGCTATTTTTAAAGAATTAAAAAGAGATAATTTAACATAGTGGTTCTTATGGAGAACAGGAAAGGAGAAGTCTAGCCGACCGCGACCCAAGGATGCATTATCTGTATCTAAGTCGCAAAATATCTGCCACCAACGAGAATTGGACCATCAGATCAAGTCACGATTCAGGCTCATTTCCACAAGGATCACATGTTTACATATGTCTACATTTATATATAATCTTAGAAAAGAAGCAAGACATCAGTTCCTTTGGCTAAGAACGGACCTGCAGGGTGGTACTCCGCCAAGAGCCCAAGTCGGTGAAAGGAGCAAGGAAATAAGACTTAAGTTCTGAGTTTGTAAAGGAAACATTCCAAAATGCAACAAGCAACAAAAGAAAGAGGACATTAGAAGAAAGAGAGAGGGGAGGCTATTAATAAGTATACTGTTGCACTTAGGTGAATGAATAAAAGGCGGGGCCATAAATTGATTTCAATAATTTTTTGGGGGAGGTCAATAATAACTAATATATTTTTTGGGAAGGGAGGAATGAATTGAGAGGCTAAGAGGCAGACCGGACCAAGTGGTAAAATGGAAAATATTTTGTATTATACCTCGTTGGAAAGAGCGCGAAAAGATCTAATAGATCTATTTTTTTAGATTGGTTGCTAGTTTCTCATCAGTGTTGTATTAAAATTATAGGTGAAAGAAAATGGCTAAGTGTCATTTTAGACCAATTTTCAAAAAGCAGATTGGACCATCTCAAAGGTGTGGACTAACTTTTTTATTTAATGAACTCAGTGGACTATCTTCTATTAAAACCCATGTTTTCTTTTATTGTACTTTACATAAAGCAGAGTGGACTATCTATAGAAGCAGAGTGGACCAAGATAACAATAATATTTTGAAAAGTGGACTATCTGATTTTTGTAAAGAAATTAGTGGACTAACTGTATGCAACTAATGTATTTTTGACACTGAAGCTTAATAAAAGCAGACTGGACTAACTGAGTGTAGAGTGGACCAAGTGTCAATTTATTATTATTGGTACTTACAGAAAAATGTGGCATGTGTACCTTGTCTTGGTATCATTATCTATGTTTCCTATTATTAAGTAATTTATTTAAATAAAATATAATATTACTGAGCCGCCACAACAACTATCAACGTGTTAGGAATGAGGTTACCTTGCTAACTTCTCACTGGTACAACAGGGTCAAAATCTTTTGTTTTGTATTTGATTACTCTCCCTCAGTCTGTTACAGTCTATTGTTTATTGATAAGATCCTCAATTTTTTTTTTGATAAGATCCTCTCTTGTGAATGTTTTTATCGAAGAGTGGTTATAGTTCTCAAGTTGTAAAAGTTGATCTAATAGAACAGTGTTTGTTTCAAAGTGATTGTGAATCAACAAGTAGTATCAGTAGTCAAGATGAAGACAGTAGCAGTTGCAAGTTGAAGAAACTCAAAATAGTTCCTGGTGGTAAGTACCTACTTGAGTATTTGTTTCATTTGTGTTATGAAATTTTTAGTATTTTGATAATCAAACTCAAGGGTACCTACCTATCTGAATTATTTCAAAATAAATCAATTATCTAATCTCCCTGACTCAAGTTCTGTCTAAGTAAACCAAGAAACTTTGGTATCATAGTAAACTTTTTCACAAAGGCAGGTACCTACCAAGAATTTGAATAAGCTGAAGGTTGGTATTCAAACATTTCAAACCCTGTTCAAGGCAAAAACGAAAATCATATTTTTATTGACCTAGGTATAGTTACCTACTTCGTTACCTACTAATGACTCTTATGACTTAGTTCAATAAAATAATAATATTCATCTTCAAAGTGGACTAACTAGTTTTCTGCTGAAACAAATGTGGACCAACTGGCGGACTATCTGATATTCCTCAAAAAGCAGAGCGATGTCTCATCTTTAACCGTTTATAACTTTAAATCAACAATAATAAATCCAAAGAAGTTTGTTTCAAAAAAATTTTGCATCTCTTTTCTTTCAAAAAAATCCAACTTTGTTATTTAGGGTAAATACAGCCTGAGCAGCAACTCTTGAACTTTAACTCCATTTATCTCGAAACGCTTTTTTTGCAGATAGTCCACTCTGCCTCTTAGCCTCTCAATTTGGGAACTGAAATATTTTTGTGCAACGACTTGGCGGGACTTTTTTTATGTCACGAAGTGATATTTTTTGGGGGATCTTATAACTTTTTGTAGTGGCCCTGCATAGGTGTGTGGTGTATGATGTATGATACATGTTAATTCAATATAAAACTATTTAACATATTCAATAATGACTTTAAAGGAACAAGTATTGATAAATGAAACAGTTTGAATGTGAAGATAAAGATTTTAGTTTGATATTCATAACCAAGCACAGTATCCTTCTCCAAATTATTTTTTCACCTAAAAAGTAGATATGCGACTTTTGACTCATCTGGGAGAGTGATAATATACTAGATACTGAATATCTATACACCAACTTTGTTCTGAGCTCTGAAAATGATCCTTTTTTTCAATTATGGGCCAAATGTCCATCTTAGGATAATAGAACAATAAAAGAGCACACCTACTACCCACGAGAAAAAAAATTAGCCATCGTTTGTGAAAATCGGTCTAATAGTTTTGGCTGTAAAGCGGTCAACGTGAAAGAAGAAGTAGTAAATGATGAAAAAATGAAGTTTTTAAAGTTTGGTTTTCTCCAACTTAACTCAAACGATTTTGATGGTTCTTTTTTCAAAGCTTGTCTTTATCGTGCCCCAATCTATATGTATTTATAGTCCAATTGCCTTCATCACTTGTACTTTTTTTCCTACAACTACAAGAATTGTGCTACTTTTGCTCTGGCGTATAATATCACTTGGTATAATATCACCGGTTTCAGCGTAGATTTAGTAAAGCGAGTTAGAGTAGTTGTGACATCACGAAAGTGATTAACAAAAATATGATAACATTTTTAATATCACTTGGTAACGCGCGAATTACTTTGACTTGGAGGTTCGGAGCGCTACCTCGGTCCTAAATTATAAAATTTTATTATTATAATAATGATAGCATTTTCTTATTATAATAATGATCTCGCCATATTTATGAGACAGACAAACGAAAGCCAAATCGTCCAGAATGCAAGTTAAAACAGAACCCCACTTAGTGAGGTTGCTTCGCTCCCTCACTGTGTTCGGTTAATAATAGTATGTCCTACATTGTTTAACGGCAATATTATTATTTTTTGCTCTATTTTACATGGCAGGGTTCTTCTTAAAGAAGCTCTTCCATCCAACAATAACTAGTGTTTCTTTGAACAGTAAATTGAGGTTTACTGTTCAAAGAACCTCACTTAGTGAGTTCGTTCTCACTGTGTTCGGTTAATTATGTTTAAAAGAAGGTAAGATAACAAGCGAGACCCCTCCCTCAAGTCGAAGAACGATTAGAGAGATAGTCCGGGTTATTCTAAATTTAATCCCGTTTCATAAATTGGCCCTTTGCCACAGATTTTTACAAGGATACTGTGTGGTGCCATTCATTTTATCCAGATGGGCCTCTCAACTGGTTCAGATAGTGGGTACACCCTGAACATATTTCCTTAATTTATGTCAGATATAATAATTAGGACTTTTAAGTCCCATTTTCCAGCAGTATGCCCAAGGTGTATTATTATGTGGTGAAAATCCCAAATGGGAGGATAACTATGAATTTTTACAATTAATTTCTATGAAAGAATACTGAGAACGAAGCTTATTATTAGCCAGCGGCGATGGCGCGTTGAATGCACCGGTTCTTGTTAGATCACCGAAGTTAAGCAACGTCCAGCGAGGTGAAGACTTTGTGATGCTGGCATTCCGGCCCAACCCAGGCTGGGTGAGGTTAATATGGGTAGCAGGTTTGTGAGTTTCCTGCGAATGGAGCGTAACACCCCCGTCGTGATATGACCAAATGACCATGCAGTTGAAAGAGACGTTAAAAACCACAAAAAAAACGAAGCTTATTGTGTTGTTCAAGTAATAAATGTATAAATATATTTTTTTTCAACTGTTAATTTTTTATAGTATATTATAAATTTCTCTTTTATATATAGAGATGAGGTACAACACAACCCACAACAAAAAGGGTACGTACCTCAGAAACTCACTAAATTTAATGTAAAATATTAAAAAAAAAGTAAAGAGTATTTTGTTAAATAAAAAAAAATTACATGTCCCAGCTAGGTTTAGAACCCGCGGACCTCTGACATCTCTATCATCGCACAGTGCCGCCTTTACCACTGAGCTAACTAGACTGTTGATGTCACCACGTGGTTTTTGCAACAGATAAAAGCTTCATTTTATTTTACTTTGTATAATAAACTTTTTAGCGGCCAGCGAAAGAAATATTTACTAGAGGGAATTGATGGATAGGGAAGGAAGCCTTTCACTTCCTATGTAACTAATAGGTACCTACATTCCTAATTAGGAATAGGTATTAGGTAGTGTAGGGGCTTTTACAAAGTTTTCTATGAAACTTCTACATTTCCTACTTAGAAAGGTCCCCAAACATTTAGACTTTCATGTTACATATACATATTATGTAACATTGGGTACTAGAGATTTTTTACATTTTTGAACCTAGATAATATAACCAACATTTTAGAAGAAAAAAAAATCCTGTCTTTTTCACTCCTTGGGCATTACAGGTTTATTATAGCTATGTAGGTATGACGTTATTTGTGGTCAAGCACAAGGCCTCTTCACAAATTTTGTGGGTAGCGCAGCATTACTAAGAGCCTCCTTTACTTTTCAAATTCTATTACATTAATTTATTTTTACTCTGGTAATGCCGCCACTGGTCGTTACTTATTCAGTAACTACTCATTTTTCCTCACGAGGTATGAGTGGACCCCAAACACCCAAGTAATGTGCGGAAAAATTCCTGCCCAGCTGGGGATCGAATACAGGTCACCATGCGTGGTAAGCTTAGCGCGCTAACTCACTCAGCACCGGCGACTATTTATGGGTTAGTATACCTTTACACAATTTCACATCGGGACATGTGGATTGAAAGGTTTGTGAATCAATACTTATATACATAATAAACTAGATTAAATATCTATACTCCAATGTTATTCTGAGCTCTGAAAATGATCCTTTTCCTTAATAACGGCCAAATGGTAGCTTTTGGGATAATGAAACCATAAAAAGGCACACCTACCACCCAGAAGAAAAAAAATGAGAAATCGTTCATGAAAATCGGTCCAGTAGTTTTGGCTGCAGAGCGGTCAACGTCAAAGAAGAAGCAGAATTTTTTGAAAAAAAATGACGTTTTTATAGTATGGTTTTGACCAACTTAACTCAAACGATTTCGATGTTTCTTTTTTAAAAGCTTGTCCATTATCGTGCCCCAATCTGTACATGTAGTTCAATTTCCTCCATCACTTGTACTTTTTTTCCTACAACTACACGAAAAGTGCTACTTATGCTGTCGCGTATAGTATACTCTTGGTAGCGCGCGAACTATTTCGATTGACTTGGCGGGTCGGAGCGCTACCGCGCTCCTTAATTCTTATCCCATAGAATCCTTCATCCTTCGTTATAATTCTGGCGCTTTCAATTCGAGCTATCATATTGATCCCAATTTTAACGTTCGCTTTTGGGTCACCCTTATTAGTGCAACATTGCTGTCCCCTGTGGCGTGTTCCATTCTTCTCAGGATGACCTTGAGGTGTCATGCTTTTTAGGGTGACATGGAGGATATATGGATAGGCAATATTGATCCGATATATCAATGTATGAAACATAGAACAATATTCACGGTAGAGCAATAAATTATTACAAATATCCTACAGAGAATCCACCACTGGCTAGGTGATGATAGTCATTGATTATAATGTCAGCTGTAACCAGAAGAGGAGGGTAGGTTAGATATTAGTAGACATTTTTAAAAATGGTGGCAGGGGTAATCTTCAAGTTCTGTCTTACTCATTCATAAATTATGATGAAAGTATAATCAAAATATCTTCATAATGAGATATCTACTTGGGCTAGTGGTAATTTATTCTTTGGTAATACGATAAAATTTTAGTCATAAGGAACAACTTTTGCATCCTAAATCATTCCTACTGTACATTTTATATTTACAAAAAATATAATGAATATACAAGATACCTATGTTACAAAATACCTGTTTATTTTATAGGTACTTCATGAAAAAGAGTACAATGATACTCGAAGTCCTCTTAAAAATTATCCGGGATAACACGTGTGCCTTCTGTTCTGTCATCATATATTATATTGGTACAGAATAAATTCAGAAATTTTATCTAATTTGATTAGTAAAGTTTCAGTCTCTGAAATGGTAGGACCACAGGAATACTGTCATGGATGTCGGTACAAACATTGTTCGTGGAATAAACGAATTATTTTCAATAAACGCTCGGTAGTTCGACATGCCAAGTTCCAGCATCATTGAGAGTTAAATAAATCACGTCGATATCTAAACATATTATATCTTTGCTGTATCTATTAAAAGTTCTTTCCTTGAATTTTGTTGAGATATTTTTTGCCATCTTCACTTTTTTTGTATAATTCAAATAAAAATCTAGAACTAAAAACTACCGCCATTATGGAATTTCCTAACAAACTAGTATATTTAACGAGCTACTGACTTTAAATACACTACAGTTAGTTTTAAAAATAGCTCTTAAGGTATTAAATTTTTGCGTTGTTACAATGGTACATAGCACTTAGAAAACAACTCAGCTTGAAGAGTACAATAAATTCATTGTGTTCAGATCTTTTGTCACATCCATCCATCTTAAAGTGAGCTTTTCTTTATTTCTCGTCCCACATAGGTACCTGGTACATAGATGTATTGTGTTTTCACTTATGATTTTACGAATATTTTTCATCAAATTTTATTTTTGAAACATCTCAAAAGAATTCAGAATGTGTCAATGATATTTATAATCTAGATATCTTTTCTTTCAGTACTTTCAAAAGATTATTTTTTATTCAACAAATAATACTTTTAAAAAAAATCATTTATTAAATGGAAATTAAAAACACAGCAAGTTTTCACAATATCTGTTGGAGAACAGCTTTACAAAGAGCCTCCATCACTTTTCAGAATACTTTGCTCCATTTTTTTTACTATACCTAGTTGTTACTCATACAAGAAAATAATAAATTCTTCAAGTGGACCCCGGACATTAAAGTCCGGAGTAACAAAAATCACCAAGCCGGAATTCAAACCCAAGTCACCGGGCATGCAAGTCTAGAACGGTTCTTAACTCCTCTTTTTGGAACTATTTGCCCTATCCTGTTCTGATACTTCTGTTTTTGTAGGGTATCAATTCGTGGAAAGTTTCATTTCAATTGGATAAAAACTCTGAGAATTAAATCCATTCCAGATTTAAAGTTAATACACACATCGGAGTGATTTGAAATTATTTATAGGTATTGAATTAAATAATAATAATAATTTGTTCCTGAGGTAGGCAGACTAGATAGTTGTCATTAAACATGTAGGATGAGTTGGTGGTTTTGAAATAACTATTTGTAATTATAAAATAGAGATTTTGGTTCATGGTATAGATGTACCTGTTGACGAGAGGAAAATAGCTGTCCACTGTGTTTAGGAAGGTATGTTCTAATATTTATACAGGGTGAGCATAAAGTCTCACCCCACCCCCCGTATCTCGAGAATGGCTGAAAGTACAAGAAAACGCAAAAACCCGTATTCCTTAATTTCTAGGGGGATTAATTTTCAGCCAAAAAAAAATTGCCTACACGGCCCCAGTCAGGCTGGGCATGGTCCAACTTTAAAATCTTAAATAGAATGGTATGTCTTGTGGCATATTGTTTTAAAGGTCTCATAAATAGAAGTTCGGTACAACAAATTTTAGTGAGCTACAACTTACCGTTCTCGAGATACAGGGTCGAACGTCCTGCGTAATATCCATATATTTTGACCTATAACTCGTTAACCGTAAATTATAGGAAAATTAAATTTGTTGATAATAACTCCTTATGACAAGCACTTTTGAAAAAATTATAACTCGACATACTCTGTTGATATTAGTTTCTGGTCGGTTTCGTCAGCCACCCGGACGAAAAGTCCGAAAAAAATTAACGAAAAAACAAATCCAGTTTTAACTTGTTCGAAAGTTCTTGCGATAAGGAGTTATTATCAACAAATTTCATTTTTCTTGAATTTACGGTCAACGAGTTATAGGTCAAAATGTATGGATATTACGCAGGACGTCCGACCCTGTATCTCGAGAACGGTAAGTTGTAGCTCACTGAAATTTGTTGTAATGAACTTCTCTCTATGAGACCTTTAAAACAATATGCCACAAGACATACCATTCTATTTAAGATTTTCAAGTTGGTCCATGCCCAGCCTGACTAGGGCCGTGTAGGCAAATTTTTTTTGGCTAAAAATTAATCCCCCTAAAAATTAAGGAATACGGGTTTTTGCGTTTTCTTGTATTTTTAGCCATTCTCGAGATACGGGGGGTGGGGTGAGACTTTATGCTCACCCTGTATACATCTAGTAAAGCTTCCCACTTTTCTGTTTATACCTACTGCTATTGATATAGGTACACAAATATTTCAATAGAATACTATTCCATGAAGTAGGTTGTTGTTGTTGTTGTTGTAGTCAGCTTGGCTACAGCTGGAGGAATGATGGTCTCTATGCAACTTTAGTTGAAAAGTTGACTCTTTCTGAAGTACATAAATATGAATATATCATAAGTGCCATCAACCATTATGAAAACTTGGGCTTTTTCATTATAAGCCATTAAACCCTTGGGAAACTGCAAGCTAGCCTGGCTTCTTAGGGTTGCGTGGTCTGTTCTCTATTTATAGTCCTCTAGCGAGACATGTTTGTCCCTAGCTTTTATTTGTTTCAGTGTTCAGCACATATTATTAAATCTCTATGATGTCGGCACTTTTTATATGATTTAATCCATAAAAAAATATCATAAAATGGATGAGACATTGCATGTTTTTTTGTGCAACATTCATTAATCCTCGAATCATTTATCGGATTGCGGTGGAACTTTTGCATGTTATTCATGTTGGTAACCAGAGTCCAGAGGATTGAGCTTCAAGAAGGTACTGTGGGGACAACATTTTCTAATTATATTTACCAAAAACAAGTTGGTACTACCTTCAAGACTTTGAACGTCTAAAAAAGCAGTTTCAAACCAATTTGTAACTGACGTTCTACTCATTTGGAACTTATGTGTGACTCCATGAGTTCCTAAACCAATTCCAAATTAGTTAGAAACGGTTTACAACATAGTTTCAAACTGGTTTGGAGCTACTCGTGAGTCTGTAGTGGGACACTGGACACTGGACAGGCTTACAGTAGGAAGTGAAATCCAGAGAAAAATACAAGGAAGGAAAAAACAAAACGTTACGATACCTTTACCCTATAGCCATATAGCCTAAGAAAACCATAAGACGGGTCTTACAATAATCGGATCAATAGTGAGGTCGACATGGCAGTTTTGCATTTTGTCGTATAATCTGAACAATCTCTGTTCTCCCATCTCAAGCTAAATCGCGTGACTTCGTGTCGGAACTTTTGTGGCGAGTAATAAAATTCTAGCGGCGCGCACGTGTGCAGATGGAAAAAGTTCACTTCACTAATTAGAATGCATGCAGACATTGGTATCATCAGGGAGTTAGAAATCCACACACATACTCCCTCTCTCTCTCTCTCTCTCATCAGGTAGATATAATTATGTACATAGGTACAGGTATCAAATAAGGTTCTCTCAGGAAATGAATTGTTCTGAGAAAAAAATAATGTAAGTACCTATTAAATAAATAATAAAACGAAAATACAACTACTATATTTAAATGATGATTGTTTTCCAAGCACCTGTATTGCGAAATGAAATTATTTTTACTTTTCACAATAAAAATAAAACATTTCCAACAGTTTAAAAAAATGGTTTCAAAAGCATGAAAGGTTTCTTGGAAGTTTAATATAATGAAGAAAATGATGGGATATTAGGGGGAGAGTAGGGTAATCGTGCGCAGCGGGTAATGGTGCGCAGCACTACATCTCAGAAATGGTAACGTATTTTTTGATAAAATGATTCAATTATAAGAAAGATAAAAACCAAAAAAAGTGCCGAATGGGCAATGGTACGCACTACAATAATGTGTTAGTTGTACGCTGTGCGCTCGATTACTGTGGAGAAGCTGAGAAACCCAAAGAACTTTGGTATAGATGTATCGTTTATGCATCTAGGAACCATGCAGCATGTACTTAAGTAGACACAGCTCTTAACTACATTTTGGACAATCGCCAACAAAAATAAGTAAAAAATTTACCACATCATTTAACAAAACAAAAAAAATGTTGTATTTCTCATTTTATGCGCACGAAGACCCCATCTTTGCGCACCATTACCCATATGATAAGGAAATGGTGCGCTTTGTGATTTAAGATATATACCTACCTATATTAAGTTTCAACCAATTTTTAGTTTAAAAAAAATCGTTTTATGTACTTTCTACGTGACCTCCTAGCTCTTACAGGGACTTCACAATTTTGGTTGTCGCTTAGGTGCGCACAATTCCCCAACTCTCCCCTACGATATTTCAGCTGTCTTAAGACCCAGACGCAAGGTTGAGCACTCTGGAGTGATCTCATGTGTCCTCCAGCCGTTCCTGTGCTTACATAGCTTACATTGATTTCCTGCGCTTACGTTTACATTGCTTACAAGCTTGCTGAAACAGTACAGGATGACACACAGGCCTGTGAGAGGTGAGAGAACACACACACATGCATGTACACACCCATACTTGCAATGATTTTAATCTCACTTAATTCTCAACCTTAAAATTTCTTCTTTCTCTTCCTCTCATCTCTATTTCTCTCCTTTATCAATCGGAGTTTTTCAGCTCTGTACTTTGGATGTCCGGGCCTACCCTAGCCTCGTAAGGACAATTGGGGTAGTCATTTAGGGGGCAACGACCAGTGGTGGCATTGCGATAATTGATATTGGAATATAATGGTTGGTTAGAGATAAGATAATAATATAATTATGATGCATTAGCATTATTTCTCGTGATGTCGATGCCACCTAAAAAACACAACTTTAATAATGAACTCTTTATCTTTTTTTATTCTCTAATCTCTATTTCTCTCTTCTCTGTTTCTCTCGTCTCTGTTTCTCTCTTCCCTGTTTCTGTCGTATCTATTTCTCTCGTCTCTGTTTCTTTCTTCCCTGTTTCTCTCTTATCTGTTTCTCTCTCATCTGTTTCTCTCTTCTCTGTTTCTCTCGTCTCTGATTCTCTTTCCTCTGTTTTTCTCATCTCTGATTCTCTTTCTTCTGCTTTTCTCATCTCTGATTCTCTTTCCTCTGTTTTTCTCATCTCTGATTCTCTTTCCTCTGTTTCTCTTTCCTCATCTCTGTTTGTCTCTTCTCTATTTCTCTCTCTCTCTCTCTCTCTCTCTCTCTCTCTCTCTCTGAGTTTCTTTAGATGTGCACCACCTTATCCCTAGATTTCTTTCGTTTTCAAAACTGATAATGAAATTTAAAACTTTCAGGGTTCTTGTACTGAATACTCATTCCACAATCAACATCACATGTAACACAGTAAACATCACGTCTTGCTTTGAAATAAAGACGTTTGACTTATCTGAACGTTTTTAGCAAAAATTACCTTTTAGAAGAAAAAATCAATTTTTTCTTCATTATTTAGAAGGAAAACTACTTTGACTTTATTTCCAAATAATTACTAACATTATGTTAGGTCTACGACTTGCCGACACAGATTTTTTTGTAAAATCTAAAATATAGAAAAAAAGAATTCTATTACTTAAAACACTAATTGAAGAAAATCGGATCTGTAGTTTTGGAGATACAAGTTATATTTAGTATAAAAAAAAATCTCCAAATTTCCAAGTGTATACAACGTGAACCAATTGAACCAATCATGACGAAGTATTGGTTCATAATTGGCAGTGTATTTTGTCCTTCTCCAACTTTCTGGACAGATTTTTATCACATCATGCATTAGAAATCAGTCATAGCTTCATCATTATCACAATTTTGTTTAATCAATGGAAAAACAACATCGAATTTTATGTCTCCCTTGAAGGTAAAATAACCATTTCTGACTTTTTCTTTTGGGCTTATATCTCAATAAATGGGTTGCAGGGATATATGCTAGAATTTCATTCTATCATTTGACAATTTTCACACCCTGTATATTTGAATAATATGTATACAGTGTATACCTTCCGTAGGAGGATGTAGATTATGAGAGATACGTTCTCATAAAATAATGATCCAGAATTCCGTAAAAGGAAGAAGAGGAAGGTTTCTTAATAAGCGTGGAAATACTTACATTACACTATATCCGTGTTTGCAATGTAATGTATTGTATTACTTACAGTGTTGCACACTCTTATGAGATTGTGTCGAGTTTCAATCAATGCACGAGTATTGCGTATTAATTAAAATAAATTTGATGTTCTCCTTTTTCATCAACATTTATATTCCTGATATCATTTTTCATCAACATATTATATGAAATAGATTCTAAAATGTATTGAATAGAAAGGTTATTATTATTTTAATGCTTTGATATTATTATATTTTACATGCAAAGTCTCGCGCCATTCAATCACAAAACTAAAGATAGATAATAATTTTCTTAACGTTTATATTATACTCCGTCTGAGAAAGTACCCTAGAATTGATTCTGAAATTTTCTTAAACCTTGTACATAATACATATGTACATCAACTATAAAACATGAGTGCTGGATTATATGTAATAATTCTATATCTACTATTTAGGTAGGTACTCATTCTCAAAAAAAAGTTGAATGTTAAAATTGTATTGTTGGCAAAATAAAATAGAAATTCATCCACTTGAAATGCTTGTAGTCTGTATTTTGTCTTACTCTTTCCATAGTAGGCATAGCTTCCTCTGAAGGACAATAAGAAACTCAATACTGTCCATTTGAGTGTTGAGTCAACATAAGAGCCCTTTTGAAACAAAATATTTTTTTATTATGTTTAACCTTTACCATTGAGAATTATGTGGAACCTACATACAACCTATAGCCATAAAGAAAATCTTTAAAAATTGAAAAACCATAGGTACTTTACTTACATAAAACGTACAACAATGAAAAATAACTACATGTATAGTAGGTAGGTACCTCTACAATCTCTACATACTTACTAGGATTAAAAAACTTTCAAAAATTAAGTTCCTTTCCACAAGGATTGATTTGGTGATACAAATATGGATATTCTATCAAAAATGTTGATTGTTTATGATGATAACTAAAACAATTATGTTTTTTAAACAATTATACCTACAAATACTAAACAGCCCCTTTCTGCTAGCAGTTTAAACGAATTCTCATTTATTGGTTTGAATACTTTATCATATTGGACAAAAACTCATACCCCTGCCCTATGATTTATTAACCTGAAGGCTTGAATTTCAAGTAAAAACACAAACCAGAAACGAAAAATCGACCTCTTTCTAATACAGAAATGTGTTTGGAGGCTGGCAAAACTTCCGAACACATTTGAACAGCTAGAGAAACACAAAGCATAAAGAAGAATAAATCATGTTTTTTTCTGTAGGAAAGAAAAGGTTTTTCAAATCTCTCCCAGTTATTGAGATTTTCTCAAAAAAGTATTCATAAATCTCTATGATAATGTAATAACTTTACACATTTGAAGAAGAGAGTTTTCTCAGGGTGGAAATATTTTTTCATTCCATGTATACTTTATGAGGTGCTTAGTAACTTTTTATACCAGAGTTATAATTTCACAGAGATTGTAATAATTCAACTTAATTGTACCCCACTTAACAATTACGTTAGTGGATTTCCCCGAAATTTTGAGTATAATTGTTACGTAAAAAACTAGTTAATTTTGAAGCACCAACAGTTTTCCGAGTTTTCGACAATGCACGTGAATGAGGTAAAATGAATTCGGCATAGATAATAATAGTACCTCTGCCTGTCAAGATCAGCTGTTAAATTTACACAGGTATAGTTTTATTTTCATCATAGGATGGCGTTTTTGTGAACGATGGTAGCCAGACAGTGAAGTAATGACTTAGCACCTCTATGCCACTGTCTATACAAGGAGGCTAATAATTGACAAGGGCCCCCAGAACTAAGCCAATCCTGTTCTACTCCCTGTTTAAAGTCCCCCAGCCTTATTAAATTTTATTTTACATTGTGGATAATACCTACCTAATGTAATTTTATAGGCAATGTAATGTACCCTTTTACTATAAATGTAATAATTTCTGTATGCACATCACAATTAATTTTGGCAAAGTGATATTTTTCGACTGATAAACAAGGGTAGAAATTAAATTTTCTGAATTGTAATTCATTTTTCTATCTATTTGTGCATCGAAAGGTAGTTTTAGACGGTTTTGGTACTGTGTATGAATACAAAAGAGATTCTAAGGTAGAGAGAAAGTATATTTATTTATATACGGCCGTGTGACGACTACGTCACTTGACTACACAGTCCGGCTTTTTAGGATATTTTTTTTTAAATCAAGATTTTTACAAGATTTCAAGGTGAAAGTGGAACATGTTCATCAACATTTTTTTTTAAATTTGTTTGGTTAATGGACTAAATGGTACATAATATATAACAACTAATGATACATAACATTAGGTATGCTGGTATGCACTACATAGAATATTTCAACAAAAATGATAAAATATTGAACGGAAAATGAGAGAGAGCTTTCTCATGTTCTAGGACTATACCCTCTCTCATCATTATTCCCTCGTGGAATATGTTGGAGAAAAAAACTAGGATTTTTTTTAATCTTTACTCACTTATTTTCATGTAGTCCAGGAAAATTAGACATAGTCCAGGCAAAGTGAAAAGCTCATCTGCGTTTGTCAGTACATGAGCTTTTCTCTGTTTTCACTAGAATGGGTACATGACTTATCAACTTGAAATATTTAATGTATTTTTTTATGAATGTTTATTTAAAGAGAGAGTAACACATTTAAAGTCTGGTTGGGGGACTATAAACAGGGAATAGACCAGCAGTCTGGCTGGGGGACTATAAACAGGGAGTAGACCAGCAGTCTGCCTGGGGGACTATAAACAGGGAGTAGTCCAGCAGTCTGGCTGGGGGACTATATACAAGAGTAGACCAGCAGTCTGGCTGGGGGACTATAAACAGGGAGTAGACCAGCAGTCTGGCTGGGGAACTATAAACAGGGAGTAGACTAGCAGTCTGGCTGGGGGACTATAAACAGGGAGTAGACCAGCAGTCTGGCTGGGGGACTATAACCAGGGAATAGACCAGCATTGGCTTGGTTCTGGGGGCCATTGTCAACTATTAGCCTCCTTGCAAAGATAGTGGTAGAAGTGCTGAGTCATTCCTCCACTGTCTGGCTACCATCGTTCACGATGACGCCACCCTAGGATGATGAACACATTTAATTGATAGCTATTATATTTGTGATTACAATAACTTTCACTGTCCGTTTTTCACCTTGAGACGCAATAACAGTAGTTATGGAAAATTCAAAATCTGTTTTATTCCTAACAAAACAACATTCACATGAGTGACAATGGAACACGACGTCATCATCAGGGGTCGGGTAGTTAACTAGTTAGTTTCTGCCAATACAATGGGGAATATTCCAAAACGAAGCACCAGAATTACATAAAATTGTTCGTACGATTACAATGTAGGTCGTAGAATATGTTTTGTTTGTAAAGTTGTATCACTATAATGAGCCGGAGAGGGGAAGGAAAGTTTAGATTGAAAAGACACACGAGGAGGGGTATTGAAATAGGGAGATTAGAATTGGAAATTTATACAGGATATAATTAAAATAAATAAATATGTAGGTACATTTTTTTTTTTTTTTTTTTTTAAGTGGGGTTTAACGTCGCTTTCAACTGCCATGGTCATATCACGACGGGGGTTTTACCCTCCATTCGCAGGAAACTCACAAACCTGCTACTCACATTGACCTCACCCAGCCTGAGTGGGGCCGGGAAAAGCCAGCGTCACGAGAATTAGAATTTGAATGGTCACCCATCCAAGTCTTAACCTCGCTGGATGTCGCTTAACTTCGGTGTTCTGGAGGGAACCGGTGTATTCAACATGCCATCGACGCTGGCTAAATATGTACATTAACTACAAATATGCTAACCACATGTCTTATGGATCATTTCAGGGAAAGGGGGGGGGCGGCTAACTCCACAGTATACGTAATAGTAACAAAAGGTGTGGAATACTTCCTACCGTAAATAACTATATACACGCGCCTCCCCTGTTTGAGCATTGGATTGGGAAAAGGCAATTGAAACAGTGAGGTGACTCAAAATAGTTGATTAATTTTTCTTCAACTCAAAGTGTGTTGCGTAGGAAGCTTTTCATTTCTCAACTTTTCTTATATGTAGATTTGACCATAGAATGGTCCATAAAATACATAATTATGTAAATTATGTTGGTACGTAGGAACTTTAATATTTGTATAAGGAAGGGAAGGAAAATAGAGTGGAGAGGGAATAGGAAGGTATGGACAGTCATGAGGTTCAAGGGGAGAGACTTTTGTTTGGGTTGGGGTGACTTTCAACACTCTGAATTTCCATGAAAATTTGCATACTAAAAATAAGTTCAGACACGAGATAAACAAACACCTTATTTTATATTTGCGTTTCATGAGGGCATTCAGACCCAGAGGTCGTGCTATAGAACAAGTCTGCAGGAAGAGCACGGTTTCTTGAACTTGATAAGAAATTTAAGTATTTTATGCTAAGCACTGGAAAAAGGCGTCCAAATTCTTAGCGCCTTTCACGCCAAGTGGTAAATGATGTAATGCTTAATACATTTTAATACAATAGTAAGTAATAATTCACTAGGTATGGTTAAATAATATAATTATGCATTTAGTATAATACAAGTATACACATAGATATAGTTAGGTCAACATTTATGTACCCATGTGAAAGGTTTAGGTGAAGCAGAATAATTTTTTATTGGTCAAGGGGGGGAGGAGAAATTTAAAGAAAGGCAAATTGAAAATAAATGAAACTCTCTTTACACTTTATCTGCCTGAACATTTCATCAATACTCTCACCCAGTGCCAAAGGTATTTTTATGTAGGGTAGGTGGGGGGAAGAGTACGCAAAAAACACATTTCGATTTTTCCAATTTTTTCGGTTAGATCTATTGTCCTGCAATGTCGCACCCTGATGCACTAGTTTGTTATCCACCTTTTACTTTTTACTGTAGGATTCAACCTTGTGGTGTAAAAATTGCAAAATTAATTTAGCAATGTCATTTTTTGCGTATTCTTACCCCACCCGGTGGGGCAAGAGTACGCTGCGCGTGCTCTTACTCAAACCGTGTATTTTGTATAGGAAAATCATACAAAATTGGTTTTCTGGCCAAAATTTGTGTAGGTGAGGTTAATGTGAGTAATTTGATAACAGCCACGTTCAGGAAGGACTCAGGGAAAGTTTAGGACCCAACAACTAACTAGGCAGCCAAAGAACATAGTAAATATCTATTCTAACCCCATTTTGCGTACTCTAACCTTTTGCGAACTCTAACCCCATTTCGCTTCGAACAGATTAAATTTATTTTAAAAAGTAACTCCACTATCAAACGAAAAAGGGACAATTAATTATGAAAATTTAGAATTTGCTGAACCAGAAAAAATAATTACTTTAAGAAAATTCACAAAACTAAAAAAAACTAAAAATAAATTAAATTTCAAATAAATTAGATCGCGACACCAAAAAAAATTCTTACCTCATTATTGCAGTCTGCTTTCTTCCTAGGCCAAATCTAAATAATTTCGTGACCTCTTAATCATAATCTGTTCAATCGCGCTGATTCCTGTTGAAATACGTTGCTTCCTTCTATGAAAACTACGCCTGCGTACTCTTAAACTGCGCGTACTCTTCCCCCCACCTACCCTATGTGAACATTTTACCAAGGATACCTTATGAAACTATAGTGCCGAGAGAATCTTCTCATGATATAAAAAGCATTATACATGTAACATTATTGTTACACACCAGGTAGCTCTTGAAAGACATCTGCTGTGTAACATTAATGATCACACCATGAAATATGAGTGTGAGCATTAATGTTACACGCGGCAGTTAAAGTGTTAATGCAGTAGACAACAGAACTGAGAGTGGCGGCCCATGAAAATCTTCATAGAGGTCTCTCACACCAAATACTGGACCCAAACTTTCTATTCCTTATTAAACGATCTAGGTCATTTGAGAGGAAGGTTTTACCCTTAATTCGTTGGAAACTCACAAACTAGCTATCTTTATTATTAGCCTCACCTAGCCTGGTAGGGCCGGGAAAGCCAGCATTTCCATGGTTAAGCTGTGGTTACCATTTTAAGTGCTACTGGGAGTTGCTTAACTTCAGTGACAGAAAGAGAACTGAAGTATTGAACGTGCTATCGACGGCAACTCTGGCTACTACCGAAACTTTACTTGCCATTTTCACTGAAGGGAGGAAGGGGAGTAGACGATGTGGAGACTGGTAGTGGAGTGTGGAGTAGGTGGCATATATTGGACTGTTTTCCATTATGTAGGCGGCCACAACGAAGACCCTTGCCTATACCCTCGACCCTAGACCCTGGTACCTAAAGCTTGATATAGACTATTTTCGAGACTCCATTGAATGTAAGCGGCCACAACGGAGTCCCGAAAGTTGTCTGTATCAAGCTGTAGGTACCATCAGGGTCGAGGGTGTAGGGTATAGGCCAGGGTCCTTGTTGTGTCCGCGCACTAACTATTTTAAGTGATTTCTTTGTGATAAGAAGCTGTAGAAGATATCATTACTTGTTTTTGTGGGTAGCTCTGCATTGCTTTCCTCAATCATTTACATTATTTACTTTAACACTTAGACGACCGGCATGGTTTTTCGTGAATTCTCCCGTGGGACCGGCGATGTTTAGGCTATTCACAGGCGTAGTACATGCGTGTACCACCGGTGGTACACCCGGTCCATTCCGTACGAACGTGCGTGTACCACCGGTGGTACAACCGGTCGTCTAAGTGTTAAACGGTGTTATTCATAAAAGTCACTTTTTCATGCAAGTCACTTCTCATTTTTCCTCACGAGGTATAAGTAGACCCCGCACATCCAAAATACAGATTACAAAAACTTCTAACCAGCCGGTATTGGAACCCAGGTCTCCGTGCGGGAAAGCCTTTGTCTATTAATGTCTCCTATTTGAAAAGTATACACCAGACAACGTAGGCAGAATGAAATCACACCTCCGCTACTTTCTACTTGACCTGTGAAAATTAAGTTTTATGACCACGATAATAAAAAGCTTATAGAGCTCTACACTTAAATTTTGAGTATACGTGCAATGGCTTTTTGAAACCAATGGCTTTTGACAGTGTCGAATAACTAGTGGTATTAGGAGGCGACAAAAACTCTCCTTAAAATTGTATGTGCGTTTATCGTTATTACTGTTTTGAGTGGTTTTTCTAATTGTAACAGGTTGTTATAAAATTCCTTCAAGTATATACCTTAAAGTCCAACTAAGAAATTACTAGAAGAACCTCATATAGGTATCACAGCGCTCGGACCTGAAATCCTAAATATCGACAGTAGTAAAAATGTCAAAGTTTTACAAGTACCTATCTCTAGTTTTGTGCTAATCCAAAAGTTATTAATGTCTATTAACCATTGTCCCAAGGTTTTAGATTTCCTACGGTACTGTGCCTAGAGCTGGCGAGGTCCATTTTGTGGAACATGTTGATTTTATTTCAAACTCTCTCCTTAATCCTTTTAAATCCGTTATTTCCAATTATAAGAATGGAATAGGACACTTTTTTTCTAGTTTTTTTTTCGTGCTTCTTTTTTCTTGTGTACAGGAACATTATGGCGCTATGTCGTGTTTATACCTAACATTGGTGGTGTTATACTACTAAGGCATTGTATTTCTTTTATTATTAAAGTCATTCGTTTCCTTATCTGACTTCCAGCGTAATCCTTGACAACACCATCACGTAGGAAACGAAATGAAAATCTAGCAGATGGAAGAAGAACGAAAGAGTAGATGCAATGTTTTTCTAACCCTGGACTCCCTCGAGCTTGGATAAATTTATAATAGCCCATACTCTCTCGTGGAAAGATAATAGGAATGTTTTTTCTTATTCTTCTTCTTCTTATTCTTCTTTTTTGTGTTAATTTAAAATATTTTAATTTTTTCAATTGATGTTGATATTTTTACTTCGCTTTTCTCGTTTTGAAAGTAGAATTTTCAACTTCTAAGGAAATGATGAATTCTTAATAAGAAACGGAGCGAGGAGAAAGAAATTTCGCTAAAGGAAGAAAATTTCTACATAATGTATTATTTTAGCTTATGAGCACAACACGTGAAATTCAATGCTGATAAATATTCAGAAGTAGTTATCATGGCCGAGTGGTGAAGCGCACTAGGCTTGCACGCACGGTGACATGGGTTCGATCCCTAGCAAGGCAGGGATTTTTCTGATATGTACTTGGGGTTCACTTATATTTATGTAAATCGTGAGAAAAATGAGTAGTTACTTGAATGATATTAACCAGTGGTGACATTACCAATGAGACTCTTATCAAAAGCTACGTACCAAAGCTACCTACAAAAAATATGGAGAGGCCTCGAGCTTCACCATAAAAAATATATTTTAACTTTATTTGGAAGTAGATTTTTATGATTTTTAAAAATAAATAATATTTTATGTATTTTTCAAAAAATTCCCATAGTGTATAATTTCATTAGAGTTAGAATAAAATTATGTAACGAGTTCACTATAAAATTCAAAATGACTCAAAACTTCTTTGATGATAGTTAGATTAAACTTTCATAAGTTTAATAATTATATTCTTTTAATATTTATTCTCAAGAAAAACGTGATATTCTTCCACAAAACTTTCAACGTGTCTTGAAAAGTGCAATAAATTTTCCATAGTTTTCTCTGAATAATAAATTAGAGTAATAAACCACTGAGGTTTGGTACTTATGCTTCCTAATGATAATCATGTATGCTTTGATGATGCAATACAAACTTTGAATGAGGGTTTAAAATCATGATCAAGGTTATCTCAACACATCATGCTTCAAACATAGGAGGGATTTACAATATTTTGTTTTCCCATTCAAATAGCTAAATAACACAATCTACTCTCCTGAGCTCTTGCTCAATATAATCTTCAGAGTGCTTCTAAACAATAGGGGAGCTTTACTTTGGGTTCCTTTATCACAAGGTCGTGTATCAAGGACTGATTCAGCCATTTTGAACGGACTTCATAAGCCAGCGTCAAAATCACTGAAGTAAAGCAACGTACATGAAGGTTAGGACTTGGTAGGTGATCATGCAGTTTCAATTCCTCAATCCTCGAGATCCTGGCTATTCTCATACAAACCCAGGATAGTTACCTGAGTAGAGCAATTGTGGTGAGCCGTCTTGTGAGTTTACCTTGACGGGATTGAAGAGAACGAACGAGGATTTCAGTTTTCGATGAGGGCAAATGATTTACCAGAAAATAAAAATGGGACATAAATAGCAAACATAGAGAAAAGAGTATTACTTTTGGTAATATAGTTTATCACATCAAAGTGGTGGGTGATTGCATTTTTACGGTATGCAAGTACATAACATTTATTCTCTTTCCTCATTTATATTACTTTCGAGCAGTTTGACATTTTATTTCTTCTCAATTTCACTGAGATAAACCACTTTCATTGAGACCACAATCTAAGAAAGTGCTTGTGGAGTGGTTGCACACTTCATTTATTTATGTAAGTATCGATAAAAGGTTTGCGTGATTGGAAACAGACACATTACTTATTCCCATTTCTTATTGGTCAACATGCCATTAGATTCCCACAGGTTGCTTCAATGTCTTGTGTTTCTCTCTGTCAGTTCTTCTCTGTTTTCCTTACTCTTAGTGAAATAGCTCTTGCATGAAAGATACGTGACTTGAAATGATATTCCAAGCTGTTTTTTTAAACATTTATTATTTAGATGCGATAAATCTTTGTCCTCCATTTTATATACAAGGTATACATTTCGTATCAAGTGACCTGACTGAAAAGTAGGTTAATCTAAAAAATATTCGTACTGGGAGGGATACCACATTGATAAGGAACCAGAGTCTCATTATTATTAGGTTTCAAAATTTCGTGCAATTATTGTAATTTTAACCAACCATGGATACCGCTGAAATTAACACAATTTTTTTGTTGTTGAAAAATTTGACTTGTCCTAAAATATACCAGATTTTTATGAATATTCTACATAGGTTTTTTATTAAAAAAAAAAAAAAAAAATTGTATCATAAAAGACTGTCCTAATACATATACCTATTTGTAATATCTGTTTTATCGGAACAAGATAAAAACTGGATTAAAGCTATAAAGCCTAATTTTTTATGAATAGGTACTATAGATAAAAGCTTTTCACCAAAATTTTTCCGTTGTCATGTTGTTCAAAGTTCCTGAAAACTTCAACATCTTTCTTTTGATTTCTTTTTAATGTCCAGAAAAATCAAGTGAAACAATGTACTAACAATCCATGGCTCGATATTCTGCATTTCCGGGATTTCCTTGATTCAATTCCCATTAAAAGAAAATCATGAACTTTTGGCATCTTACTGAGAAATAAAAGAAAAGTTAAAAGTTATCATATTTGTGTTAATCACTTTCGTGATATCACAACTACTCAAACTCGCTTTACTAAATCTACGCTGAAACCGGGACTTGAACCACCGACCTCCAGGTTACAAGTCCGCCGCCTTATCGATCAAGCTACTGAGGTCGGTTTATACTGAGAAATAATTATTAAAGCTTCACTTCGCCATACACGACGTATAGGGTATAAAATTATAGCTACCTACTGTCAGTTTACTTGTTTAATGGTTTTTTTTAAGAGTCGTTTTTTAAGCTTACATTTTCTGATGAGCACTAAAAGTGTTAAAATTGTTTAGTCCCTGCACGTAGCCACTAAAATGAAAGGAAAAAATGGACAATGAATTTTTTTTATAGTTAAGAGGGTCAAAACAGTTAACAGTCCCCTTCATTGGCACTGCTATTGAGAGCGGAAAAAATTGAAGTGATCTTCTAAAATCTAATTAATTCAATAAGTTAAGGTTTTTTTTTAGGCATTTGGAATAAATTTTAGAAGGGTTGCTAGTGATAAATGCTAGTTGCTAGTTATCACACATAAAATGGTACACAAGTAATCAGTCCCGGTAGCTCAGTGGTCAAGGTTGGTGCGGTAATCTAGGGCTCGCGGGTTTGAAACCCAGCCGGGAGGCACATGACAAGTTATCTTCGAATATGGGATTTTTACCACATACCTAATAATACGTTTTGGTCTTTCTGCTGGAATAATGGGACTCATTAGTCCTAACAAACAAGGCGTTATTATTATTTTTATTATTATTACTATCTACACTAAGCTATGCTATGTATTGTACAGCAGTTTTAATCTCGCTTTAGTTCCTATTATAAAGTAAACAGGGTATTTTATCGGTAAAAACCAATCAATACATGAAATCTGTACAGACAAATGGAAAAAGTTATAATCGTTTGCTTAAAAAAAAATACACGCTAATCTCAAGGGACACAGGAGGGAGAGATAATAATATAACACAGAGATGGAGGTAAATATTGCGAGGAGGGAAAGAGATAGAGAGAGAGCGAGAAGGGAAAGAGAAAGAGAGATAGAATATTACGAGGGAATTTAAAAAAAAATTCCCCACTTCAGAACTTGCGTTCCAAATAATAATGATAATCATAATTCGCAAAACAGAATGAAAAGTATTAAAATGTTGAGGGTTTCACTAATCTTCTTTAAAAAATTAACTCTTAGGGGGAAAGGAGACAGGTACAATTTATCAACATCCCTTACGTAAAGCGTGTCGAATAGGCTAGGTATTACCGACTGATAAAATTGAATTTCAGAAAATTACCGAAATGAAAGTAATACCAACAATAAATAATAAATATTTGAGTTTCTTATTATTCCTACCTAGGTATTATTCAAAGAATCTTTACTGAATAGTCCAATCAATTCAGTTGTAGATTTGTTTAAACGGTTTTGCGAAAAAAACCAAAATGCACGCCATAAATGTGAATTTTGATGGATTCTGTAAATTTTGCCTTTTTTGGTAAATTGTTGATGACATTAAAAAATGTATGACTGTTGTTATTATTACTATCTAAACCAAGGTTGAGACCCATAAAACCGTAAACCGTAGAAAGCTTCACCGAAACCAAGTTTTTTTTTATTACATATTTGGAGGAGTCACTGGCTGAATTCTGACGCGATTCTGGTGCGCCCAATGTTCGTTTGAAATTCCGTCTGTGCAGTGGTAAGAAACTTTGGCGTTAGAGTGGTTAGAACAATAAAAAACCTATTTAAATGAAATTTGTTTTACTTTCCGAAGCGCATATCTCAAAAACGGTTCGGAATTTCTCAATTTGGCATTTAATCAAAATTCTACAATTTTTCAATTTATTCTTACAAAAATACGTATACTTTTCTCAAGAAATAGGCGAACACTGAAAATGGGACCTCACCTTCTTGCATCCCAGTTTACCCGCCTCTCCTTCCGTTTCCTCCCAGCCTCGACTTTAGGAGCTTTTAATAGTATTGTTTATAAACTATCCTGAATGAATTTGTAAAGAAATAAATTCACCGCGTCGCTTCTCACGCATTTTACGTCCTTTTTTAAGTTGTTCATTGATTGGACTAGAATTTCACTTTACCACTGAAATTCTGAACGATTTTAATCTGATTAAAATTAATTACAATAGTAAAGGAAATGAGAATTTTTACTTTTGTTTCTATAAATGATTTTATATCATCACCCGTAATAGACCGCAACTTGATATAAAATATACATGAATAATTTTATTAAATTAATAAATATAATATTTTTATCAATAAGACACTGAAAAGAAATTGAGAATATAATGTTCAATTACTTGGAAAGTATTCATTATTCATGGTTATACTCATAATATTTAAACATAGGATTTTAAACGTAATATTATTTTGTGGCACTTTTAATGAGTGTAATTTTATTATCAAATTTATCAGAATGAATTTTCATGTTCAGTTCCATTGTTCAACAATCGTTTGACCCCGTGGGATATTTCACTATGACGAGTATTGACGAGCCATTTGGAACTAAGAAATAATAATAACAATCTTTAGTGGGATGTAACCACCAGGTGAGATTAATGCTCATAACATTTTCTAATGTTATGTTTGTCTAATGTTCTACCACCTAACCCTCAGAGAATTAATAAATATGAGAGTCTTAATATTATATGGTCACAAACTCAACTTAATGATAATAAATTCATGTACTGTGTAGAATTCGAACCCACGGATCCCTACGCTACCTGGATTACCTGACTAGCACGTTAACCACTTGACCACCAGTGCACGTCGCTCAGTACCTCATTCAACATTCAACCGCTGTTCGAGAGGTCACCGTGTTGTACCTCTTTAAATAAAAATGTATTGAATTTGCCGAATCAAATGTTTGCTGTTACGCAAACAAAAAGTTGTCTGCTAAAGCCAATTCAAGCAACTCTATTGAAAAATACACGCAGGTCATGCAGGTGTCTCTTGACTCCCACGTCCACTTGTGTGTGCTGAAATTCACTCGACACCACCGCCAGTTGACAAACAATTGTACCTCTGGTTGCCAGAGCATATTATGATTATGAATACAGCAATAACAATGACAACTGCGAAGTGCTGCGACAAGTACTTACTCTTGTTTCAATACAGGATGACGTCGAAATGCAAAGAAAAGTAAAAACTACTTGACGAAAAATTTTAGGCCAACAGAACTATTGAGCTTGAAAAGCCAGCGTCAAGCGTTGATGGCACATTGCATTCACCAGTTTGGTCCCGAAGTTAAGAAACGTTCAATGAGTTTAGGACTTGTAAGGGTGACCATTCAATTTGAACCCCGATGGTACTGTCATTTCCCGC
Source organism: Bactericera cockerelli (assembly GCA_024516035.1). Classification (NCBI taxonomy): domain Eukaryota; kingdom Metazoa; phylum Arthropoda; class Insecta; order Hemiptera; family Triozidae; genus Bactericera; species Bactericera cockerelli. The sequence goes on from CM044960.1 coordinate 22,219,667, forward strand.
CGGCCCAACTCAGGCTGGGTGAGGTTGATGTGGGTAGCTGGTTTTGTGAGTTTCCAGTGGGTGAAGGGTTAAAAAACGAGCTTGATGGCTCATTGATTTGAAATATTTCTGTTGCCGATTGAAATCTCTACAAATATACTTATACGAGTACTCTACATCTCTACAATTTAAATCATAAATAATTAATTTGTCCCAGGTCAGAATTGTGTGAGTGAGTGTGTTTGATCAAGTTTCCCTGTAACTCTGTTCACAATATGGCCTTTATATATTCACATTGCATACTTCGATAGTTAATAGGCGTTCATACAAAATTTAAAGACCGATTTTATTTTATTTTTACTTATTAAATGATAATACGTACCTAGCATACAAACAATGCATCTGACACATTATTCTCTCTCACACAATCCACACTGTACAATTATGATGTTATGTACTTAATGTGTCGACGTCTTTTTTGTGAAGGCGACAGAGAGACCTAACAAATGAACGAGTAAAATTACATGGAGAGAGCGGAATTAGACAAAGGGGAAGGGGGGCGGCATCAGACAAAGGAGAGTGAGAAAAAAAAGCCAGCATACACACCACTCCTCTTTTTCAAGGGTCAAGAGCTATGGTGTAGAAATATTATGGAAAGGTCAAATGTATTTTTTGAGGGCACAAACTCAGGCTGCAAGAAAGCTGAGCTCAGTGCCATTATCATAAAAATTCTAGAAATATTTTTTTGGTGTTTAGTGTAAATTATTTCCGTTTGAGAGATATTCAGAAATTTGGTCATTAACAAAAAATCAATCCAGGTTTTGGAAAACCTGGATTGATTTTTTTTATTTTTTATATAATAATCCAAGAGATTTTCGAACATATTAGAATACCTGTATGCTGATTTTACATAGATTTTTTGCGTGTTTCTTAACATGTTCGTACATCAAAGCGCATTAAGTTCAAATCAAACAAAGTCCCGATGTAAGTTTTCTAAAGAAATATTGAGCACATGTGAACAAAATGTCTACCACAACATAACTTTTCTTGTCGTGGGTAAAACGTGGTGGTACTTAAAATTTAACTCTAGAACTTTCAGTGCCTTGCATTAAAGATCTGGAACTTTGTACCAGAACATTTGGTGTGCATTTACTCGTATGAAAAACAAAGAGTTGAAAATAGAATATTTCTAATATGAATTTAATTATGCTTGTGGTTCTTTAAACCTACATTATAATAAAACAAGACTTGTTGGACGTCCAAGAAATACATGGCATATGGGAGTAAAATGAATTCTAGAAGAAACAGGAGTCCAAGATGACTACCATAATTTAGCACAGGACAGATCCGAATGGAGAGGTCTGGTGTGGGAAGTCAAGGACCCTAGTGTTCTATGAAGACTCTGGAGTAAGTAAGTAAGTTGTGTTTCTGCAACCACAAACATCATAAAGAGTTTCTGCAACCACAAACATTATGTAGGTGGCTCCGTAATCATCACAGTTTATCTTAATCTGGTTTAAATCAATCATGGCATGTTCATTTTCAACCACCCCGTATAATATAATTATTAAGGTTTATGAAAATCCTTCAACCGGATGCGCGCCTCACATTGTCAGTTAAGACAAAGTTCAGCAAGAAACAGAAACTTTAACATGGTATGGCATCCGTCTATTTTAAAGTTGCTCAAAATGCCACAAGGCTCAACAATGAATTTCGGCGAAAAGCTAATGAGTGCTTTCACACCTCGCGACAAAAACCGTTTCGTTATTGTCTCAGCTACACGAGGAGAACTGCCGCCGGTGAGATTGAGTTTCCGCAACTTTTACCTGTGTTCAGATTAAAACTTTCTAAATCTTTCTAGTTTCAGGAAAGAAGAAAGTTGAATGTTATACGCACATATTATCATGTAGTTCATGAGCTTAAAATTTTGTGTCGCCTTCGAATTTTCTATTGTTAGTATCTATTATTATTTGAGTGTACCAACCACGCCTCAACGCACCAGCTTTACTATTGTCCAAAAGGAAATAACGTTGAGTAGTTTATACTCCTAACACCAGCTATTGACTTTCAACTATTAAAGAATAAAGAATAGTCTGTCAGTCTGTCGGTTAAAAACATTCCTTGTTACAGGCAAATCTCAGTACCTACTGAACAGATTTAGACGAAATTTTATATAAGACATTCTTTACATAGTGCATTGATATTTTTATTTTTTTTTGCTAAATTTTGATTTAGCTCTGATATTTCAGAAAATTCAAAATTTTGGACAAAAAAGTAAAAAAATAAGGTCCCACGACTTGCCGATACAGAATTATTTTGTAGAATCTAATAGAATGTAAGAAAAATGGTATTGTAAAAATCGGTAAAGCGGTTTTGGAGATACAAGTGATTTAGTATAAAATCTCAAAATTGCCATGTGTATACAATGTGAACCAATCACGAGGAAGTATTGTGTCCATAATTGGCAGTGTTTTTTTTAGATTTACGCTACGAGCATGTAGGTACACCTACCTATAAATTTAACAAAAATAAAGGATGAAATAATTTTGGAGACTGCTTTCGTTTTTTACAATATCCATTTTTTTACTGTGCGCATCTTTTGTTAGCGGGGCAGTTTTTCCGCCGGGAGCAAACTATATCTGACAGATTTTTGATTTTCACTGTTTTCTCTTCTCTCTTTTCCTCAAGGGATTATACTCACAACCCTGCCAGTGGAAAGTCGCTATCTTGAACCAAAATTTAATATTCCCGGAACTGAGATGAAAACAGAGGAGACTGCTGTAATTTCGTTTTCCCCCGAAGTGTCACGTGAAGAACAAACACGCGACGATTCTGCTCCACTTTCTTTCAGAAATTGAAACTTTCAAAATTTCCGTTGTGACTTCTGTTTGACTACCCTTTTTTAATTAGAGATACCTAGAACTAAAGTATTCCTCCTCTTATTGTCAGCCGAAAAAAAAGTACTTTACATAACTCTTGCATTCCTAACGAGTGTATCTACGCCGGAGTGTAACGAGAGGGAGAACAAATATTTACTGCCAAATGAACTAGATGAGACACTCTGCATCTCTTCTTCTTTCTATACTACAAAACGTTTAAACGAATAAATAAAATCAAGCTTTTGTCTGAACTCAGTGAAAATTTAAGTTATTTATGCATAAGGGAACAGCAAGACTTTTAACTTATTTTCCCTTAACTCTTCTCTCTCCACAATTCTTTGTATTTGAACAATGAGATAAAATTATTAATAATTAAAGTCCAAACGAGTCTGGGCCCAGTTGGCAATGAGGCTGACTCCTATCTCCGGAACTGTAGATCTCTGGTTCCATTCCCGTCCAGGGTAAATTTTTTTCATGAAATATCAATTCTGGAGATTCTGGATAGTTCTGCCTTTCTGTTGGGCCTCTATCTGAAATGTCTAAATGATATAATATCTGCTTGCAGTTTAAATCATCTCTCTAAGAGCAAGAGAAAAACAATTATTATGTACAATGTACCTAGTACGTACCTACATAATATGTGATGAAAGCTAAACTTCTTTTGTTGTTGCAATACATATACAACAAGACTGGAAACAGATGAGAAAATTGAAAGCTTCTAAAGAAAGATGATACCATAATGGAAACAAATTGTTCCAATAGCTACGTTTCTCATAACTATTCTTTGTTCAAATTAAAAAAAAAACCAGACTAACGGTAACAAGAGGCATGTTCTATCTGGTTGGACGGCAATGTTTTGGCCTCACTAAGATCATCTGAGTGCTTGTTGATTTGTAATTTAATAAAATATGAAAAACTGTCGTGTATTTATTATATTTTATCACGTTTGTTTCCGATTACCTTCACAATCCAATTACTCTTACAATCTAATTACTCTCACAATCCAATCACTCTTATGAAACGAACTGAAAGCATGAAAATACCTGCTTGATTTTATTTTGTTTTTATTGTACAGTTTTAAAAAGACAAAATATTTTTGTAATGAATAGAGCAATATAGCTTGTTTTTCTTAGAAAATTTCTCGATAGCAAATATTAAAAGTTCAGTGAAGTGCTGGTAATACAATCTTTTTGTTATGTTGCTCTGCATTGCAACGAGATAAGGTTTTCACATTATTCTACTCATGCTTGCACCTGAATAAAGATCTGTTTTTCTCATCCTGACATTGTTGTAGTTATGTCAAAAAAGTGAGGGAGAAATCATAACTATAATCCAGAGAGAAAAGAACGTCACTCCTTCCGTTAGCTTCAGATGGAAATACCATACTCGTCAAAAGAGATAGATAAGGCCTACTTCTGAAACTAACTAGCTTGTTTTTTTTATGTAAATAGGTAAGTCATCATATTGAATAGAGGTAAAATGAGTAGAGATTGAGTTATATAAAAAAACATTAGAAGTATCTACATAATAATATAATTATGTTTATATATTGAAGTAGTAATTATCGTGGCAGAGGATGTAGCTCACTAGGCTTGTACGCACAGTGACCTGAGTTTCGATTCCCAGCGGGGCAGGAATTTTTCTACTCTGTATTAGGTATCTACTTGGATATCTGGCCCCACTGATACTTCGTGAGGAAAAATGAGTATTTACTTGTATGAGTAACTTCCAGTGACGAAAATAGAAAAAAAAAGCATTGATATATCTCACTTAGGGGACACCCTCTTAATAAAAAGTGTTCAAATGCTTTATAAGAATTTTAAGTGTGTAAATACAATAAATTATTTAGAAAACTACATCAGATACCTATTTACTTAAATTTATGAACACTAGACATACTCTCTTATTTACCTGAAATGGAGCTCTATTAAAGATGCAGCATTAGAGATTATTTTTAATATTATTAAATTATTCTTTTAGCATACCTTCATAAATATTGAAAAAATATAGAGAGGATATTTGAGTTAAGAACTTTGATTGCATTCAATTCAAATATGATATTAAAAATCTATTGTGTTTCTGGATTGTGTTCCCACAACATTTGCAGCGTTGCCACGTGGTCACCGGCTAGTCTTTGAAATTTGAAAAACCATTTCAATTGAATAGCATTTCAATTACTAGACATTCTATTCCGAGGACTTCTGAGAATTACAAGCAGGAACTGCATTGTTACTCAGCAAACGTGGCTTTTGAACTTGAGTTTCTATTCTTGTACAGAAGCCCAAAGGTTTGTTTATACCAATAGTCATGTATAGATATGTGCTTGCACACTGTCAAGAGACGGTGATAGTGGCTGACAATGTGAAGACATAATATTGGAGAGATAGCGGAGTAAGGGGATGAGGAAGGGGACGCACACCGAAATTTCCGCCGCTCTGGTTCGTGGGCTTTTAAATCCGTATAAGAATAATCCTTTCCCCTGTGCCTTTGTATTGTTTGCATAGCACTAACCTCTAATCCTTTCCTTTCCTTTTTATCAATCTCCCCTTCTCCACCTGCTCAATTCTTTTATTTATATTTACGCAGTATAAGGAGGTCTTCCGGTCTGTTGGACTATTTGTATACTATCTACGAAACATATTTTCATCATATTATTCAGAGCATTGAAGTAGATACTGCCTTTTGCTCATACATAAATCTTGATGTTATTGTATTACTTCACATTTAACCCAAACCTAATGTAAATGTGGAATGTATTTCATCAGAACTTGTAATAACTTTAGAGGTACCTTGTGGAAAAGTTTGTTTCGACAAATTGTGATTCGAAATCCTTGGCCCATTGTAATCCATCCCTAATATTATGTACAGAATCCCATTTCAGAGGAATTCTCAAATTCTATTGTACATTATTCGCTAACTTGGTTGTGAGCCCACACCCACACTCCATTCTTTTCCTTCAGTTTCCGTTTCATTATTTCGTTCAGCTGCATTTACTCTTATTCTTTTAATTCTACCCTCTACCACCTCTTCCTCTCGATTCTCATCCATATTTCTCTCTTGCTTCTCCACTTCCTTTTGATATTAATTATGTCATGTTATGAATTATTGTCTTCAAAACTCTTCTCTCTATTTGCCTTTGTTACTTTCTTCCTTTCCTCTGCTTTGCTTTATTCCCGCTCTAATGTGAGAGATGAAGTAGCTTATGTTCCCCAGTATCATATTTATCAAAGTCTACGGGAAAAGCAAGCGGAATTTATAAAAGACGAAAAATTCCGAGTTTCTTTTTATTCAAGTTTTCATTGAAATTTTTCTTCTTGAAAAGTGCGACTTGAAAAATGAAAACGAAATGTAGTACTACGTACTTTAGTAAAGCTGATCAATTTTGTTTTCTACTTGTAGGTATTGTATTTTTTTAACAAAAATACAGTTTGTTCCAATTAAGATACTTAATGTAAATATAATTTTACGAAGTACCTACATATATTTTTTTTTTTTTTTTTTTTGTCATTCCTTCTTGAATGTTAGAAAGGATTTTTTTTTCTTTTTAAAGTACCGATGTGATTTTTACCAAAAAATAATAGTATAATTGTATCCCGGCATCCCTGCTCTAGTCAGGACGTGAAATTTTTTCTCCATGAATAACACGTAGGTCCTGTGTCTCTCGGGTTTTCTATTTCAAGGCGCAAAAGCTCCGAAATTCTCGACACTCCCGCCTTGACTACAAAAGAGTACCCGAATTCCAAGACAAGCGAGCGTGAAATGAATTCTATTGTTTTGGAATTCCGAAGTAATTTATGTGGCCAAAACCTACTTACAATTTTAAAACTCATCTTTTCCCAGAATAATGCTGTACTCCATGACGCACAAAGTATGAATTTTATTTATAAAAAATTAAATTTCAGCTCTGAGTGGGTCATGCTTGGAAACGAATTAATATTTTTAATATACCTACCTATATGGTTTATTTTCCAGACATGTCATCAGTTGATTCACTGGCGTTGTCGAAATTTTTGAGGATGGATATTCTTTATTTATATTATGTTGTGATAAATACATATACGTATCTATTTGTTTATTTGGTATGTAGTAGTCACCTTGACCGAGTGAGTTAGCGTGTAGGCATTGCACGCATGGTGTTGCTTTGCATCATTGCACCTGGGTTCGATTCCTAGCGCGGCAGCATTTTTTCTGCTGTATACTGTTCATTGGTAGTCAATGGGTTAAGGCTCTACCCCGCCCAATACATGACTTTTTCCTCATTATTTTAAGTATTTGAGCACATAATAAAATAAAAAAAACTCTGATGGTTAGGTGTTAGAAAATGCCTTAAACATTAATCTCGCCAGGTGGTTACCGTTCACTAAAAAGTATTCTTATTATTGGATGTTCGGGGTCTACTCATACCTCGTGAGGAAAAATGAGTATCTAATTTAAAGTGAGCAGCCATCACCTGTGACGGAATTGTAGGCAAAAATAAGATATTGGGATGTGAAAGATACGGAAAAGTCCTACAATTCTGCGCTACCCATTAAAATTGTGATAATAACAATAAGAAACACATTAATTCTTAATTCATTTATTTATTTTATTTTATTTGGTACATATACAGGGTGTTTCAGAAAAGTGTGCCTTTATTTTAACCACGCGTTTATGGCCCTTTTCGCGGGGGGGGGGGTCAAGTCTATGATGGAAAGGGCGAAAGTGCTTCTTAAGGGAGGTACATGCCTCTAAAGGTTCTTTAAAGAAATCTAAGATTTTGAATTACGCTTTACCTGTTAGAGTTATTAAGACGCGGAAAAAAATCAACTCCCAATACAAGATGACACCATTATTTTGATGTGGAAATCGAGGTCATTGCACTCTCAGGGGCGCCCACAGGAGGCCGCCCCTGATCTCCCTTATAGACTTGACCCCCTCTGAAATGGTCCATATAACACGTGGTTAAAATAAAGGCACACTTTTCTGAAACACCCTGTATAACTCGTATGACGCCTTACAACTCTACATTGCACTCTCCTACAGACTAACAAGAAACAATATTTTGTTCCATGTTAGTGACAGTTCGATTATAAAATAATATAATAAACTTTTTCTTCGTAGAATCTTCAACATCTTTTTCGACTTTTCCGAAAACTTCAGAGAAATGCCATTATATTTCTTCTCATTTCATGCAATTTTTATTGTATTGGGATCGTTATACTCACCTTTTTGTGCCCATTCTCTTCTGAATAAATGTCTTAAACTCCCCAAATGTATTGACTCAGCATTAAATAATGAAACAAGTTCTTCACTTTGATCTAAACTGAAAAAATCCGGAGGTGTCTCCCAGAAGTTATACTGCAGTGACATATACCTACCATTAAAATTTCATCTCTACTTTTTACAGAAGGCGAGAATATATGAAAAGTTTTAACTTTTCAAAATTAAATTAAATATTAGAATCTTTATACATAGTAATTTTATATTATTTAATTACATAAGTATATGGAGTATGGCGCTTTTTTAAAGTTAATTTTAGCTCTGAGCTAATATTTAGCCTTATTTTGAGACATTCATAATTATATGAAATTCCTATGAAATTAAAACATGCATTAATTTTTTATCGAAAGCATTTGGAGTGGTACAACAAAGAAAGGTGCTAAAGCAACGTCAATGGCATGTTGCATACTGCAGTTCTCAAAAGACCGCTGAAGTTAAGCACTGTCGAGCAATGTTAGGACTTGGTGATCATAAAGTTTCAAATCCTTGTAATTCTTGCTCCTGTCGGAACCCGGACTGATGGATGAGCTAAATGTGGGCAGATAATTTGTGTTGTTTCAGCGAATGGAGGACGAAATTTCAAAATCCTCGTCTCACACCACCTTTAGTGTTAGTTAACCTTAACGTAAAAAAGTGCTCAGTCTTTTTCATTACATCTCAATTCTAACATTACCAAAATGAAGAAAGCAGTATCTAGAAAAAAATTCTAGTATTATTTTGAAATTCAAATGAATTTTAAAATATTTAGTAATAAAATTTAAAAATCTATAAATAATTGTAAAAGTTCCGAGGACTAACAAGTCCATATGAGACATCTAGTCTGCTTATATCGAAACATTTAATTTTATGTTTAAAGAGTAGTAATTACATATTACAAAAATTAGTTTTATATTACGTTATATTACATATAGTTTATATTACAAAAATATTCATAATATAATTTTAATAATAAATTTTGAACAAATATATGAGCCTGCATGGTTTTCTTTATGTTCTGAGTCCTCGTGGTACTTGCTTGACTAATAATAATAATAATAATTAAAATTAATAAACCTGTTTAATTAATGGAACGCTACAGTGTTAGCATCTGTAGCTCCAGTAGAGTGCAATATTATAATTTAATTTATTTGGAATCCTTAAAAGCTTGCACAAGTTCTTCTTAAAGAACTGGAGCAGTGCTTTATTGTATAACATGGGAAATAATTGGTACATTATGCAATGATTGAATTAGAAGTTTGTTGGAACATTATTTGAAACGATGAGTAGTCCTCTATTCAACTTGGTTGAAAAGACGAAATCGAAGTTTTTCTTCTAACTTTTGTAATTCTAAAATAAATAAATAAAAGGGTACGTAGTTAGTTGTTCAGGATTTATTATTAAATTTGGATAGTACTCACTCGTCCCAGGTTTGAGAGAAGCTAAAGTTTAAATGCAAGTCAACTTTGATTCTCTGCATGCTGCATGTCACATACATATATACATAATACAGTAGTTGCCGACCCCAAGTAGGTTTGGGAAAAGGCAAAGTGAAAGAAGAAGAGTAGTTTCAAAGAAGTAAGTAGAAGTAGTGCACAATTTAGATTGACAGCGCAAGGCAGGTAGCCTCATTATGCCAACTGGTTGAACCCGTAAATTTGTATTTAAAAAAAAAATGTCTCTAATATTAGTGTGATTATTAAATTACTTAAAAGCTCAACCTCATGGTTGAGGTTGATTAGTTTTGGCACATTTTTTACAGCTGGATGCCCTTCCTAACGCCAACGATTTTATTTGATTTAACGTCCTGAATTAGGACGGGGATTTTACCCTCCATTCGCTGGGAATCGTACCAGCTACCCACATTAACCTCACCCAGCTTGGGTAGGCCCGGAAATGCCAGCCTCACATATACGGAGGGAACAGAATTTTCTTGTTCCCACTTCTGCGTCTAGCAGTGCCTCCCCCATCCAACACAAAATCCATAACACTTTCCCAATCTATACCCGAAAATAATTTATAACTGAAAGGAAATAAATAATGTCACGAGAATGTCAAATTCACAATGCATGTAAATCACAATAATAATTCAATACCTATTACGAACATTTCGAAAACTTGGACCCTGTGTAATTGTGTGTTCTACCTATACATGTACCTATCTGTGTTACCTACTTGGATTAAATGTCACTTTATTTATTTGAATCTTGTTGACAAAGTCGTGCCATTATTAAATTGAATGTGGGCACATATTTTTATGTTCGCCTGGTAATGATGTACCTACTTATGCAATATGCAATTTTAGAAGCAGACGTTCTCACAGTAGCTTAGCCGAAATACCTAATAGGTATGGTATGGTAATAGAATTATTAAAGTATAATTTTTTTCAGTGCTTAAATTTCCATTATACAATATAAAACATAAGTACTACTCATATTATTTGTAGAAATCACTTAATCACAAAGAATATGAGTGTATGGTTTTTGCTTTTATGTACATCCATATACAAACATAAACACATTATATCCCAAAGCCTGCGAATAAATTAGTATTCAAAGTATAATTAAATTACTAAAATTGAATTGATAAGAGGGTTCTAATTGGTCAAAACGGAATAATATCACGCAGTAATTGATTTATTGGGAGGCCTCCTGCCTGTGTTCCTTGCAAACCTTATAAACAAACGGAAGCTAGACCTCAATAATTTTGAGGCAATAATATAGGGGAAGTGGCAAAATGTGTTGTCACTTTCATGTTCTGATATTCTACCTCCAAGCCACAATATCTCATGTGAGACAGTGTTGCATATTGCGTCATGTTCCTAAGAACCGCATAGGCATACGCAACAAACTATGTAGGTATCTGGTGACCACACAGAACACAGAATAGTGCTTACCCCTCCTTAACGAGATATGAAATATCAAATAATGCCACAGAATACCACTATCGGTAACAGTGTTAATGCAACATTTCGCTCTCTCTCTCTCTCTCCGTATCTCTCTATCTTTCTTTCTCTCAGAAATCATTAATAAATTATCAATTGAGAATCCATTAGAATAAGTACTATTTCATCTGTCTCTCTCTTTTTCTTTCCATATCAATCTCCCTCTCTTTCTCTATCTCCTACTTTTCATCCCCATACCCAATCCTAAATAAAAAATCTGGTGTAAACATCACACGACTTTCCTTATCATATTAGGAATGGAAACGGGAACAAAAGCCACTGGTGACTCAAAGGTAACAGTTAGCTAAAAATAAACATCAAATTCGTAATCAGCACCTTAAAATCATTGGATTTGATATGTCACAACCCCCATCTAGAATGAATAATAAAAAACTTAGTCCAAGTGGGTCCCCCCCAAAATACCGGTAAATTGGGGCCGAGTTCCAAAAAGTTCAAGATATCAAAAAAATGATGGGAATAGACCCCTATTATTTTTTTAATCTAAGAAAATGTTGTTCTCTAACTTTTTTTTTATCTTTAACCAATTCATAGAAACGGCGCTTGCGGCCAATATTTGCGGCCCTGCGGCCGCATTCTGCGGTCGATTGCAACCAAAAGTTTCGTGGTTCGTCTGGTGTATGAAATTAATTTCCATACCAAATTTCAAGTCTGTAGCTCTTTCCGTTCTCGAGATATCCTGTTTACACACAGACACACAGACACACAGATACACAGACACACAGACACACAGACAGACGCACGGACCAATGGCTGAAAACAACTTTTTTGGTATCCTGAGGCTATGATTCGTCCAGAAATGTGAAAAACTGGGTAGGTCAAATTTCCGACGAATACAATACTTTCCTTATTATAGGATAAGGAAAGTAAAAATAGCATAAAGACGGCATCTACATATTTCTGACACTTAACCTCTTCCTCCGTGGCTCAGTGGTTAAAAGCATTGGTTGCTGACCCGGAGGTTGCGGGTTCCAATCCCGGCCGGAGCGGAAAATTCTAACCTAGTTTTCCGTTTCCGGAATGGCATGGATGTAAAGGTAAAGTGCCCTGAAGTAATGCGAAAGCGGTTCCGGGGCACAATCACCTTAAAAAAAAAAAACAACAAAAACCTCTTCCTGTTTAACACATCACTGTAGATCATTATACAAAATATTTGTATAATTTTATTTGTATTTTAAACACGTAAACCAACAGACTTATTGTCGAGTGGAAACGTCAATATCTAATAATAATAATAATAAAAACTTAAAAGGCCTTTTTACAACCACATTACCTCTTTGAAAAGAGCAATCGCTTCACTTCAAAGCTTTTTATTTCAATTTGTATAAATTGCTCTCGAAAATAAAACCATGAAAAGAACATTTTCCTTTTCTCTTGATCAAATGGATCTACCTTTAAATTTAATTGAGGTAGGTAACCCTTACTGTCCTTACACATTCTCTAGCTCCAGTGTGCTGCCTACGAAAAATGCTATTGATGTATGCGAAAATTAATCTGGTATTTGTTGCCTGTTTGGTAGCATGTAACCACGTGGCGAAGTGTGAACAATGGCTGAGGAAATATTGGCAGCTTGGAAAATAATGCTTGCGAAACTCCTCAGAAAATGTGTCAGTCTACAGTCCATGTCGATAACATAAACCCTCTATATCTCAGTTTTCTCTCCTATTTTCTTTCCGTGTTAAACTAACTAACTTTTTTCCACAGCACCCGTCCGTTCCTTATAAGTACCAAACAGTTGCCATTTTTTTAAAACATTTTACACCAGTTTTATTCAACAAAATCATGAGATAGAAAAGAAAGAAAATCAAACATAAACGCGAATATCTCTTTAGGGGGGAGGGGGGGGGGTTCTTTGGGCTTTAAATTTTCTAAGATTTTAAAAGCTTGGTATTAAAATTTATAGTTGTAAAGATTTCTTTTCACACGTGGATTTTTATGAGATCACCATCATCACTCTTTCTCAATCTCGATGCAGCACTGCTGGCATGTTTTACTGCTGATTCTTGTCCTTGGTGTTTCTTCCATCTCGTAATTAGAAATTCAATCAGCAAGTACAATTCATGCAAGCTTCATTAACTCAGGAGACACGTTTTTCAAACCTGTAAGGGCTGGGCAATCAATGGCTCGCATGTTGTTTAGTGGCGACATCTTCGGCGGCCCGGGCATAGCTTTCAGTGTTCTACTATGCTCCACGATTGCTTGTTTTTACATAGGTGATAAGACTGATAAGGTATAGATACTTTAAATCACAATTGCTTGTTTTTACAAAGACGATAAGACTGATAAGGTATAGATACTTTAAATCACGATTGCTTGTTTTTACAAAGACGATAAGACTGATAAGGTATAGATACTTTAAATCAAGATTGCTGGTTTTTACAAAGACGATAAGACTGATAATAATAATAATATCGCCTTATTTATACTGCCCGATTAAGACTCTTCAAGTCCCATTATTCCAGCAGTAAGCCCAAGACATATTATTATGTGGTAAAAATCCCATATGGGAGGATAACTTGTCATGTCCCGGCTGGGTTTCGAACCCACGACATCTGGATTCTCTGGATTCGCAGAGTGCCTCCTTTACCACTGAGCTACCGGGACAGACTGATAAGGTATAGATACTTTAAATCACGATTGCTTGTTTTTACAAAGACGATAAGACTGATAAGGTAAAGATACTTTAATCACGATTGCTTGTTTTTACAAAGACAATAAGACTGATAAGGTATAATTATGTAGATACTTTAAATCACGATTGCTTGTTTTTACAAAGACGATAAGACTGATAAGGTATAGATACTTTAAATTTACAAATGGACAAAACATATTTGAAGTTTGAATTCCAAAGCTGACAAAAATTTGCATTCATAATTTGGTTACAGATATTTGCTAGGGAGTCAAGGGATACCTTCCGGTACGCTCGTGTGAACTCAGAACCTAAATGGGAAGTATTGTCACTTTTCGCCCATTAGAGGGGAGGCATACTACGGGATGGGCAGGCTACAACTCAGACCACAAGCGTCTGCACTAGTCTGCAGTGCTTTTGTTTTATGGCTATCAAAATAAAAAGGATGTACTCATACTCATCTTTCTGGAGCAAGGTTGCCTACCCTTGATCTACGTCCTTTTACTCGTCAGTCTTGTCATATCATGGGGATTCAGGGAACCATGGTTTATTCTACATAATCATATCAGTTCAACCACATGTTTGTGTGTCAAAATATCAACAACATTGCCCCATTTTTAAATAGCAGAATCGCAATTTCAACACAAAATCTCAAGAGGGGTCTTGAAACCAGTAATTTTATTATTATTGTTGGAGACTCTGTTCTGCCTAGTTTCGATCCTGAGGACAAGACGTGTATTCATCAGTTACCCTCATCCGGCCAGGGTGAAATATCCACAACTCATGGGATTTAAAAGCATTGGGCGGAAAAATATAATTTGGAAAGACATGATATACTTGAACTTTATCTTCAGGAGAAGAGAAGAGAGGAACCTCATTTCTAATCGCCTCGTAAGCTTTAGACTTGTTTTTCCAAGAGGGCCTCATTTTGTGGAGATAAGGTTTCCCAATGGAATATTTAGACAAACGTAAATGAAAAATAATAATATAAATGAGACTTTCTGAGCAGGGTAGCTTTTTTTACCTTTTGTTTATGGAAAAAAATGTTCAGGGTAAAATTAGTAAGTCTTGGATGTTTTCAGAAAACATTTGTGAAATTCACAAAAAAATCAACTTACTGTACCTACACAAGGCCAGTGCGTTATCACAGCACCCGTGAGTATTTAACTAACGTGTTTTGGGTCAGTACAAGCAATACCTAATATCGTACTCTCAAATCATACTTTTATTGAAAATTTAACTAATGATTATTTCTTGAGACAAGACTTAGTTTATAGCAGTAAATTTCAACAATCAACAGATTTCAACTAGAGCAAAAAATTAAAGACATTCCAAATTTTCATGAACAGTTATGGAAATTTCAAAGAAGCTCCTTAAATAGGAAAGGAAGAAAGAAGGAAAATCAAACATAAATGAGAAATTGAGAATATACGATAAGGGCAAAGTAAATTTTTCACTGTTGAATTTCTCTGTTCTCCCCCTCTCCATGTAAATAAACGTCCTGTAAATTTTAAATTTACAGGGATGTATTAAAACACCTCACATGTTACTTGTAAAATGTAACCTTAATGTACCTATATTCTATTTTTTGGCTGTTGGCTCAGTCTTGGAGTCTCGAGTTCATATCTCACCATGATGAAATTTATTCATCAACAAAAAATTCTCACAATTTTTTGTTAAACTAGTTTGAAACAGGCACGCAGGTACTTCCGTCTGTTTTTTATTATTATTATTATTACTACTATACCAGGAATAGTTAGTACCTAATCCTGTTGTTATCATCACTCATTTTTTATTTAATTAAAAAAACATACAAAGTCCATAGATTTCCTAGTACATAGGGAATTAGGAATTAACAGGGTATTTACAATACAATGAAGTTTGGAGGAAAAAAAAAAAACCGAGAGAATTTCATAAAAAAACAAAACAACAAAAGAATAAAAATGAGAACTAGGGACAGGATTATCGTATGTGACATTATATTTTTTTATTACTTTCATTATCCTTTCTAGGAAAGTAACGGAATCACCCAAAAATTTCAATAGTCAGTTTTCAGTGCTAAAACACGTTTTAGGGTCTCCAGAGCCTAAATCCAAAGTTTCAGCCATTGGTCCGTGTCACCAGTGGTGTAATTTGGCTTCTTTTCGGGGGATAAGGAAAGTCGTGTAATATTACACCAGATTTTATATTATAATTATATTTTTTTTGTCTTCCTATTTTATTCTGTCCCCATCTAGAGGGGGCAAGCTCTGGAAAGCTAAAAAATACCAAGTTGAGATTTCTGCTGAAATGAAGTTTTACAGTCTTGCACTTTTTCTCTCCTCTTTAGCTCAATCCTCTGAGGAGAAGAGTTGTTGATTGGACCTGAAAATTGTTCTTTTATAATTATGTATCGGGAATTCTCTTATATCCAGGTTCGACTGTCTTTCTCATTATTTATTTTCTTTCTTTTGAAACTCTAAAACTTTCTCTCATATTTCTGCATATCTTCATTATTTTTTTTCTCTCTTTCTCTTCTTTTTCTCTCTTATCTTTCCTTTTCATTTCTATTATATTTTTTCACTTTCCTTATTTGGTTTAGGCCTCCTCTTTTTTTCTCATGAAAATACTTTATGTTCTTATATACCGCCCAACTTTTGATCTAAATATTATGTCCATCTTTAGTCCTCCTATTTCCTATTTCGAGATTTCAAAAATTACAAAAAGAATTGGCAAATAAGTTTTAAATCCGAGATCTATAGATTTCGTTATAAGGAAAATGTGACACAGGTAAAATAAATGTACGTATTAGGTACTAGTAGAAAAACAAAATGATGGAATAAAATTATCCTATTATTATGACATAATAATAGGATAAAAATAATGTAAAATGTACCTAATCGCTATTTTAGATAATCTTTTTATAGATACATTTAAGTAAAAGTATCATATTTTCATTATTTAATTAATTTTTATTCTTATATTATGTAAGATTATATGATTAATGAACCTTGAAAAAAAAAACTTCATTCACACATTATGTGCTACGAAAATTCTTAAGGACAGAAGACGTCACGATATTTTGGGAATTTAATTTGAATGAAATTAGCATAAAATATCTCCTCTCTCAAACCTGAAAACTTGAAAACAAAAAATTATTTCATCACAAAATGCGAGAGCAGATGCTACAGGTTCTGTATAATTTAGGACAATATGTGTGCTGAGAGAGAGAGTTTTGGCAACATCGACCCCTAATTTTGGCATTGAGTTAAGGTGTTGCTCCTCTTCCTTTTTTATTTACTCTCTTTTGCTCTCTCGCTTTCTTTCTCTCTCTCCCTCTTTCTTCTGTATATCACCAATAACAGCGCTACAGTGCGCTGTGATTGGTTGACAATCCGACTAGAAGGAGAGTCTGGCTTTTCTTAAATTTAATCCTGTTTTATGATACGGCCCTAAATCACTAAATTTACTAAAAGATATTCATGAAAACTGCGGAATTTTCAGATTGTAAATACCTACATAATTATTATACGTAAAATGAAATATTTAGCCAGCGTCGATTAGTATAATTTTATTTTTAACAGGGTTTATTTCCTTTGTAATAATCATTTTTTCAAAGGTATGGAGAGTAAACTCTGGGCATACATCTAAGCTACTTAATTTAACTTCACTTAGCTTTAGTTATTGGGGCCGGGACTAGCGACCAGAATGTGTATTTCCATGATAACCATGGATGGATTCGAAACCAGAATGATCACCAAACCATGTCATGAGTTCCTCACCTCGCTACACGTTATTTAACTTCAGTGATGAAAAATATTATGAGAATAAGTGTATTAAACGTGCCATCTCCTCTTTCAAAATATTATGTAAGCAATTGTTGAATAAGTTTCAAAGTCGAGGAATGACTCACCCAGTCGATATACAATAATTAAAATTAATTAAACAAAAATAATTAATTTAAGTAAAGGTCCTCTGTAAAGTTGAAAAAAACATTGTTTTCATGCATTCTCTTTACATTTTTTTGCAAAGAGAAGGAGAGATAAAATTCTCCGCGAAAGATTTTTAAGCTTTTAAGTAAATTACTTTTTTTTTTCAAGTTCTTCAGATGGAACGAGACGGGCATTAATAGGTAAATTAGGTATGTTAGTTAGGTATAAAAGCTAGTATTAAAAAAAGTTACATTCTAAACACAAGTATTTGATACCTGTACCAGTGCTTTCACTACCAAGAGAACCAAGAATTCCATGTGCTTATGTCACTATCAAACACCTCGGCCGAGGTGTGAAGAACGCCTATACAATGAAAGAGACAGCCCGGCAGAGTGTAAGGTTACGGAAAACATAGTTCCCATGCATTTCATGTACTTTCAGCCAGCGAAAAGTGCAACATGAATTTCAAAAATCGCGATTTTTATTGCAGAAATAGGCTCTACGTTGAAAAATAAGTTGATTTGACTCTTTGTTTGACTTCCTAGGCCACCGGGAACCCTATTTTCGAGACCCCCCAACAATCGTGAAAGACATGAAAAGATTCATAATTTTGTTTTTTTTTTTTCTGTTTTTTTTTTTCATACGGATCCTTTGAGACCCGACTTCGTGTCTTTAACTTAGCACTGAAGATTAAGTGAGGTGTCTAAAGTGATCAAGATATAATGGAGATGAACCCGGACCAAAAAAAAATTCTAAATTATAAGCGGGCGGCCCATTTGGGCGGCCTCGGGTTTTGGGAGCCCAAATCGGGAATTGAAGGATAATACTAGTCTTAAGTGGTATCAAATGAAAGATCTTGATGAGCAGATACCAAATTTATTGATTTTATTCCTTCATCCGGTCCACCTGGTGGCCTTTTCATTTTCTTTGGCGGGTAGGTACCTTCGAATTCTTAGCTTAGTGGTCAGATCTTGGCCAGTATGTATTTTTCGAGATGACCTCGCTCTTTCTCTGCAAAATTTTAAAGTTTAAGTTTCCAAGTATTAATTTAGTTCATTTTCAATCCGTTTCTGTAGAAGATAACCTTGTCTATTGGTAGCATGCTCGACCTGCCACCCAATCAGCGTGGGTTCGAATCCTGGAGGGGACGAAATTTTTTAGCTCTATATTTTCAATTTGGGCTTAACGTTGTTTTGTTTTTCCGATCTTTATATTTGATCTTCATGACGACCCCATTACCCTCGCGAGGAAAATTTTAGAAGTTGCAGAATTGGACAATGACCTGTGGCGGCATTACGAGATTGATTTTGGACAATCACGGTTGGATGGAGATAAAATATGATGAATTAGCTCTCATAATGTCGACTCACTAAAAGTTGTGACAAAGTAGTGACTTTGGCCAAGTGGGTACCATACTAGGCTTGGGTTCGATCCCCTTGAGGGAAGTTTTTTTTTCTCTGTCCATTATGTCCGGGGTACACTCATACCTCGTGAGGTATTGATAAGGGACTTCACAACCGAGTTCTCTCCCGCTCATGGTTTTATTCCTGAGGCATGGCCTTCTATGTATTTTACCTAACTCTACTAAACACTGAAGGCATTGCCTTTCATTAGTTAGAGATTTAAAAGATTTCCTTATAAAAGGCCCATTCTTATATAAAAATGATAATTTTATAGTTTTCATTTTCTTAAATACCTAATGTAAAAAAGCATGGTCTTATTTCCGGGAGAGATACTCGTGGTGACCCCTGCAACAAGCCGGAGAAAATTCGGGTAAGAAAAGGTCAACTTGAGAGAACTCATTACCTCACCTTGATAAGGTGATTACAAATTAATTTCTTTGGCATTTGTAAATCCAGGTGTTTTAGTGTCCCTCATAGGAGGCTCCGAGGTCTATTTAGCATTGAAAGATAAACCTAATCATGTGGAGAATAGAATCAAAAGATCTTGCATTGCAAATTTATATATTATTTACTCACTTTGGGGACTTAGGGGGCTAAATCAGTGATCCAAATACATATTGACCTTATAAAAATTAAATACGTACTGCTAAAACTAAATCTTAAAAAAGACAACTTGGTACATTCACATTTTTCCAGCTTATTTACTTTTGTCATTCCTAATGTTTCAGTAGTGTATGATCCTATATTTTCGTACAAAAAGAACTGATATCCCCCCAAAAACACCACTTCGTGGTTAAAAAAAGAAGAACGCCTCACTCAAAGAATGATTATAATTAGCTAAAAATAAATGATATCAAATTGAGAACACCTGACCCCCTCTCTTTCTATATCTCTGCACTCCTCTCTGAATTTATTCCTCTTATGTTTAGCTTTATTTATCCTTTCTAGGGGTCATCCCAAACTTAATTTCTCTTTAAATTTACTTGTTGCACGGCAATAAAAAATGGCGGTCGCGGTGTAATTTTCTCGATTCAAATCAAATGACTTCAGAAAAATCATACTCCGACCGTCATTTTTTATTGCCGTGCAACAAGTAAATTTAAAGAGAAATCAAGTTTGGGATGACCCCTAGAAAGGATAAATAAAGCTAAACATAAGAGGAATAAATTCAGAGAGGAGTGCAGAGATATAGAAAGAGAGGGGGTCAGGTGTTCTCAATTTGATATCATTTATTTTTAGCTAATTATAATCATTCTTTGAGTGAGGCGTTCTTCTTTTTTTAACCACGAAGTGGTGTTTTTGGGGGTAGAAGTCTACAATCTAGCGTATGGATCGGATCCAACCCAATGATTCGCTTTAATAATAAGACTTTGAGGGTTAGGTATTAGGTAGGTCGTAGAAAATGCTTTGAGCATTAACCTCGCATAATTGATACCTGCCACTAAACATCAGTATTACCTATTATTACAAGTACTATACCTACGCACACAATATTTACTTCACAAAGCTATGTCCCTCAGGATAATAATATTGAAGGACTAGGTTCCATAATACGAATGCTAATTAGTACACAACATGACAACACAAAATAATTATTATTATAAAGATACATACGTATACAAACATACACTATACAATTATACATGTATTGTTACTTAATTTATTATACTGCCATGTCAAAATACATAATTGAATGTTACCACTTACCAGTTTAACCTTCCGGCCCTACCCAAGCTGAGTGAGGTTAATGTGAGTTGCTTGTACGATTCCCAGCGCACAGAGGGTAAAACCCTCATTCTGACTATCTCAAATCAGGACGTTAAAACCCAATAGAATCAATGGACATGAAATGAGCCTAGACATTTAATCTGGGCGTCCATATAATCCCCTCACCACCCGACCACCGTGATATACAGATACCTACTGTGACTATCTCACGGACACGGAATTATTATTATATCTCACTGGGTTAGGCTCAAATTTGAAAGGTCAACCAAGTACCTACTTTCACTTAACTTTGTAAACCTCTGAGATACTATTCTAGACTTGATTTAACATGTGTGTATTAAAGGGACGGATTTCAACTTGCCATTTACGCTTGATTATAATTTAATTGAGAGGGAATCGCCCATATTATTTATCATAATTGTTTGTGGGTGAGATTTTATCTCTCTTTCTCGGGTGAGGTTTATCAATTCCAGCGTATTTTTTCCACATAAATGCTAAATTATGAATTTTAAAAAATCGTTCCGTGATTTTTTTTGTTTTCAAAACAGTTGAAGTGATTCGATTAGTTTTTCTCTTTCAGCAGACGTTCAGGTTTAAAGCGTAATAACAGAATATGTCAGCGTAGAAATGAAACGGAGGTTGAAAAAAGTTGACATCTATTATGTGGAATTTGCACATCCTTCATTTATCCTCGTGAAAATTGCCTTTTTTATCTTGGTGCTTTTTAATATTAAATAATATATGACGTGGAAATGGGTACCTTTTTTAAATTTAATATTAAAGTGTGGGGTAGATAATGTATTTTATAGTTAGAGTAGAAACAATTTAGTTCACATATTCATATACCTACAATGCGTGAAGGAATATAATTATTGCATTGAATATTGCTGATGAGATTGTTTCGTGTACTCTAGCTCGATTGCTAAGGGAGTAGGCTAGAGGTCTTTGGTTCGAGCCCCAAATAGGCCAATTTTCAGAAAGACTGGTTCAAGTTATTGTGACACGTCTTTTGTGATTTATAAAGAGTTATGGATCATTCATTCATTAGATTTAAAATTCAATAATGCATTTTTATTTATTTAAATTAAGACAATTTAGTGGGAATAGAATTTAGTAAAAATATTTTTCATATGCTCAAATAATATAAATTTCACTGAGAAAAATGTCAGTAGATTGGTGAGAGTTCAATAATTCTGTGTCATACTTACTATGAATTTATGATTTTACCTGTGGTGAAGCACAAGGTCTCTTCACAATTTTTGTGGTTAGCGTAGCATTACTAAGAGCCTCCTTCACTTTTCGAATTCTATTACATTAATTTCTTTTTCCTCTGGTAATGCCGCCACTGGTCGTTTTTCCTCACGCGGTATAAGTGGACCCCGAACATCCAAGTACAGAGCAGAAAAATGAATGCCCCGCTGGGGATCGAACCCAGACCACCATGCGTGCAATGCCTAACGCGCTAACTCACTCGGCAACGATGACTACCTACATACTCTTAGCTAATTATATGGACACCTTATAACAAAGAGAGGAGATATAGAGCAATACTTCTCATAGTATCCTCAAATATGCTAAGAAGTTAGAGTATAGATAATCTATTTTCTCTTCCGTACGAAATAATACAATTTATACCTACTTGCAAGAAAGAGAGAGAGAGAATAATAATAATATCGTCTTATTTATACTGCCCGATTAAGACTATTAAAGTCCCATTATTTCAGCAGTTAGCCCAAGACATATTATTATTTGGTAAAAACCCAAATGTTAGGATAACTTGTCATGTCCCGGCTGGGTTTCGAACCCACGACCTCTGGAATCTCTGGATTCACAGAGTGCCACCTTTACCACCGAGCTACCGGGACAGACGACCGGGACAGAGAAGTGAAAATCAAAAGCTAGGCAAGGTTAAGGAGAGAGGAAAAATGAAAGGAGAGATGTTACATGAGGTCTGCTTGGCTTCTCGGACAAAGCAACATGGATTATCCTGTCAGGCACAGACACAGGATAAAGTTTACTGATAACGTTCAGTGAAGGGACGAAAAAATGAACCATCCAAATGAGAGAATAAAGTGAGACAGGGCCTGGACTTAGTTGAACTGATGTGGAATTGAGAGTTATAGAAATTAACTATCTTAATTTATTAAAATTCTCTAAAATTCTAAATATATATATAATTTATTACATTATAAATGTATTTAACACGTTCGTTACCGAACGGCCACATGTGGCCGTTATCAAAATTTTAACGAGGGACCGAAACACACATGTGGCCGTTATCAAAATTTTAACGAGGGACCGGACAACCATATATGGCCTTTTTGAGGTAGGTTGTTAGTATTAGAACAGATATAGGATCGATTCTTGTACAAATACGATGCCAAATATGCAAAAAAAATCATTTTGGTACCCAGGATGCAACAGCGACTTTACCGCCTGATCCCTACGTAAAACTTGAAAAAATTGGCTTGGTAACGAACGTGTTAAAATTCAAAAAGATCTTTCTTAGTACCTACGCACTTACTACCTCTGTTTTGTAACGGTTGTGACTACTGCCCCGAGGTATTTCCGGCACAACCCAGGCTGGGTGAGATCAATGTGGGTAGCTGATACGATTCCCAGTAAATGGAGGTTAAAACTCCTGTCCTTACAATCAATCGCAAACCAGAACGTTAAAACCATAGATCTAATTAGGTCGCAGTGGTGATTGTAAGGGTTTCACTAAAAACCCTACATCCAGGTCAGATAATAATAATGATACTCTTTGTTTCTTTGTTCTCTCTCCCTCTCTATCTCTCTCTCTCTATCTCTCTCTCTCTCTTTCTCTCTCTCTCTCTCTTTCTCTCTCTCTCTCTTACACATAGTTTATCACTTCTTCCCCCTCTGTCTCAATCAGTATAAATCTTGCACTCATCAGTCCGAATTTTGTGTTTTCAAATTCTCCCTTCCTCCTTCAATCAGTAAGAACCTTGTTCTTTCATTAACATCTCTATCAATCTTATCGTGTTGCAGGTTTGCCCAATGATTTGGGTGTCTTTTGGCAACAGTATCCTTGGGTGCTTGGAGAGGAGCTTTGCAAATTTCGAGCTCTTGTCTCAGAAATGTAAGTATCGGAATATTAGAGCACGTGGATTTATCAACAAAATTGTGCCTGCGTTTTCTATCCAAGCATTCACATAGTCTTTATCAGGTTATCAATAAAGGTACAATGTATAGTTGTACATACAGGACGTGTGTGTGTGTGTTACTCACAAGATTCGTGTCACAATAACTCAAACTCACCTAACTACTTATAAAATTAGATACCCGGGACAATGAACCACCATCCTCCTGTTAACGAATTCACTGCTTTCTGCTTTAATAATGGGGTTTTTAATTGATACTGAATTCGGATGGAATTACTTATCTTTCAAATTTTGCAAGCCAATTCAAATAAATTACGTTTAATTCTATCCCTCTACCGACTTTACTCGATTCTATCATTTTAATTATAAATACCTATTTTGACTGTTTAGATGAATAAGGTGTAATGCGTTGGCGTTAGTAGAGAATGAATTAGGCTTTGTTCAGAGCTGAAATTAAATTTTCTTCCCTATGTAGATTAAAACTTATTGTTTTTCGTCGTATTTTGAATATTTCAATGTTCAAGTTCATCCCTGCTTCATTATTTTCAAACAAATACTTTTTCAAATGTTTATGAACCCTTCCTTTGTGCCCTATTACCCGCAACGGTCAGCTAAGAGAAATGGAAAACTAATTGAAAATCCTCTGCTGATTTCAGTTCAAAAGAAAACAAAATCTGTCAGAAAACTTTATTGTTTCCTCACCAAATTATTCTGCATTCTTTTTCTTTTATTCCTTTTACAGCGGTTCATTTCTGCTCTTTCTTTGATATTAAAAATACAATTATTTTTGGAGTTTCCGGGAACACCCGTCATACACCAGTTTTCTTAAGATCTTTAAAATTGAGCAACGTCTAGCGTGGTTAGAACATGAGAAATGAGTAGCCGGGTTCGAACCTGCGTCAGCTATTCCCAAACACCCTGGGGGGGTGTTTGGGAATAGCTGACACAAAGCTAAACTAATGTCGGTAGGAGACTTCTCAAGCTTGTGAATTTCCATCGAATGGAGACTAAAACTACTTTCTTCTAACCTTTGATAAGAAAGGGACTTTTGGCAACAACAAAAACTCTGGTATGGATTAAAGAAAAACAAACACCGTCAAAGTTTCCCTCGTGTAACTTTTCTCACTATGGGTATACAAAAAGTAGAAAATAGGTACATATAGTTGGTCTATACGTTAAAGAGAAATGGTATATTAAATGTACTATAATGAAGCCATTCCATCAACAAAAATCTAGCGATAAAAAATCTCAAATATCCATTAATTTAAAAAAAAATCCACGCAGTTCTTTCGGTCTAATGGTAGTCCCTCTATCTCCACTTTTCCTTTTCTCTCCTTTGTAATCCTAATTGCTTCCCTACTCTATCTCCTAATAACTTATCTAATTCTCCTCTTCTCGCATCTTATTCTTTCATTTATTGAGAAAAACGTTTAAAAAAGCGTACACATTTCTATCAGGAGATCATCTGGAGAGGTGATAACAGATGATGGGTTCAAGAGATAAAAATCTAGCAAGGCTGCTCTAGACTCTAGAGGTGATCAAGAGAACGAGCTTTTGAGTTCGATTTTCACTTTTTATTCAAACTAACCGCTTTTCCGCACTTTGCAAGAGGGCATACGAATGGTAGATAGTAATGGAAGATTTCTCAGGAAGCGTGATCCACAATTAAGAAGTTTTCGATTCTCATTACTTTAATGAGAATCGAATATTTAAGTTGAAATACTGACTTTAAACTTTATAGGTATAAATAAACCTCTTCTTTTTTTATCGGCAGAAAAAACTATTACCGACAAGTAAATTGAAAAGTGTTTTTTTTTTCTCTCTCTCGAAAATAGCACTCTAGGTATTAATATAGTACAAAAAGGGATTATATAGTCTGTGGTAAGCTCTTCACTTATCATGCGGAATAATTGCGGACGTGCGGTCTACCTCTCTTTCTACTGATGTGTTTCTTGTGTCAGCAATGTCAGCATCGTAATGGGAAATCCTGTATATTTTTCGCCATTCAGAGGGAGATAGTATAGGATGGGAAGCTGCGCCTACGAGATAAACCAACAGGGACTAAAATATCATCGTGTTGTTTTCAGGGCTATGGAATAAAAAAGTCTGTCTAATGGACTTTCTCGTAGGTCGAATTTCATATTTTTTTCTCTCCCTCCCTCTCTCTTTTTCCCCGCCATTTTCCGGAGTGATAATATTACATATTTATGAACGTCGCGTCGCTAACAGACTTCTCTCAAAGATACTAGGCAACTAGGAATCTTTGAGTTCATAATATTTCCGTGGAAAGAAACCTTACCTACAGTTGGATTTTGGAATAACGTCAGGATTTACTAAAGCTTATGTTTGCCAAAAAGTTTCAAAACAGAAGTTTTTTCCGAAAACAAAAACTATATATCAAGATCTCACTTAGACGAGATACCTACCTACTCTTGTATAAATTCCTG
Source organism: Bactericera cockerelli (assembly GCA_024516035.1). NCBI lineage: Eukaryota > Metazoa > Arthropoda > Insecta > Hemiptera > Triozidae > Bactericera > Bactericera cockerelli. The sequence goes on from CM044960.1 coordinate 22,245,965, forward strand.
TTCTTTATGTTATTGGTTTCTTCTCTTTCTATTTTCAAAAAAGATTTTGCAAAGCTTTTGTTATGTGAATTAAATGGTGTGAAAAATTAAAATGAAACTTTCTTGTCCTATCTCTGCAAAAGATTGAACACAGCTCTGCAATTTACATACATATAGTTATAGGTATTATTGGAAAACTTTCAATGTTATATTCTCTTCTCTTCTTATCTCTAAGTTCACACTGTTCATTTTTTATAGCCCACTTACATATCTAAAGCTAGCTTAATATGTTATCTGTTTTTGAAATGTTTAAGAGACACTTTTGGAAGACATTATAAATCTTATTCTTTCACTTTGCCTTTTCCCAAACCTATCTGAGGTCGGCATTGTTCAACCCCTTGCTCTTGATTGAGTTCGGTTGGTTCTGGGACTGATACTAAAATATACTCGCTGAGAGCTCGAGAACCTAGAGCTTAATAGCCCAGCACTCTCAGCAGTTAATTATACCAACGACCCTTAGCACTCTCGTAATGCGGGGCCCCTTTTTAATTGAAAAAAATTCTTAAAAATCAGAGGAAATATCTCTATAATATCAATACATACAAAAGGACGTGAATACCGCCACGGGCGACTTTTATTATAATAGTGAACCTGTCCAATTTATTATTGATTCACCTTAATTTTATCCAAAAATCTGGTGTAAACATCACACGACTTTCCCTATCATATTAAGAATGGAAACGGGACCAAAAGTCACTGGTGACTCAAAGGTAATAATTAGCCAAAAATCAAAGTCAATTTCGTAATCAGCACCTCAAAATCATTGGATTTGATATGTCACAACCCCCATCTAGGATAAATAATAAAAAAGTTGGTCTAATCGGGACCCTCGAAAATACCGGTAAATTGGAGACGTGTTCCAAAAAGTTCAAGATATCAAAAAAATGCCTTGAGTAAACCCTTATTATTTTTTCATTTCAATAAAAAGTTTTTCTCCAACTTTTTTTGTTGGGGCCACTTTTTGCGGCCTTGCAAAAAGATTTTCACCTTTTCGTGGTTTGTGTGGTATGTAAGATCTACTTGCATTACAAATTTCAAGTGTCTAGCTCTTACCGTTCTCGAGATATCTTTTTCACAGACGAACAGAGTACAGACAGACGCATGGACCAATGGCCGAAAACAACTTTTTTAGTAAAACGGGGTAGGTCAAATTTTCGACGAATTTCCTTATTATAGGATAAGGAAAGTAAAAGAAAAATGAATTAAAGAACTCCCTAAAGTGCCCGTAGCACGTGCTACGTTTGTTGTAATACTAATCCGGCCCTGCTATCAGGGCAAGACAATAAGTCCCATTATACCAACAGTTTATACTCTTGAGCTCCTAGTTTAAAATTTCAGGTAGCTAATAATAAAAAGAAATTACGCAGAGTCTGGCGTCTGGTAATGAGAGGAAGGTACAGATGTAGGAAGTCGAAAATCTTTCATGGCACTACAATAAGAACCATTGAAACACGAAGGGGAGAAATAAAAGCTAAAGGCGTGAAAATACGCTCACGTAAAAAACATATGCCAACTCGGCAGAAAAAAGTACACCTACTCTTCTCAAGATAAAACACTAATGATGATGCCTAGACAGGATAATGTTTTGTTTTGTCATTGTGAGCAATGGAATAGCTTTTCAAAATCGACACCTTTCGTCTCTTTAAGAAAATAGTTTTCTTTATCTCACTTTGCCCCGCTTCGCTGTAGCTTATTTTTATTTCTCTCTTAGTCTTTCAATTTCTTTTCTGATGAAACCAATTTTTTTTTACAAAGACCTCAGCTTGGTTCAGTGGAATTAAATATCCACCCCGTGGGTGGATACCACAAAACGGATTGTGTGTCAAAAGAGCATCAACTCGACGTAATGTAACTTTTAGCTACATAATGTAGGTAAATATGTACTTGTACTAGTATGTTTGAACTTAAAATTCGAAATAAAATATACGTTTTTACCGTACGCAATTTCTCATATTTTTTTTCAATGAAAATAAATAATACATGTTAATACATATTTCGATAAGTCATAAAATATAAAAGCCTAAAATCTCAGTTTTTTCATCGTTCAATGTTTCGACATTTTAATCAAAGTTCTCAATGGATTCAAATTTTTCGAAATATAAGTTTGGCAGACTTTGAGAGGAGGTAATAATATGAAGGAAGAGAACTGTAAAAGATAATAAAAGGAAATGTCGGTTTATTTTTGAATTTTTGACACCTTTCTGCAGAGGTCTGAAAATTTTAATGGAGCTCTTTACAAAATTAATAATTTCTTCTAAATAATTCATGAGATCTTTAGGAAACAAAAGTTCAAGGTGTTTCAGAATATTTAATAGAAACACCTTTAAATTTTAATATTCTACGTTACATGGAATACATACTTACATATAAAACAGATAATAATTATTGTGTTTTAACAAAATACCTATACATTATCTAGGTACCTCTAATACTTGTACAACAATGTAAATTAAATTATATAAAAAATTAATTGAACTTTTTCATATGTATTAGGTACTTTGATAATTATATTTGATAATGGGTATAAAAATCAAAAGCAGGAATGATTTTGTAATGTAATATTTTTCCATCTCATGAGTCTTCGCTTCGTTCAGCCCGCAGTTATCACTCCCTGCTCATTTTACTTCCGATAAAATCTAATATTATAATGCTCCGATTTCGAATGAGTAAAGAAAACATCAGATATATCTGGACATGTTGTAACCTCCTGAGTCAGTTATGTGTCTGTCCCTTATTTCCATTCCTTGAAATTTATACAAACCTCAGAGAAGTACCTATACTGAACGGATTTCAACCAAACTTTATACACAATATACCTACATATCTAGACGAAAAATCTAAAAAAAAACAGCAAAAAAGCAAAAATAACGTCTGAAAAACGCTATCCTAACATATAAATTTTTTAAGGAACTTGGTTGAAAATTTTTGGAGATACATTTTTTTATACAATTTTTCAACTAATCACAGCGCACTATAGCCTGAGTCAAGAAATAAGTGTTCACATAGATTAAATCTAATCCTGTTTCATAATTTAGCCCTTAATTTTATGATGCCAAAGTGAGACCCCAGAGCAGAACAATCTCTTCCACCCAACCCTTGTTGGGTTGGGTGGAAGAGATTGTTCTACTCTGGGGTCTCGCCACAGGCAATAACCCCGCCCTTTAGGTAGGACTTTAGCTTGTTTCTCTTTTTGTTCTTGTTTCTTTGCTCAATCTATTCAATTTTTCTTTATAATTTTATTGTATTTTACTGTATATATTTTTGTTCTACCTAATAAAGCTTACTATCTATACTTATAAAAGAGAGTTTCACTGACTGACTGACTGACTCACTGATTCATCACTGTTTCTCCGAACTGGTCTGAAATTTGAAGCTGAAATTTGGTAGGTAGCTTTGTCTTGTAGGCTAGATGAGCAATAAGACGGGATTTTTCGAAATTCCCACTACAACTCCTGCCATTGGCTAAAAAGGATTTTTTGCTTTCACGGCCATGCCTCGGCCTGCAAAGCGGGTGACAGCCCGCTAGTTATAATAATAATTAATAGACTTTCCGTTCCCCTGTCCCCAGGACCAACTACACCTCTGTGCTCACCATAGTGGCTTTCTCCATGGAGAGGTACCTCGCCATCTGTCACCCGCTGCTGTCGTACGCCATGTCGGGTCTTCGGCGCGCCATCCGCATCATTGCCGTCCTCTGGCTGTTCGGGTTCCTATGTGCCACGCCCTTCGCCGTCTACACCACCGTCAATTACGTGGACTTTCCTCCCGGTGAGTAGGCGTGTTTTTTTTTTTTTTTTTTTTTTTTTTTTTTTTTTTTTTTAAGCTTTATTAGGAGGACAAAGTACAATGGTAACAGTATAAAATTAATAAAAGAAGAAAAACAACAAACAAAAATGACAAAATAAAGAAGTAAAAAAAGAAAATACCTAACAATAATGTCCTACCTGAAAGGAAATTTGGTTCGTTTCACAGAAATGGAATTCAAAAAAAAAAATTATTCATTTTCATAATGAAAATGTTGGTATAATTTGTACCTACCTTTATTATTTTTAATCTGAAACATATTTTATTTTATTTTTGTAAAATCTAAACAATTACTGAAACTTGCTTTACTAAATTTTTGCTTAACTTAGGACTTGAACCACCGACTTCCATATTACAAGTGGATAAGGCGACGGTCTTATCGATCAAGCTACGGAGGTCGGTTATGTTAAGTAATGCCTATGTATGTAAGTGGTTTCATTGTGTTATTATGTCCCAACTGATGTAGTGGGTAGCCCAGCACGGAACTCCAAAGTTCAACATTTTCCAATATCTTTATTACTTCTTGTAGCAGTACCGCTACTAACTAACATAATAATTACATAAAAGGACACAAAAAAACAGTTGAAAGGTGTCCCTTTTTTCCCCCTCGGCCATGGACAATGTCTGGGCTTCTTCAATAGTCCAAACCCTTTGCTCAGTGAAGCATAAACGGAAAACTGGAACGAAAAATTGCTCCAATGGTCTTTGATATCAATCGGCGCGTGTACCTTGGGGAGCATCGTACAAAATATAGGTAATGAACTCACCTTTATACAAAAGCTTTCACAATTTGTATGGTGCAGAGCTCTCAATATGAGGAGACAGTGTCAGAATACTTAGGTATAATAAATAGAGTACTTAAATATTATCATCAAAGACCTTCATTACATTTGAAACGTTTATAATACCTACCTAAATAATTATACTGTACATCTTCCAATACCTACAGAATTATTCATATTCCAATAAAATAATATCTTCCCCGACCTGGATCGTCAGCAATTTCTTTTCACTGCAGTAACAGCCCGTTCACACTACTCGGTTTTTTTGCCGGCCGGTTTTATACCGTGGACGGGAAAAAAACCCTGCCGAGCTTTGCGTTCACACTACCCTTTGACGGCAGAAAAAACGTCCGATCCTTTAATAATTGTTTACCACGCGAAACGATACTTGAGAGTTTAGACGGACTAATGACACTAATGTGAACTCTCCCATTTGATTTCATGTGCCACTGGGCTCTCGAACGGTTTTTTTGCTGGTCCGGTTTTTTTACCGCTCCGGGATCCAGTGACAAAGCCGTATGTAAAATAACCAGTGAACGCTTTTTTCCCCGTCGAAGAAAAACCGGTGGTAATGTGAACACATCAATTAATCTGTATGCCTCACGGTTTTTTTGCCGCTCCGGCAAAAAAACCGTCAGGTGCTAGTGTGAACGTGCTGTAACACCCCATTCCCAGTTCGAACTAACGATACTTTTCCCGTTACGATTTTTCCTCTTTGACAAGCCTCGTGAAGATGGCCGCACAAAATTAGGTAGCTAGTACATTTGCTTTTAGTATCTTCAATAAAAAAAATTGTGTATACCTTTACAAAAGCCACTAGAGTTATATTTTTTTTTATAAGAGATCGTGAAAGTACGTAAAAATCACATGAAAATGAACTAGCTACCATTTTGTGTGTAAAGTGGTGCAGCCAGCTTGTCAAGACTCGTCACTGAGAAAAATCGTAAAAAGTAAGTGACAACGAAGTTTGGGGGAGGGCTACGATTAACATGAGAACGTCAAATTTATTGTTCGATGTTATACATTCTGAATGTCTACTACGATGAAAATTTCATTTGACGCTTGACGATGATAGTACACGTCAACACGTTGATAATAATACTCTTTAAACATCAGGTGAGGTTAATACTCAAAGTATCTTCTACCACCTAACGGATAGAGAATTTTCCAAGGTTCCTCTAGTTTCTTTAGATTAAAACGTGCTTTAAATCCCTACAATGTTGCAGATTTTCATGATACGGTCCATAAATTTTACAGGGCCTACTTTCTTATTATTTGAATCTTTAAAGTAATCTCCTGTTTCATTTTATGAACAGTGCATCAATAAAAAGTATGAGGGTACGAAAAATTGTTATGCGGTTATTATACTTCTTCACAGTTAGATAGGTAATTAGGTATATCACACAAACAACACATATAGCATTATCAAACAAATACAGCTTGATTGCTGCTATAAATGAGGAGTAGCTATAAATGAGCTCAAAAAATGTTGGAGATGTTCATTTTCCCTAACGAATCAACCTATACCTACCTATACATTTCCGTTTTCTTTAGTAATCACATGTATGTTCAATTGTTCATTGAACACTTATCTACCTACAATACATATGTATATATACCTAAGTACGTTGATTACATAGCTACTTACATGTACTAACTGTACGTCCTCGTTTTATTCAAAATAATTTAATACAGTACAACCTAGAAGAGAAAAAATTTCAGGTCAAATATACCTCTCTTAAAGCGTAAATCAAATCTTAATAAAAAAATCCTGGTCAAAAGCGTTAATCACCTCTTAATAAGAAAATCCTGGTCAAATGTACCTCTCTAAAAGCGAGAAAAATTAAAATAAATTGCGGTCCCTTGAGTTCTTGTACTATCCAGGTTCCACTTTAAAACTTCATCTGAATATTCATTTCACAATTTAGAATTTAATACCGACCCGGTTTCATGCTTTCATTCGTAGTCCTGCTACCAGCTAGAGACCAGCAGTCTGGCTGGGTAGATCAGCTGCACAAACTCACCCGTCCTTGTCTTTAAACTTATACCTAGTACACACAGACCTCAGTAGCTTGATCGATAAGGCGGCGGACTTGTAACCTGGAGGTCGGTGGTTCAAGTCCCGGTTTCAGCGTAGATTTAGTAAAGCGAGTTTGAGTAGTTGTGATATCACGAAAGAGATTCACACGAATATGATAACTTACCTATAGCTAGTACACAAAGCAGATTGAGGACAGTGGCGAAAATCGCTCACTTTGAAAAAGACACAGAAGAAGACCAGCGGAAATTACACGTTGCACGCACTAGTTTTCCAAGGAACATGGAAGCTATGAGTCGAAGATGTTTTGCAAGAAGCAATGGAAACATTGAAGCTAAACTGTTGGCATAATGGGACTACCTGTCTTGCGCTGACAGTCTAAATAAAGCACTACTTATACTTATACTTATACTTATACTTATACTTATACTTATACCTATACAGTCCTACATTATATGATATTGTGTGTGGAAGATGTTTTCCAAGAAACATTATTCAGGCTACACAGTACACATACCTACATCCTACATGACGTCGAGAATGTTTTCCAAGTCGATCATGGAAAGGACATGAGAAGTTGAGAAGGTCTTTGTTTAGAATTCATCCCTTTTATACTTTACAAAAATGTATAGACTGGGTTTATGCAAAATGATTAATTGGTTGTTCTATGCAGAATTGCAGATGTATCCTCGTATATATCTAAAAACAAGTAATTTGCATAAAAACATAAAAGTAATTTTCTAACCTTTTTTTCCTTCAGCCTATTAAAATGCTTTTCTTATCTCTGATAACATGGAGATACTGGATATATTTTTATGACGCTTCTTCTATCTCACTGATAGCACAAACTGGAGCCGTTTTCCCATGGCACTGATGACAGCTATAAAACTCGAACTATTTTAACATCATCATAGGCAACATCTGTCTCAAATATTATTATTATAAAAATATTTTATTATGCATTTCTCTAACAATAAAAGCTTGCGAAGTGCGATGACAGCTGTCCCATGGTATGTTTACTATTACATACAGGTTCAGGTGGGGTCCTGCATAGGAGAGGTGGGGTGTGCTAGTGCCGAACATCATGTTCTGTCACCGGGACAGTAGTTGACGCGTTATGTAGTTGATAATCATCATGATCGGGTTAAACCCAAATTGGAGCAAGGACTCTGATTGTTAAGTTTAGTATCCTCTGTAAATAAATATCATTTAAAAAAAACGCCCAAATTAAAAAAATACCTTGAAACAAATCTTCTCCTTCTTTTACTCTGTCGTATCCCGCTTGAGCAGGGTAGACGTTGTTCAACCTCATGGTTGAAGTTGGTTGGTTTTCGCACATTTTTTACGGCTGGATGCTCTTCCTAACGGCAACGATTCAATTTGATTTAACGTCCTGGATTAGGACGGGAGTTTTACCCTCCATTCGCTGGGAATCGTAGCAGCTATCCACATTAACCTCACCCAGCCTTTGAAAGGGGCCGGAAATGCCAGCCTCACATGTACGGAGGGAACAGAATTTTCTGTGTGAAAAGTCTGCTCCGACCGGGGATAACTAAAGTAAATAAATTAAGGAAACCAGCTGAGCGTTGCCTACCGTTGCACTTGATTACAGGGTCATGACCGACCTCAGTAGCTTGATCGATAAGGCGGCGGACTTGCAACCTGGAGGTCGGTGGTTCAAGTCCCGGTTTCAGCGTTGAAATAGTAAAGCGAGTTAGAGTAGTTGTGACATCACGAAAGTGATTAACACAAATATGATAACTTTTAAAAACTTTTTTTTTAAAACTGATTACAGGGTCAGGCGAAATCCTGTACAAATATGATAACTTTTAAAAACTTTTTTTTTAAAACTGATTACAGGGTCAGGCGAAATCCTGTACAAATATGATAACTTTTAAAAACTTTTTTTTTTTAAACTGATTACAGGGTCAGGCGAAATCTTGTACAAATATGATAACTTTTAAAAACTTTTTTTTTAACTGATTACAGGGTCAGGCGAAATCCTGTACAAATATGATAACTTTTAAAAACTTTTTTTTTAAAACTGATTACAGGGTCAGGCGAAATCCTGTACAAATATGATAACTTTTAAAAACTTTTTTTTTTTAAACTGATTACAGGGTCAGGCGAAATCTTGTACAAATATGATAACTTTTAAAAACTTTTTTTTTAACTGATTACAGGGTCAGGCGAAATCCTGTATGAGAGCGGGTTCTGCGCCATGCTGGAGGTGCCGGAGGGCGTGCCCATGTACGAGCTGAGCTTCCTGTTCTTCTTCTTCATTCCCATGCTGGTGATCCTGCTCATGTACACGAGGATAGGCCTGCGCATCAGGAGTAGGTCCCGCTACACCCTGGGCAAGAGACTGGAGGGCACCGTGCACGGGGAGACCAAACGCTCGCAGAGTCGCAAGTCCATCATCCGGATGTTGAGTGAGTCTTTCCTTAGAAGCCCACATTTTTTGTATTTTTTTTTGTATTTTTTTTTTTTTTTTATTGAACACAGAATGGGCTTCAGGCCTGTGGACAGGAAGGAGGAATCTCCTTAATAGAGGGAGAAATCATCCCTGTTATATACATTTTTTGTATTAGCTTAGGGAAAGTGTTGCTTTGTAAACTATATGTATATTGATTCTAAATAAAACAATTTATCTTATCTAGCGTGTCCCACATGCCTGTAATGTTATGTTGGGTGGAACTAAATGAAAGTTCGAATAAAGGTACCTACAACGAATATATTAAGTACAATAACTTTAAAAGAACAATAATACCACAAAATCTACTTTAAATTATATCTACAACAACTATATTAAGAAGAATTACTAGAATCATAATAATAATATCACCTTATTTATACTGCCCGATTAGGACTATTACAAGTCCCATTATTCCAGCAGTAAGCTCCAAGACGTATTATTATGTGGTAAAAATCTCGAATGGGAGGATAACTCTTATCATGTCCCGGCTTGGTTTCGAACCCACGACTATCTGGATTCACAGAGTGCTGCCTTTACCACTGAGCTACCGGGACAGCCTAATGAAATTTAAATTTGAAAACTTTAATTATAATAACACCTATACCCTCTTAGAGAAATCGCGTTTTATTGTGTCGCCCACAGCTGCTGTCGTGACCACTTTCTTCCTGTGCTGGGCGCCCTTCCACGCCCAGAGACTCATCTACCTGTACGCCCGCGACACCCAGTACTTCGCCTCGGTGAACGAGTGGCTCTTCATGATAGCGGGCGGCCTCTACTACATTTCGTCCACCGTCAATCCCATCCTGTATAACGTGATGAGTGTCAAGTACAGGCAAGTCGCAAGCGGATTTTGTATAAATACAAGCACGAAGCAGTGCTTTATGCAAACTGTCGGTGCAACACAGGATGTCGTCCCATCAGGCAAACGTTTAATATTATGTGTAGAACCTCTTTATTTATTTATTTCGAGTTGAAATGTATGTGATTCACTAATGGATTGATCGATAACCAATTAAGTTGAAATGTGTTCAAAAGTTTAAATATGTGATTCACTAATGGATTGATCGATAACCAATTAAGTTGAAATGTGTTCAAAAGTTTAAAGATGTGACTCACTAATGAACTAATAATGATTGATTGATTGAAAAATCAATAAAGATTCATTGATTGAATGGTTTTTCAGAAATTTGATGTACTCGTTTTTTACGCTACAGACTTAACTTTCTGCCAGTGGGCGCGATGCGTAAATGTAATCTCACATGAGCCACAATTTATTTCCCCATTTCGCACAATTTACAATACCTGAATGTAACATGTAATTTGCAGAATGATTGTTAATTAAATTGTTCTGTCCTTCAACTGTAACACTGAAATCCATAATACAGGCCAAAGGTAGACGCAGTGTGCAAATTCAGCCTATACGCAGTGTGCATATTACACGAAATGAGCTGTTTTTATCGATGGCTTAATTTTTAATTGTATCAATCTTAGTAGCTTAGTTCAGTGAAACTTGAAGTCATATTACACATGCCTGATATTATTTTACTGAGATTGATGAATTCTTTTATAATAAATTATTTGATAAAATCTGGTTTAAGCCGTATTTTTGTGATTTTGTGTGAAAAGGTGGAAATTGAAATCTAAGAGGCTTATGGATAAAAAGCCTATTTATTCTGAACCTACTTAAGGGAGGCACTATCAGAGCTCCCGCTAAAGCACTCACCCCTTTATGCGTGCATGGGAAAGTTTAGCTGATGGAAAGTGTTAGCGAAAATAGGAAAGAAAAGTAGAGAAATTGATGACTGCAAAAGAAGAAGGAAGAAAAAAGATGAAAAATAGGGATTCTTATTTTATAACTGTATAGTGTAGGAGCATTATACCTATGTGTGTCTTGTACATGTGTCTAAGCAAGTAAAGATATTTATCTCTCGATGGGAGAATTAAATACAAACATATTATATTCTACTCTAGGCTGCTGCAATGTCCATTGTCCAATCATTCTAATTTGGTTTTAACTTTAACGTCCTGATAGTATGAGTTGTTTAGGAATGTACCTCAAATCGCTGGGAATTGTAATTGTAATTTATTTATTTGTACAAAATATCTTTTGATGTGGTACAAAGTCATACATAATATAAAATGGAAAATATAAAATGCAATTTAAAATTAATAATAATAATAATAATAATAAAATATATAAAATATAGAATCGTGCCAGCTACCTAAACATACCTCACCTAGCCTTGGTTGGGCCACAGTTAAACCCTTTTCATAATCTTTTTAATACACAATAATAATTAATCTTGGTTATTACTGCAAGGTACTTAACTTTTCAGTACAACTGTTAGCATAATGGGACTCCCTGTCTCGAGCCGACAGTCTAAATAAAGCACTACTATACTATATACTATACTACAACGGATCGATTCAGTCTATGTCGTATTTTCCAGCTGTCTAAATTGTTTTCCTCGAGCTGACTGACTTTCTATTCCCCACAGGCAAGCGTTCAAGCAAACCCTCTGCTGCAGAGGCAGCAGGCACTCAGGCTTCGCCAGGGACCAATCCAGCTTCAGGGAGACCATGGTGGACGTAGCTTCACCGCAGTGGTCTAGGGCCATGACCTGGAAGCGACAGCACTCCAAACGGCCTAACAATGTTAGTGCAGGGGCAGGTAAGGGTTGCATCACGGTGGTGAGTGAGATCGTGCTGAAACCGAAAGCGATTAGGCTAATAAATTAGGCTAATAGATTAGGCTAATAGATTAGGCTAATAGAAGAGTTTGCCATAGGCAATAACCCCGCCCTTTAGTTAGGACTTGTGTATATATTTTGTTTATTTTTTTTTCTTGTTTATATTATTAATATTGTCAAATTTTATATTTAATTTTTACCATTATTTGTCTGTATATAATATGTTCTACTTATAAAGAGTTTCTAAATAAATAAATAGGCCCAAATTATAAATCAGGATTAGAGTTAAAAATAGTTAAAATTAAAATCCCTCAACTCGGTTGAGGGTCTGAGGGATCTCGTGAACGGTACACCCGATTTTGATGAAATTTTGTATGTATATGAGCTCTGATATTTAAGAAAACCCTAAATTTTGGACAAAAAAGTGAAAATCAGGTCCACGACTTGCTGATACAGAATTTTTTGTAGAATCTATAATTTCGGTATTTTACCATAATACCTATATAAAACAAAATTGAAGAAAATCGATTAAGCTGTTTTGGAGATACAAATGATTTAGTATAAAATCTCAAAATTGCCACTCGTATACAATGTGAACTAATCATGAGGAAGTATTGAGTCCAGTGTATTTTTGACTCAATGGCAATCAAACACTAAGCCTGAAAAAAAAAAGAAACAATGTAGGTATTAGGTACTTACCTATAAAAGTTTTCAAACCATAGAAAAACCTTTTTTCGTGGTTGAAAATAAGAACACGTAACTGACTATTACCAACACAACACAATCTACAATATTATCCTCTTGAGTAGTAAAGGTCAAGAAAGTATTGGGAAAAATTTATTGCCATCTTATATCAACAAAGTAAAAGTAGGTATGTGGGTATTACGAGTTCTAAGCGAGAGTATTCCAGCAATCTTTTCCTCTTTCCAGCATCAATTTAAATGGAATTCGTTACCTACGATAAAATGGAACCTATATAAGAAACAAGTTCTATTTTTATGATTTACAGTTTTTTTTTATACCCTTTGAACGGCATATCTATGTATTTATTTACCCCCGATCTTTACTATGTTGCAAAAGTATGCTTCAATAAAAAGTTTCTCGCTTGATGCATGTAAAAAAAAACATCAAAATCCTATTACGTAAGGACTTATTTCCCAGCGTGCTTTTCTTCGTACCAATTTTATGTTTTTTCCTGATTCCATGGTTAGATTTTTTGTTCCAAGTGAAATGGACGTCAAATGAGAATACCAAGATACTTGTAAATTTTGTGACGTAGGTACCTACCATATAACTCGTTAGTTTTTAGTGACCGTGTTTCATTATACCCTCATCTGATCAAAGAAGATTGCAAGTCTCCTCTATAGGTTGAGTATTCGAATGCATCACTATTTTCAGTCAAACTTATATTAATCTACTCAGTAACTCATTCTATCCTAGATAGTCTCATTCTCATATTGCTGAAATCACTTCAAAGTATATATTGAACAAATTCTTTGAAAAAAATCAGTTATTTTCTTCGAAGAGAAAGAAAAACACAGCAAAACACAGGGTGAGAAAAAATCTGTAAAGTCGACCGTTTGTGTTCGTCGGCAGAACGCGACCACTCACGGGACATTATTATTATTAATGACAATGGATGGTTTTACCTTAGGTATTGTATGTCACCTTGCATAACTGTAAATAAGCAGGCACTCATACAAATTTATTTATAACGTACCTACCCCACCCAATTACCCACCGTCGGCGTCGGGCTCACTGCATCTGATTTTTACCCAGGGAGTAATTTTTGGCATTATTCTTAGGTACCTACTGTTATTTGTAGTATGTATACGACCGTATTAACACATTCAGCACCATGTGTACAAGAGTGTTTTCTACAGTGGACCACGTGTACACACTATGCTGTACACCTCACCCTCTCACTTTCAGAAACCGATGCTCTTTAAAGTGTACACGCTACTGTGTATTTCTTATGGGGATTCGATTGTCATGGTCCGTGGAAGTTTTTTGGTTTTCTTTGGACCACAAAAATATCTATCTGGTTACTTTTTATGGCTATTTGAGTCTTAAATAAAAAAGTAAAAATCTTAAATAAAAAAAAGTTGGTCCATTGAACCATATTACCAAACAAACCCTTGGCGCTGAATGTGTTAATCATGTACGGGAAGAGTAAAAATTGATGTTTTTTCTTGTGTCCCGACAGGCGGTACCGATATGGTGGTCCCATTGATACCTGACGGGGAGAATAAAGTTGATGTTTTTTCTTGTGTCCCGACAGGCGGTGCTGATATAATGGTCTAGTTGATACCTGACGGGGGATAATAAAAGTTGATGTTTTTTCTTGTGTCCCGACAGGCGGTGCTGATATAGTGTCTAGCTGATACCTGACGGGGAGAATAAAGTTGATGTTTTTTCTTGTGTCCCGACAGGCGGTGCTGATATAGTGTCTAGCTGATACCTGACGGGGAGAATAAAGTTGATGTTTTTTCTTGTGTCCCGACAGGCGGTGCTGATACCTGACGGGGAGAAAAAAAGTTGATTTTTTCTTGTGTCCCGACAGGCGGTGCTGATATAGTGGTCCAGCTGATACCTGACGGGGAGAAGGAGAGGTTCCGCTGGTCCGAGACTCTGCTGCGTGTCACCATGAGGAAGTCCCACTCCAGCCTATCCCTGGTGAAGAGCAAGGCGGGGGCTGTCAACAGCAAGGTCTGCATTGGCCTGGAGATGGAGACCTGCATCTAGGAGGGACACACAAAGCTTCAAACTGTGATGAAAACTATTTTTTAAGCCATTGGCTGGGAGTCGAACTCTTGAATTTCTCATTGAGGTTCGGTTACGTTTTACCATTATCTGACCATGGTTTCATTTGAAAATCCATGCAATTGGCTCTGCGACCTAATGAGCTTTTTCTTGACTTACCTACCATGAATGCCGACCTCCGTGGCTGAGTGGTTAAGAGCATTGGTTACTGACCCGGAGGTTGCGGGTTTGAAACCCGGCCGGAGCGGAAATTTCTGACCAAAATTTTCCGTTTTCGGAATGGCATGGATGTAAAGGTAAAGTGCCCTGAAGTAATGCGAAAGCGGTTCCGGGGCACACTTACCTTTAAAAAAAAAACTACCATAAATGACCAAGATAAAATCTTCAATAATAATTAACCTTTGGAATTAACCAATGAAGGTTACCAGTTATAACCATGATACTAATTATATTTTTTCTTTTAAAAAGAACAATAAATCTATCTTGGTGAAAATTGGTAACACGATAGAATTGTGTTGGTGTAAGAAATCTGCCATTCCTAAGGAGGAGACTTTGACAAAAGTTCTAATTATTTGTGCGATTGTTAAATCCATTATGTTTTATGGAAAAATTTAAATTTTTTATTGTAAATTATTTTACCCACCGAGAGTCAAACTGAGACTCATTCGTACGACTAGCACCTGATCTAGTCGTAAAATGCTCTACTTTCATTTAGTTCAAGTGCCACATGTTTTAAATTTCAAACTTGATGTCGTGTTAACTTTTGTGTTGTAAAAAATATTTCAATTTGTAACAAAATGTCATAATAATACATTTAATTTGTTTCCCCCGTACTGCAGCCTTGTTTCCTTTCACACTTTTATGATAAATTAAAATGTAAAACACAAGGACATGATGAGGTGAGGGAAGGATTAAGCTGGAGGTGGATGATATTAAGCCCAATGAAATTGTGAATGGAATAATTTCCTCCAATTCGACATGTTTCTGGGCATTGTTTAGCATTACTTTATCGGACTCTCGAGTAAAATTAATTTGAGTTTCCGGGTAGCTAATAGCTCACGGGAGGGGAGGGAGATTCCAGCGGTTATCGTTAGCTGTGAAGGCACAATATTTCGCAAGTAAAATTATTTATTTTCATTTGCCTATGCCAACCTAAAGGTATGTTATTAATGATTTACCACATTGATAAATCTTTGGGTTAGTAAATAAAATAGCATTTATTGAAGAAATTTACAGAAACAATTTGAGAAAATAAATACAATAATAAACTTTCGACTATACAAAATTGTTTAGTGTCTAACCCGGTAACTCATTGGTCAAGACGTCGTGTCGGTTTGGTAATCAAGATCACGAGTTCAAAATCTAGCCCGAACAGTTATCCTCCCATTTGCGATTTTAACCACATAATAATACTTGGGCTTACTACTGGAATAATAGGTCTTTGTCCTAGTCGGGAAGTATAAATAAGGCTATATTGGGTTAATAAGCTAGAATAAATTTGCTATAGATAAAAAAAGTAGACAATAAATAGGAACACTACACTCAATTTTTTGTATAAAAAAATACGTAGTTGACTACAATTTTCCAAAGAGATTGAGAAATAAAACCAGGGTTTGAGATAAATTAAGCGTGAATGTATTTTTTCAAAATACTATAATAATGTTTGTACAGCCTTAAAAATAGTAGTAAATATAATTATTAATACTGCTTCAAGTGTGCAAGACTTAATAAATAAATAAAAAGAAAGGAAACGTAAACTTCAAAGAAAATAATTTACTTTTGTAATGACAATGATGGTTTTGGTTTTAATGTATCTTGATTAATTGAAAATCAATTTGAGATATTTATTTATTTTATTATAAGACAAGATAACAACAGGGAGACCATATCTACGTGACTTTGAAACCAAATATAACTATTAAATATCTTTTAATCTGAAATGAAGTTTAAGTTAAAAGAAAAACCTTTGCACACACAGGCTTCCTTTCGAAGGAAAAAGAAAGACTATTTACAAATTTAAATTCTATGAAGACAAAGACTGAACGTCATATACATTTAAGTATTCATAAATTATAAATTATGAACAATTCTTAAAACAAATTGACTTTACCATTTCAAATGAAATGAGATGAGCTATATTTTGCTCGACAGTACTGAAATACAATACAACACTCTGTTTATCCGGCAAGAAGGAGACTAGAGTCCCTTTACTCTCACTTTGTAATAATTTTTTCCCCCTTCAATAAAATTTGGTTATCAACGGTAAACGCTGATTGATAAAAAATTACGGTTTGGTCAGTTACATGGAACAGTGCATTGATTTATTTTCAAGGTTTAAATTGAAAGTTTAAACACACAATTCTTTCAATATCTTAAGTTTGGATATGTTCTGAATTTGAATGCTAATTTAAAAAAGTGCCATGGAGAAGAGTCACTGGTCTAACAAATACAGGGTGTCCCACCAAACTTGGACACCTCAAATTACTCGGCCCCTGAAAGAGTTTTCGAAAAATATAAAATCTTAAGGTACATGATCTAATTATGCGGTTTCAGTCATGAAATTATTTTTATACAGGGTGGTTCAAAAATCAGAAATTGAGGTGTCAACTTTCGATTTTTAAATGGATCGACCTGAATTTTATTTGATAATTTTACTTCTAAATAGTTCCTGAGTACTTTTTGAAACAAAAATTTTACATACAGGGTGGTTTTTTTTCGACCAATTTTTTTTCTAAATCTGGAATAACTCAAGTTTGTTTAATTTTTTCGATAACAAGAATAGAGAGTGTTTGTGTAATGAAAACACGTACTTTCAATTGGCATCAAATTTTTTTATACAGGGTGGTTCACAAGTGAAATAATGACTTGATTTTTTTTAAAACTGAGTTTTTTTAATTTTTTATTTGGGATTAATAATTCTAACCTAATTTTACACATTTTTTGTTAGTCATATCGAAAAACAAAACTAAAGTGTTGTACAGGGTGAGACATAATTTTTTTGTGACACCCTGTATATGGGCAGTCAAAGAGACGTAAAATTAAATATAAAAACTAAATTCAGATTTGGACTCCTCGTTGAATTTTAGACAATTTCGACTACCCATATGATGTTTTAAGAAAATATCTACAGGGTGGTCCATGTGACAATATTAGTTAAAACACCATAACTTTTTTATATCATTAAAAATCAAAGTTTTTCTTGCACATTTAGTTTTTATATTTAATTTTACGTCTCTTTGACTGCCCATATACAGGGTGTTACAAAAAAATTATGTCTCACCCTGTACAACACTTTAGTTTTGTTTTTCGATATGACTAACAAAAAATGTGTAAAATTAGGTTAGAATTATTAATCCCAAATAAAAAATTAAAAAAACTCAGTTTTAAAAAAAATCAAGTCATTATTTCACTTGTGAACCACCCTGTATAAATTTTTTTAATGCCAATTGAAAGTGCGTGTTTTCATTACACAAACACTCTTTATTCTTGTTATCGAAAAAATTAAAGAAACTTGAGTTATTCGAGATTTAGAAAAAAAATTGGTCGAAAAAAAACCACCCTGTATGTAAAATTTTTGTTTCAAAAAGTACTCAGGAACCATTTAGAAGTAAAATTATCAAATAAAATTCAGGTCGATCCATTTAAAAATCGAAAGTTGACACCTCAATTTCTGACTTTTGAACCACCCTGTATAAAAAAAATTTCATGACTGAAACCGCATAATTAGACCATGTACCCTAGGATTTTTTATTTTTCAAAAACTCTTTCAGGGGCCGAGTAATTTGAGGTGTCCAAGTTTGGTGGGACACCCTGTATATTAATAATTAGTAAATACTTCTATTACATAGAAAATAATATTAAAAAATAACCTTCACCAATAAAACAAAGCACCTATTATTATGTTACATTAAAAAAATTAATGCCACCAGCTCATAATATCAGAAACTGTTATTGCCATAGAAAGGTCATGATCGGTATTAGAGGATGAACTTTCAAAATTATTTTGAAAGTCCACCTCAAGACTGCTTGTCTAAGGAGTACACAAGAACATGGTCTATCCACAATAGAATACAAGAAAAAACAAAGCTACTGTTGTTTTGAACAACTTAAGCATGACAAAAATCCTTATTTCTTGGACCAAAGAAGTTTCAAGTAGAAATTTATTAACACTGCTAAAGCACCACTCACTTTTATAATAAGAATTCGGCAGTTAAAATGAAAGTGGTGATCTATAGCTCTGTTGTTGTCTCTCTCTCACAAATATCAGCATGCTCTAGCTAAGTACATTAAAAGATATTATATTTTTGTTGTGGGAGAATCCACAACAACTGTATAACCTCTTCGCGCCCAACACCAGTTTTTGTTTTGTAGTACAAAGTGACCGGTGGCCTTGCCCGAGGACAAACATTTTATGCTACTTGGTAGTATAAATTTTTAGCTTGGGCACTTAGGACTATAAAATAAATGTCCTCTCACGAGGACATTGGGCGCGAAGAGGATAAAGAAAGTCCCCCTATTGAGTAACTTTGGTTTCATACAATCTTCAGTCGGAAGGTAAGTATCACTTTAGCAGTGTTCGTTAATTTGAACCGAGCCATACTTTCTTCGTATCCGCATCCTACGGGGCGGGGATAGACCGTCACGGGAAGTGTTACGAGTTATCCTCGGTAACAATGTACGCGACAGTGTTGCCAAGTGGCCGACAGGCCCCGTTCACACTCACGCTGAACTCGCCCCGCTCGGTGTCGACAGAGATGGGCGTGGTGGGGGGCAGGGGGAACTTCCCCTGGGTGGGCGTCTCGTGACAGGGCATCCTGCGGGGACCCAGCACAGGGTCCTCGTAGCACCACAGCTGCACCCTGCTCACGTCTGAAATGCGGAGCCAAGTACCTCTATTAGTGACAACTCACCAAAGTTGGAACTCTCTGTCTCGAGGACATTCCAGGCGGGGGGTCTACCCTCCATCGCTGCAAACTCATATAGCATTCATGCATCTTAACTTCACTCAGTGTAGCTTGGTTCAAGAATAGTCATCATGAGCGCACAAAGAATCATTGTTACCTACCAAGATGCATGTTCACATCACTGTTAGGTATATGTAATCGTGATCAAGCCTACGAGTTAGGCGAAACTTAAGTCGGTGAGTGAAAATTTAAAGAATCCTAGTTTTATATAAAATTACATATACCTAACATTACTTTGGATTTCTAATATGAACCTAATAACAAATAATGTTCACATAAACTCAGATTCTAATATAACACAAAGTTGGCTGACGAATGAGGAGTAAAGCAGTAAGCAGTGGTTTACCTTTGATTTTCTTCTCCACCCGGGCGAGGCGTGCGAGGATCTGGAGCACGGTGTCCTGGTCCCTCACAGGGATGTGGTGGGAGAAGAGCCCGCTCTGGGGAGAGGGGTTCACCAGGGTCAGGGGCAGAGTGGGGTGGAAGGAGATGTAGGGCAGGCCGGGGCAGCAGTCCTCCCGCACGTTCTCAGGGGCCTCGGGGATGTCGGAGTACCTGAGCTCCAGGGCTTCCAGCTGCAATAATAATAATAAAAATGAGTGAAGAGGCCTTGAGCTTCACCACAGATAAAACCATACATACATACAATAAAAATTAGTGTTAATATATCACAATTTTAGTGGGTAGCGCAGAATTATAAAAATCACCGTGGCAGAGTGAGTTAGCGCGCTAGGCATTGCACGCATGGTGACCTGGGTTCGATCCCCAGCGGGGCACCAATTTTTCTGATCTGTACTTGGATGTTCGGGGTCCACTCATACCTCGTGAGGAAAAATGAGTAGTTACTTGTATGAGTAACGACCAGTGGCGGCATTACCAGAGTAAAAAGAAATGAATGTAATAGAATAATTTGAAAAGTAAAGGAGGCTCTTAGTAATGCTGCGCTACCCACAAAAATTGTGAAGAGGCCTTGAACTTCACCACAAATAAAACCATACATACATACAATAAAAATGAGTGTTCTTATATCACAATTTTAGTGGGTAGCGCAGAATTATAGGACTTTTTTTTAAAGATGAGTGTTTCACAGCCTTTTTTATTTCTCAGCCATGAAACAGGAGCTACTGTAGACGTTTGTGGTCTGTGTTGTAGCCTGCCCATCCCGTAGTATGCCTCCCCTGTGATGGGCGAGAAGTGACACAATACTTCCCAATTAGGTGCTGGGTCAACACGAGCGCACCGGAAGGTATCCCTAACAAACAATTGTAACCAAATTAAGAATACAATTTTTTGTCGGCACGGGGGATCGAACCCGGGACCTTCCGCATGGCAAGCGAGTGCTTAACCACAGAGCTAATCGCGCGTTAATATACTAATTTAATATTAAACTTCTATTAAAAATATACTAATATTTTATTTTTGCCCATAATTTCGCCACTTGTCGCTGCTCACATTAAAGTAGCTACTCATTGCTGACCCGTTCAGACGGCTCAAAAAACCTCTCACGTTAAAGAGACGTTCGGGAAAAACACCCAAAGGGACTTACGTCTAAAGTATTCTTCAACTGTATTTCATGTGTGAAGATAGCTTACTCTTTTTACCTGACTTTCAACTGTATTTCATGTGTGAAGATAGCTTACTCTTCTTACCTGACTTTCAACTGTATTTCATGTGTGAAGACAGCTCTCTCTTCTTACCTGACTAACTGTATTTCATGTGTGAAGATAGCTAACTCTTCTTACCTGACTTTCAACTGTATTTCATGTGTGAAGATAAACGTTCAGGAATAACATCCAAAAGGACTTACGTCTAAAGTATTCTCCAGGTATACTTTGTTGAGGGACAGGACGCTCATCTCGTCAAAGTCGAGTGTCAGGTTGAGAGACTTGACCCCCTCCTTGGCTACTTTCTCCTTGGTGGCCTGAACGAAAGGCATCACCCGCTTCATGTACTTCTTGAGCTCGGGCCTGGCACTCAGAGTTGTGGAGAGCACTTTATTCTCCGGCAGCTGGCCCTTGTTGGACTGAAAGCGAAAGCGAGTGCTTCAGTGTTTCAAGTTTATTGATGTTTACTCAACACAAAAGTTGTGAACACAAGTCATTTTTTTTTTTTTTTTGAACTTACGGATATCGTATCCATTTAAACAATATCGCGGGTATAATATGAATTAAAAAAATCCTTAACTAGATTTAAATAATAAAAAATAAATCCTTAAAATTAAGTCAGATGTCATAGATACATTCTATAGTGATTCTAGTAAGTTATCATATTTGTGTTAATCACTATCGTGATATGACAGCTACTCCAACTCGCTTTACTAAATCTACGCTGAAACCGGGACTTGAACCACCGACGTCCAGGTTACAAGTCCGCTGCCTTATCGATCAAGCTACTGAGGTCGGTTTTCGAGTCCTTGAGTGTTTCAAGTTTATTGATGTTTACTCAACACAAAGGTTGCACAAGTCATAGGTACATTCTAGTGAATCTAGTAAAATATTCTTTGTTCTCGTAGCCACGTAAGCTGATCCGAGAAGTTTTGATGGTCTTTAACCAGATGAGTGTGTTGTGCTACCTTTTCTTAATTAGTGTTTTTACCAGCCCGCAATATTTTTCTAAATGATTTGGTACAGCGACAAAAATCTGAAATTTTGATATTTTTTTTTCTAAAATTTAAAACCTTTTAATTTAACCCTTGGAAATAAATGGACCGGCTATCTGGGTTGATTAGAATCGTTTATTAGTTGCCTTATAGGGCTTTATGAAATTGTTTTGCCCGTTGTCCATGCCATTTTTTTTAATTATTTTTTTTCTCTATCGCGAAAATATAACTGGTCATAAATATTTGTTTTGCTTTTGTTTCATAAGTTATTATTTCCCAATTTTATCTAAACACTGAAACATAAATGATAATATCATGTAAGTGACCTCTAATCACAGCCCAACACCAGCATTATGCTGAAAGGGCTATAATAACTTTCGTATTTTTCATTTCATTTCATTTGTATATATTGTTATATTTGTATATATTGTTTAGTAGTCACTGTGGCAGAGCGAGTTAGCGCGCTAGGCATTGCACACATGATGACCTGGGTTCGATTCCCAGCGGGGGAGGATTTTTTCTGCTCTGTACTTGGATGTTCGGGGTCCACTCATACCTCGTGAGGAAAAATGAGTAGCTGCTTTGATGTAAAGCAGCGACCAGTGGCAAAATCATAGGCAAAAAAAATAATACAAGATATTGTAAATTAAAGTGGTAAAGTCCTATGATTCTGCGCTACCCACTAAAATTGTGACATAATAACACAAAGAAAAAGCATTATATTGTTATATCAAATTGTATTTTGAATTAATAAAGAAAGTACTTAACACATAGACGACCGGCATGTTTTTAGTAAGTTCTCCCGTGGGACCGGCGATGTTTAGGCTATTCACAGGCGTAGTACATGCGTGTACCACCGGTGGTACACCCGGTCCATTCCGTACAAACGTGCGTGTACCACCGGTGGTACACCCGATCCATTCCGTACAAACGTGCGTGTACCACCGGTGGTACACCCTGTTGATTTATTTTAATAATAACAGAATTTTAATATAATACCAAATGAACATTTTATTTGTGAATTAATAACATTTTAAAAGCAGAGCAAAAACAGAATGACTGAACTCCCTTTCATCAGGAAAGTTGAAACTTTTAAAAATAGAATAATTTAGCATTGGCCAAAACCAAACCACTCCTCAACATTCCCCTTCTTTCAATAAGATCTAGAACTCCTCAATAAGTCTTCTAGGACGTTGGACAACTCTCGTAGAGCGTCGGTAACCATATGGAGACTGTATATTAGTAGGAGAGTTCTCTGCAGAGTTAGAAGAAGAAGAAGTACCATAAGGAGAATGATAAGGTGTTTCATCTTGAGCAGGGGTAGCAACATTCTCCGGTGTTGTATCTGGTTCCCGAGATCTTTGAGGCTGCGGTGAGGAACACACTGTGGAACTTTGAGGCTGTGGTGATAAATGCACTCTATTTCTCCTGTACTTATTCCCCTCTTCATCAACCACATTGTATGATCTGGGCTGATCATCTACTTTTGATGATATAACACCAGGAGTCCATAAGGCATCTTCTTTCTTCTTGAAAAACACTTGTTGGTTCACTCTTAAGGGTTCTAAATTGTTAGCTTTCTTGTTGTAGTATTTCTCTTGCGCCATTTTGTATTGATCATACCTCTCATCATATTTGTACATTTTTGTTTTCAACAGCTTATTGTTTGTGGGTATCTTGCTATTCAATACTCTGCTAAACAGTAGCTGAGCTGGTGAAGGACCAAAACTTTTGGGTGTATTGCGTAAATTTAACATCCCAATGTATGGATCCGTCTTGTCATGCAAACATTTGGTCAACATTCTTTTTACAATTTTCACCGCCGACTCCGCTTCTCCATTTGATCTAGGATATCTAGGACTGGACGTAATGTGTTGAAACTCATAAGATCTGGAAAATTGTTTAAATTCACAGGATGAAAACTGTGGACCATTGTCTGAAACAACTATTTGTGGTATACCATGTCTGGAAAAAATACTTTTGATATGATTAATGACCATAGCAGCTGAAGTAGTAGAACACAAAGCTGTCTCAATAAACTTACTGTAGTAGTCTACTACTAAAATATAATGTTTTCCATTGAATTCAAACATATCAATACCAACTTTGTACCAAGGTATATTGTGAACATCATGAAACACAATCTCTTCTCTAGTATTGTTGTCTTTATGAACATTACATGTGAAGCAATTATTACACAAGTCCTTGATTTGTGGAAAAATGCCAGGCCAAAATATTTTATCTTTCACTTGATTTATACTGTACTGTGCACCTTGATGTCCTTCATGAGCTTTTTGTAAGCATTCTTTCTGCATGGATTTGGGAACTATGACGGCATTGACTTTGAACAAAATATCATCAATAATATTAATTTCATCTCTAAAATTCCAGAAGGGTAAAATTTCACTATCAAGTATTTTTTTATCGAGTGGCCAACCCTCTTTCACTATGACTTTAAGTTTTGCCAAACAAAAGTCTTTATTTGTTTCTTCTTTTAACTTGGAAATTTTTTCATTTGAAAAACACATATATTTTTGTACCAGGTCAACATGGCAAATCACATCATGATCAATGTCTATAATCTCATCATTTTCACATTTTGTCTCTTCCAATGGCAATGGAGCTCTTGACAACATATCTGCTAAAAATAGTAGCTTCCCAGGAACATACTTTACTTCAAGATCATAGGCTTGAACTTTTAACATCATTCTCTGGATACGCGCAGGAATTTGAGACAAAGGTTTCTTGAACAAACTCTCAAGGGCCTTGTGATCAGTTTCCACAGTTGTCTTCTTGTTGAAAATATATTTATGAAACTTCAAACAACCAACAAGAATAGCCATCATCTCTTTCTCAACTTGAGCGTAATTCTTCTGCGATGAGTTGAGCGCTCGTGATGAAAACGCTACTGGGTGCTTGTCTTGAAGGAGGACACAACCAATTCCATAACTTGAACTGTCCACAGATAATGTAACATCTTTATTTATATCATAGAACCTTAACACTGGAGCCCTTGTAATACATCTCTTCAACTCTAGGAAACATTTTTCATGATTTTCATCCCAGACCCAGAGATTATTTTTATTTAAAAGATCTCTAATACAGGCAGATTTACTTGAATACTCGGGGATAAATTTAGACAAATAATTCATAGATCCCAAGAATCTCTCCAATTCTTTTCTACTTGTAGGTGGTTCCAAATTTAAGATAGCTTTAACTTTGTCATTGTCAATATGAATGCCATTTTCGTCAATAATGTGACCAAGAAATTTAACTTGTGAAACATTAAAAATACACTTCTCAGGGTTAAATCTAATATTGTTTTCTCTTGCCATCTGTAAAACTCTGTCTAGCTTATCATTATGCTCTTGTTGTGTCTTACCAAATATGATAATATCATCTATGTAGGGTTCTACTCCCTCCTCATTTTCAAATATCCTTGAGATTGTATACTGAAAAACTTCACTAGAAACATTCAAACCAAAAGGCAATCGCAGATACTTGTATCGCCCAAATGGAGTACTAAATACACATAAATTTGAACTCTCCTCATCAATTGGAACCATCCAGAAACTTGAACTGCAGTCTAAAACTGAGAAGAACTTTGCGCCATGTAATCTTGAAAAAATATCATCAACTGTAGGAATAGAGAAATGTGGTTTTACAATAAATTTGTTAAGATGACGTGGATCAAGACAGCAACGAAGTTTACCATTTTTCTTCTTAGTAACTACCAGGGAATTTACCCAGTCTGTGGGAGCACTTACTTTCTCAATAATGCCTTGTTCTTCCATTCTTTGAAGCTCTTCTTTTAAAGGCTTGTACAAACCAAATGGAACTTTACGAGTAGCATCAATTCTGGGAGTAGCATTATCCCTCAGCTTAATATGGAATGGTTTACAATTGACTTTTCCAATTCCTGAAAATACATCTTGATAATTTTTTGTAATGCTACTATACTGTTCTGATTGAATAGCATGAGCCTCCACTGAAACATGGTCACTACTTTTTCTTTCAACCAAGTTTAAATCCTTGCAAGTAGGTAACCCTAACAGCGGCACACAATCTACTTGAACCACAACAAATTCAATCAAGTGAATATTTTTGCCAATATAACAACGTAATAACACAGTGCCTATTGCAGGCAGAGTACCACTCAATGTTCTTAAACTGATATTAGAATTTCTCTTGATTATATCATTAGACAGTCCGAGCTTGAGAAAAAGTTGTAAGGGTAAAATATTTACCTGGGCACCAGTATCAATTTTACTTTTGAACTGTAAGTTATTGACACTCAAAGTTTCAAACCAATCACGTTTGTTTAAACAAGTCTTGTTCACAACTCCAATAAAATAATCTTTAATTTCATGATTCTCTGCTTCATCATGTTCTGCAGCTTCTGCCTCTCTTGTGCAGTAGTTTATATTTCTCCGTACATATCGGCCACGTCTACATCTGTTAGCATAATGTCCTGGCTCTCCGCACCTAAAACAGGAAAAAACTTTTCTCCTTTCCGGAGATAATTTTCTTGAGTGTATGGGAGCATTGGACTTCTGAACATGAAACACCGGCTCTTCTTTCACGTAACTCGTGCTTGCCGCATCATGCAAAGTCTTCATCCTCTCTGTAGTAATTTCTGCAGTTTTACACATTTTCACAGCTTTGTCCAGATCCAATTTGTCTTCTCTCAATAACCTCTCCTTCATATGAACCTTCTTCAATCCAACAATCATTATATCTTTTACTAAATCTGTTCTCATTTTCTCAAATTCACACTCGTATGACATTTTATTTAACACAGCCACATAGCTCTCCACAGACTCATCTACTGCTTGTGTCCTTGTAAAGAATTTATGTCGAACATAGGTTAAATTTTTTCTAGGAACAAAGTGGTCATCAAATTGTTTTATAACATCTTCAAGCTTCAATGACTTATCATCCAGTTTCTCACTCATACCAAATGAGTTGAAAATTTGTAGACATTCTTCTCCAATTAAGTGCAGAAATATAGCCACTTGTTTTTCTGATGCTGCAACATCATGACCATTTGCTCGTGAGAAAATCTTAAATCTTTGTAGCCATAACTTCCATGCATCTGCAACATCACTTTCACCACTAACAACAAGAGGAGGTAAAGCCCTCACTTCTGACACCATGTTGATTTATTTTAATAATAACAGAATTTTAATATAATACCAAATGAACATTTTATTTGTGAATTAATAACATTTTAAAAGCAGAGCAAAAACAGAATGACTGAACTCCCTTTCATCAGGAAAGTTGAAACTTTTAAAAATAGAATAATTTAGCATTGGCCAAAACCAAACCACTCCTCAACACACCCGGTCGTCTACGTGTTAAAAAAAAAAAAAGATAACACTCACCTCCATCATCTCCTTCATGGTGGTGAGCACGATGCTCTGCCAGGGCGGGAAGGTCTTGGCCACCCACACGGAGGCGTGCGTGGGCCGCTCCACCAGCCCCCCCGCGGGCGGCCGCTTGCCCCCCTTCTTCTTGCTGGCGGTGAGGATGTGGTTCTTCACCTGGAGGCGGAACGAGTGGGCCGCCTCCATGAGGTACTGGGAGGAGCGGACCAGGATGTCGTCGATGGGGCCGCCCTCCGGCCAGTGGGCGCGCACGATGCTGCCCTTCTGTGGGGGATTAGAAAAATAGTTCAGTTATTTTCATTTTTTTTTTTTTTTTTTTTTTTTTTTTTGGAATGTTGCTTTCAACTTTGGTCATATCACGATGGGAGAGTTTATTCCACTGGGCGCGCACGATGCTGCCCTTCTGTGGGGGATTAGAAAAATAGTTCATTTATTATTTTCATTTTTTTTTTTTTTTTAAGATGAGTGTTTCACAGCCTTTTTTTATTTCGTAGCCATGAAACAGGAGCTACTGTAGACGCTTGTGGTCTGTGTTGTAGCCTGCCCATCCCGTAGTATGCCTCCCCTCTGATGGGCGAGAAGTGACACAATACTTCCCATTTAGGTGCTGGGTCAACACGAGCACACCGGAAGGTATCCCTTACAAACAATTGTAACCAAATTAAGAATACGTATTTTTGTCGGCACGGGGGATCGACCCCAGGACCTTCCGCATGGCAAGCGAGTGCTTAACCACTGAGCTAATTGGGCGCTTTTTTTTTGGAATGTTGTTTTCAACTATGGTCACATCACGATGGGAGAGTTCATTTATACTGTCCGTACTTACAAGGGCCAAATTATACTACAAATTAATTAGATTAAAATTTAAAAAAAATAGTTCATTTATTATTTTCATATTTTTTTGGAATGTTACTTTCGACTATGGTCATATCACGATGGGAGAGTTCATTTATACGGTCCGTACTTACAAGGGCCGATTATAATACAAGATTAAATTTAGAATAAGTTATTTAAAAAAAAAATAGTTAATTTATTATTTTCATATTTTTTTGGAATGTTGTTTTCGACTATGGTCAATTGGTCATATCACGATGAGAGAGTTCATGTACTTGTATACTGTCCGTACTTACAAGGCTCGTAATATACTGCAAGATTAAATTTAGCATAAGCTAGACCCTCCTTCCAATCAGAGTTTGAACCAATCACCATCGCACTATAGCCCAACTTGAGGTACAGTCTTCTATCATATCATAAATTTAATCCTGTTGTAAATTTCAGCCCTTAGTGGCTTCAAACCAAAATTGATTTGGTGTCATTATGAATCAGCATGGTTTGGTGTCTTTCATATAGGATAAAGAGAAAAATCACACTCAATGGAATCAATGGCACACGGTTGCACACTATCGCGAGAGACAAAATTAATTTAATTCCTAACACCGGTAGATTAAAGATTCTTTTATGGTAGACATATTTGAACTAATTTAGGTTTAATAGGAAGAGCAACCAGGACGGATAGATTCAAATTGATACAAGTAAATTGGTGTAACTATCTTAATAGATGAGTTAAGAACAATTGGTAGATCATAAATATTCATAGGTTAACTGAAATTGAAAAAATAGCGAGGAAAGAAACTTACAACATATTTTTTCTTCTTTACTTTAACCTGGATGGCAGCAATGAAAACATAAAAAGTAGGTTAGGGGTCAAAACCAGGTTGCTACTCAAAATAGAGCTCAACATTAAAATAAATTATGACAAATAACTTTATGATTAAAAGTGTGATAAACTAGTTGATCATACTGATCAGAGCTCACATAAGGGAAGAAATCTTAAGTTAGCTATCGAATTTTAAATAATTAACCCAGATAACGCGGTGAAATTTTTTGTTTTATTTTTTTGGAGTGATATAAATTGAGTCCTGAAGCAAAATAAGTGCTGTCAACTTATCACTCGGACTCAAAACAAAGAGCTTAAGGTGTCGCCAACTAACCTCAACAAGCTGAGTTAATTAGAAAAATCCACAACGTAGTAACTTAGACCTGATGGGGCTGACGTCCTTCCAGAAGGACGTCCTTCTGGAAGGACGTCAGCCCCATCTGGGTTAAGAAGAAAATGGCCCAAACCAAGCCATTTTACATTAATTTTGAACTATTTCTCAGCCTAGTTCCAAGTTGTTTAATATGGTTACATTGTTAGTTACACATTGAACAGAATTGTTAACGTGGTATTCAAGTGGTTAACGCGCTAGTCTGTTAATCCAGGTAGCGTAGGGATCCGTTGGTTCAAATCCCACCCAGTGCATGAATTTTTCCTCATTAATTTGAGTTTGTGACCACATAATAATAAGACTCTGAGGGTCAGGGTGGTAGAAAATGTTTCAGCATTAACCTCGCCTGGTGGATACCTTCCACTAGAGTATTATTATTATTAACTGTTAACACAAGTTATATGGAAGTTCTGATCGAACATGTGAATCCGATTTCGTCTTTTCATTTCCCCCGAAATGTTGCCTCACTGTCATGGCACCTTTATAGAAGAAGTTATCATATTTGTGTTAATCACGTACGTGATATCACAACTACTCAAACTCGCTTTACTAAATCTACGCTGAAACCAGGACTTGAACCACCGACCTCCAGGTTACAAGTCCGCTGCCTTATCGATCGAGCTACTGAGATCGGTTGGCACCTTTATACTTGACAAGAACAATACCTTGCCGAGGAGCTGGTACACGTGTTCCGCCACGTGGGGGCACACGGGCGACAGCAGCAGAGCCTGCACCTCCACAAACCGCAGCACCAGGGTTCGATGCATGCCCCCCTCCGTCACGGTGAGCTCTCGGTACTTGTCCCGCACGGCTTGCAACTCGAAGAACCCGGTTCGAAGCGCCTCCTTGAACAGCATTTTCGTGTAGTGATCTTCCGTTTCCTTGATTTTGAGGTTCATTTCACTGCAAGGGGGAAAAAGCAAGACGTGAAAATTTAGAAGAATTTTCAATGTGGTCACAAGTATTTTGGTATTAGACCGAGATGGTTCGAACAAGTAGAAAAAGATATCAGAAAAATGGGAATAACAGTAGAGGGAGCGCAGGATCGGAGAGCATGGAGGCATGTTGTAGACGAGGCCAAAATCCAACTAGCTTTCCAGTGGCCATGGAGGTAAGGTAAGGTAATAAGGGTTAAAGTTGTCATATTTGTGTTATTCGTGATATCACAACTACTCGAACTCGCTCTATTAAATCGACGCTGAAACCCGGGACTTGAACCACCGACCAGGTTACAAGTCCGCCGCCTTATCGATCAAGCTACTGAGGCCGGTTATAACTAATAAGAGTAAACAACGTGCGAGTGTGATAATGTAGGCATCTACTTTAGATGATCTCCTCAACCCCTAACCAGGAAGAATACCCATTGTCTTCTTCTGTCAATTTACCTTATCCCAAACATACTTGAGGACGGAATTGTTCAACCTCTTCCCTATGGTTTGAGGTTCTGGCACTTCTACTTCCACTTTTACACCACTTTTTTACAGATAAGTAAACAATAACCCTTGTGTACATAGCATAATCATACATTTGTCTTGAAAATCGGAATACATTAATTTAAGGTTCACTCCATCCATCTCTGTAACGACTATAGCTAGGAAACTAATTTTTTCAAAACTATTTGTCTTGGTGCTCAGATGGTCAAAGCAAAACTACCTTCATAACCGCCCCCGCGCTGTCACCATCCACGGACGAAAAAGAACTACGGTGGCTAAGTACTGTGATTGAGCAAGTACATATTAATTTTCATTTACAATGATTGTGTAACTCACCTGAGGAATACTCTATCGTTAAAAGAGTCCTGGGACCCGGTTCTCAGAGAGGATTGAGAGGCAAGAATTTCCTTCACCCACTCTATGAAAGTATACAAACGTAAAATACCTGAAAATGGAAATTAAAAAGGTAATTAGGATAAACGTATTGCTTTCTTGCTGGCATGTTTTGTAATTTTTAGATTATACACTGAAAAGGAACTTTATTGGCAGTTGTTTTTGTTGATAGTTAGGTAGAAGTACTGTTTGCCAACTAAGTCGTTGCCTCGGAGGTGCCTGATATTAAATAGATATTTCTTCGTGGAGGCTATTTCTGTGTAATGAATACTAAGGATTGAGATAACACAGAGTGAGTGACTTTCTCCCAGGGAAATGGCTTGCGTGAGGCGAGATGAGAAACTGATTTGTTTTATGCGGCGAACAATGGCAGAATTGGCAAAATAGTAGATTAGCAAAGTAAAAAAGAATTAAAACAGTACTGTAAATTTGAGAGAAGAAAGGAGAAGTTATCTTAGTTGTATTTATCACAATCGTGATGTCACAATTACAAAAACTCGCCTTACTACTTGTTCGCAATACGAGTCCGCAGCAATATGGATCCAGCTACTGACGTCTATTGCAACCCACTCATGTAATAAAATAACACAAATTAATGACTTCATCAAATTTGAAAAAGTACGATGAATTTAAAATTCCTATCAAATTTCAAGAAATATTTTTAAAATTATCAGTTTTAAGTGCATAATTTCAACAAACTACACATACATCATACACTACACACTGGACACGGAAGGAGCCCAGAACAATGGTTCTGGGCGTCCAAAGGGTTCACCCATGTCAATCCTTCCACCACCATGACATCACACATGGACTCGGAAAGTAAGTAAGTACACGAAGAAATACACTTGTTTACAAGTGACCCGGGTTCTGTAGCCTTACCTGCATCAGCCATGCTCTCGACAAAGTTAGCGTCCTCCACGGAATCCCCTGAGTCCGCTAGACACAGCCGCATGCCATCCGCCGAGAACTTCTTCACAGCTTCGGTCAGGGTCAGGAAGTTGCCTTCCGATTTTGACATCTGAAACCAACACACAACAGGTTATTAACGAAGCGATTGGAACGATTATGATTGGCAGGTCTGGCTGGGGGACGTTTAACGGGGAGAAGACCAGTGTCTCACTAGAGGAGTATAAACAGAGAACTGACTAGCCAACTCTTACAAGCCAGGCTAGCCTAAAGGATTAGTGGCTTAAAAAGAAAAAATCCAAGTCCTCACGATGGTTGATCGCACATAGAAATATGTGGTTCAGGACAAGCCAACTTAAAGTTGAGACCATCATTCCCCCCTCTAGTTGTGGCCAAGCTAGCTACATCAAAAACATAAGGATTAGCTAATAGAGTTAAAAAGTTCTCAAAGAACTTCCAAGGTAATTGAATGTAACATTAAACACAAAACAACTTCTTATCGACGCATTGACAAGAATTTTTAACAGAAGATTTTCCCAGATCATACTGTACCACAGTATTTTTCTGTATAATTTGAAGCAGGACCAACCACCATAAAGACTTTTGGATTATTTAATTCAATATTTCAAACTTTCAAAACTTAGAAGTCGTCCGACTGATATGTTACCCACCTTGGCAGAGTTGAGTAAGAGATGCCCATTGGCTCGGATGCCTCTAGGCCACATCTCCGGCTCATCCTGCCAGATAGCCGTGTGGATGTAGATGAAGAACGTCAGATGGTTTTGAATCAAGTCCTGAAACACAGACATAAATGTAATGACATTGATTTTTTACGCACGTGAAAAAAACAAACATCCATTACGAGCGGAATTCATACTTCCTCAGCTTAAGAGCAACTTTAGCTCACATTTGCTATAGTGACCATTAATACTGACTCTATCATGCAAGTAGGTACTATGTCTATAATTGAGTTCACTTTTCATTTACCAGTCATGGTGGTTTTATTCTCAAGAGGCTGAGTGCATCATTTAAATCCACGTATGTAGATGATGGCAAAACTTTTTCACTTCATCAGAAATTTAGGGCGAAATGAATAGAAAATAGCGCAAAATTCAAGACTTCAGCACACAGAGGTATTACAATATGTCTCTTAATTTCACACTTAGCGTTGAATTACATCGATTTTTCTAAATTAGTAACAGATTTTACATTCTATGAGCATAAAAGAAATAAGAAGTCTATTGCATTTTCAAAACCACCAATTGATATGATATAAGTATATTTTATTTAGAGTGCAGTACAATACAGGTGTTGGCTTTACAAAAGTTAGCCAGCACCCAATTACATAGTATACACTATGATGGATATTAAAAACCCCCAAGTTATAAATCCCTGTGCTTATTAATTATTACCCAAAAAGTTTAGACTTACCTTGCCCGAGCACCTCAGATCCACGGGATACCAGTACTGGAACTCTCGCCTCATGATGTCCAGTTTGCTCTTGGGGATGCGACATTTGGCGGGGAAGGGAGCAGCCTTGAAGAATACGTAGTCCCACACTTCCGGAGTGAGGTCCTCAGCTCTGAAGAGAAACAAAGACATTTTTTTTTTCTTTTTTTTTTCATCTCATAGAAAAATGACTCTAACATAATATACTTATCCATGGATTTTAGTTTTCTAATTTTTTTTACTATGGTATAATTCAGTCTGGCTGGGGGACTATAAACAGGGAGTAGACCAGCTGTCTGGCTGGAGGACTATATAGAGGGAGCAGGCGAGCATTGGCTTGGTTCTGGGGGCCCTTGTCAATTATTAGCCTCCTTGTAGAGACAGTGGTAGAAGTGCTGAGTCATTCCTCCACTGTCTAGGTACCATCATTCACGATGACGCCACCCAATGATGATAGAATTTACGAGTACATATTACTATCATTATAAACTGAGGTAATACAACGAAAGCATCTCTACGTTCCAAAAGTTCTTTTTCCAATATGACATTCTTCCAAAGTTATTGTCTAATGATACAATATCCACAGTAAATTATTGTTTATTTAAAAATTAAATTCATGCTAATTATATACTGCTTATACTTACTCAGTGACATTTATTCATGTGCAACACAAAAATGGTTAAATCTGGACACTTATTGAGAATTTTTGTTAATCACAATGAAGATTACGAACTGAGAGAGAAAAGAATTATCAACTGTTCTAGTGATACGTACTTGATATTGAGGGAATTCCCGTTCTCGCCTCTGAAGGTGCCACCTTGTAACAGATGTGCCACAGTGTAGTATGCCATGTAGATTGTAGAGTCAGATAGAGATTCAATGAGCCATTGCTCATCCCAGGGCAGCTTGGTACCTGACGAACACAGATTCACAAACATAAAATTAAAATCCTATGTGTGATACAATAAAGTAGATTAGACAACTGTTCTCTTATAAAAAGGTGGAGGAATCTCCAACGGCGTTTTTCGCAATCATCATCAACTAAAAATTTGCTTTTCAATGAATTAAATAAATTAAATCCAAGTTAAATAAGCAATAATATGAAAATCTGCTTTTCCGCACTTTCCTCATCCGATATCAAGATTATAAATTTATATTACAAATCTTTCTAAAAAAATTTGGGCGTTGTAAATATTTAAAGCATGTAAAATTGCATTCTCAACAGACAACAAGCGTCTACAGTCTGTCCCAGTAGCTCAGTGGTAAAGGCGGCACTTAGTGAATCCAAAGACTCCAGAGGTCGTGGGTTCGAAACCCAGCTGGGACATGACATGTTATCCTCCCAATCGGGATTTTTACCACATAATAATATGTCTTGGGCTTACTGCTGGAATAATGGAACTTTAATAGTCCTAATCGGGCAGTATAAATAAGGCGATATTATTATTATTATTATTACAGTAGCTATTGTTTCATGGCTACGAAATAAAAAAAAAAACTTCGTACCCAGCCCGTAGGTTCTGGAGCAGGCGTACTCGTGCAGCCAGTTGAGCGAGGCGGTGAAGTTCCTCCGGACCTCGTCATGGTAGGTGTTCATGCCGGCCAGACACTTCTCCGCCAGCGCCTTCCAGCTCTCCTCCCCGTAGTCCAGGTACCACTGGTCACACAGCGCCACCACGCACTCGTCACCCGACCTGGAGTAGAGGAATAAATAAGTGGGTTCCTTTATGTTATTACTAGCGGGCTGTCACTCGCTTTGCGGGCAGAGGCATGGCCCGCTAGAAGCAAAAAATCCTTTTTCGCCAATGGCAGGTGTTGTAGTGGGAATTTCGAAAAATCCCGTCTTATTGCACATCTAGACTATAAGACAAAGCTACCTACCAAATTTCAGCTTCCTAGGAGTTACCAGTTCGGAGAAACAGTGATGAATCAGTGAGTCAGTCAGTCAGTGAGTGAAACTCTCTTTTATAAGTATAGATATCACACTTTTAGTGGGTTGTGCAGAATTGTAGGACTTTTCTGTATCTTTACTATCTTATTTTCGTTTATAATTCTGCCACTGGTGGCTGCTCACATTTGAGTAACTAATATTTTTTCCTTGCGAGGTATGAGGTGACCCCGAGTACAGAGCAGAAAAAATTCCTGCCCCACTGGGAATCGAACCCAGGTCACCGTGCGTTCAATGCTTAGTGCGCTACCCACTTGGCCACGATGATTGCGAAATAGAGAAATTAATATTAAACACTCATAGAAGAAGAAGAATATTATTTTTTTTTTTTTTACAAATATTCATGCTGCTAAAAATATGTTGCTAAAAATCACATAAAGACATTGGCATTAAACCATCCACTCTCAATAGCCCGGATACTTTCCTTTCCTACTGTGCACTTGCACTAACATTGCACGATCAATTTTAAACATATCTTTGTAATAAAATACTTCAGTGTGGACTAGTGACATTTGAAACTGACACAAAACGGGAATTTTTGTTACAAGTTTTTATCAGAGCCAGCATAATGTATTATTCATTGTGATAGATTTTTTATCACCTGGACGTTTGGTAAGTATTTATTTACAACCATGCCAAAGTAAGAAGCGTTGTCTCGTATTAATGCTGCATTACCTCGACATGATAAGTTTCTCAGGTTCATAATAGATGGCAGCATCCCCACACTCCACTATCTTCTTCTGTAGCAACTTCTTCACCTCTTGGACCTTCTTGCCTTTGAATTCTCCCACCAACATGATCCCATCGTAGAACCCTGAAGAAACAATGAAACATGAGTATCTATGCAATATTATCTTTCAATGTGGATCATAAATTAAGTCCTACAAAAAAAAAAAAACATTTGTTCATGGATACCATTTACTTCTTTCATTCTGGAAGATTAAATGTTTGTGTAACCTAATTAAACAGTCTGTAACGCAAACTTAATATACAAATCCTTCTTAAACTAAAAACACTGTAAGTAGCCAAAAGAAAAAATAACACAGGTTGATTTAAGGAAAGTAAACACATTTTTAATTCAGGAAATATATTTTCTAAAGAAATGACTAGAGCTGTTCCTCTGTCAAGATCCTCACACAAGCTGAACGTAATGACAAAAAATCAATCATGAGAAACCCTATATTGTTTAAAATATCACAAGTTTTACATGCTTTTGAGATAAAGAAGTTTTTTTTTAAACATCCTACTTACCTTTGAGGTAGACAAGTTCCTTTAGCTTCTTGTAGTTTGTCCTTGTCATTTTGGCTTTGAATCTTGAGTTTCTCATAGACACTGACGGCGCACAGACTTCCGTACTCCGGAACTTCAATGATGGGCAGCGGGTCATATGGGAGCACCTGATCATAACACAATATTGTATATCTATAACTCTTCATGTGAAGTATATTTTTTAAGATCATTTCTATTATTATTTTCAAGCAGAATTCTAAAAAAAATATCAGTCTTATCTAGTTTACAACAAAGTTTCTATTTTGTATGGAAGAAGATAATATTATTTTCATTTCTCAAAAATTCACATAAAGTGAAATAAAACCTCTTCAAAATGACTAATGAAATAATAATAATGTTTTTTTCTTTGTGTTATTATGTAATTTTAGTCGGAAGCACAGAACACTGGGACTTTTTATCGTTTATCCAATATCTTGTTTTGTCCATAATTCCGCCACTGGTCGCTGCTCACATCAAAGCAGCTACTCTTTAAACTAGGTATGGGTGGACTCTGACTAATTCATCAGGACATCCCTACGACTTTTGAAAGCATTTTAAATAATTGATTTAAAAGGTTTGAAAAGTCGGACAATCATGCCATTATCACCACCCTTGATCATGCTTTGTTTATAAATACATAATTGATACCTATCCACAGTGTACCTATATATATTATTTTTTTTATTATTTTTTTTTTTTTGCATTGGGCAAAAACAACCCATACAGCCATTTAAAAATATAAATAAAGTTTGATCGAAATTGTTTAATAAATAATGGGAGGCAGGACTTGTTGGTCTCACCATTTCATCGGTGACGTGGTACTTCTCCCGGAAGGGAGGTTTCTTCTTGAGGTCCATCAGGGCGGCGTAGTCATCGGGCGAGTCAGAGGGCACTGAGGTCACGATACCGGTGCCCTTGTCTTCTCTGATGCTCAGCATGGGCAGTGTGTAGATGATGGGGTGGGAGGTCACGGGGGCTTTCAGTGCCACGCCGATGATGTCCTGGGAGATAATTATAAAATACATAATTAATATAGGATACACAATATACATAAATAATATAGGATACACAATATACATAAATAATATAGGTACACAAATACATAAATAATATAGGATACACGAAATGGATTTATTATGAAATACCTCTTTTGCTCTTCCTCTTGTTCTTATGCGTAAGTACTGTTATACTTACATAGTTAATCACATTCGTGTGAATCACAAGAACTGAAATTATAAGGTTATCATATCTGTGTTAATCACAATAACTCAAATGCTCCCCTCCTAAAATTTGTCGTACATGGGACTCAATCATCATAGGGTGGCGTCATCGTGACGATGGTAGCTAGACAGTGGAGTGATGTCTCAGCACTTCTACACTGTCTATACAAGGAGGCTAATAATTGGACAAGGCCCCAGAACCAAGCCAATACTGGTCTACTCCCTGTTTAAAGTCCCCGAGCCAGACTAGGGACTCATTGATCATTATAAAAATTTTTAAAAAAAAAATCGCACACAATCAAAGAAACAAAATTCAATACTTTGGAATAGCTTAACAATAGTGTAGAAAGGTGACAAGGGACGCATGTCTCTTCCCACTTCACAAGTTCAATGCTTTGTGAAACAAAACTTGAGAAATACAGAAAAAACGCCATCTTATTTCAACTTCAATTTCCACTTCTCAATGTCAAATTTCCAAGCCTTTTGAGGAACATTGAGATTTGGAAAGTTGAAGTGGAAGTTGGGAAGTGGACGAGGAACAGGTTCCAGGTATGTTTGAACTTTTTTTTTTTTTTGTAAGATCACTCCATCCACCACTGTTGGGCGATTGAAAGGGGGCACCTGCTGGCAATAGCCTCAATCCCCTGTTCAAACCTCCATACAGTCATCTTACTTTTTAGGTATGTTTGAACTGTGTAAAAATGTCCATGTCAAATCCCTCTCACCTGTCCACTCAGTCTCAGCAGCACCTCCACCTTCCCCTCCACCTCCTCACCTGTCCACTCAGTCTCAGCAGCACCTCCACCTTCCCCTCCACCCCCCCTCACCCTGTCCACTCAGTCTCAGCAGCACCACCTCCCTCCACCCCACCTTCCACTCTCCACCAGCCCTCCACCTTCCTCCACCCTCACTGTCCACTCATCTCAGCACACCTCCACCTTCCCCTCCACCCCCTCACCTGTCCACTCAGTCTCAGCAGCACCTCCACCTTCCCTCCACCTCCTCACCTGTCCACTCAGTCTCAGCAGCACCTCCACCTTCCCTCCACTCCAGCAGCACCTCACCTTCCTCCACCTCACCTGTCCCTCAGTTCAGCAGCACCTCCACCTTCCCCTCCACCTCCGTGACAGCCCTGGTAAGACCATGTTCCTGGCTGACCGCTCCGTGCACACAAACACCTCCCCGGCCGCGGTGGAGAAAGCTATGTAGGCCATGTCGGGCCGCACCCAGGCGTTGGTCTGGCCGTACATTGTCTCCGGCCGCAGCGTGGCCGCTACGAGGAACACGGGCTTCGAGTCCACGCATCTGTGCACACAAAGTTTATTTTTTATTTATTTATTTATTTACACTTTATTTTTTTTACAAAACAATCATCAAACAAATTCTAATAACAATAGATAAAAAAAAACGTAGAAGTATGTAAAAAAAATAAAATAAAGATTAATATTATTTTTTTTAAATTACAATTGTAATTAAAAAAGTGGCTTTCTCTGGTTAAGTGTATACGGGGTTAGGTGGAATTCTCTGCCACTTAACCCCGTATACACTTAAAGTTCACAACTAGTATACAAAGATATTGTAGTCACTGTCGCCAAGTAGGTTAGCGCACTAAGCTTGAATGGACGGTGACCTAGGCTCTAGTGAACAATAGAGGTGAAGAAGTGGCAGGGTTCTTGAACTCCGTGGTATTCCTAAAGAGTAGTCCTAAATATAAATTATGACATTGTTATCAAGAAATATTGAAAGTGAAGATAAATTGTATGTATATGTACAATTGTACATACCTACTACTACGTTAAACAGGGTAGCTGGCTACTATCTTACAAGCCAGGCTAGCTTGCAATTCCCTAAGGGTTTAATGGCTTATTAAGAAAAGTCTAAGTCCTCATAATGGTTGATCGCACATAGAAATATGTGGTTCAGGACGAGCCAACTTTGAAATAAAGTTGGATGGAGACCATCACTCACCCCTCCCGCTGTAGCCAAGCTGGCTACAACAACAACAACAACAACTAGCTTTCCCTATTACAAAATTAAACTATTTACAGAAGTGGTATCTGATTTTTCTTCTGAGAGCAATGCACATTTTGTTATTACAGCATTAACAGGTGCTATAGACAACTCACTGTAGCTTGGCCGGGTATGGTTTCATGAGTCTCATCTTGATGAGCGTGTACTCCTGGGGCCCCACCCCCTCTCCACTGGCCCTGTCATGGTCCATGCAGGGCTGGTTGTCCCGGGGGGAGAACACCGTATACCGCTTGCCGTACTTGATCTTGTGACGGTCTCGCAGCCGCATGAACTGCCACCTCACGAAGGAGTCGAAGTAGGGATTTGAGTCAGTGGTGATGAATGTGCGACGCCAGTCCACCTGTGATGGAGAACACAGAGATAATGGAAGAGAATGCCGAAGGCATTATCACCACCCTTGATCAGGCTTTGTTTATATTTATTTCTAACTTGTTACCATGTTTATTGTATATAAAAGATGTAAATAAAGCTTGATCCAATTGTTTATAAAAAAAAGTTTATAAATAAATAGTGGGTGGAATCGATAGAGTTTCATTGAGAAACACAAATCATAAAGGCTAACCTTCAGTTTGTTGTAATCAAATTAAACATTGATAAAAGATTTCGAGATAAAGGTTCATAATAAAAATATCTTTTAAATTCTTTTAAATTCAATCTGAAATTCAATTCATATGCACTCTGAAGATCCAAATTACAATACTTAGTGTACACAATTTAAATAAATAAAATTGTATACTATGTTTCTCTTCAAGACTAAATTACATGGCAAAAAAATGTCAACAAGACAAACAAAATGTCAAGGGATAAGTTGTTAGTGATATTCAGAAAAATGAATTTAACACACCCAATTTCATTTGTTTGTTTGATAATCAAAATAATCACAAATGCCAAAATGTATTTAAAATTTATAATACAAGAATTTGTACTAAAAATGTATTCACATTTTTAGTACAAATTAATGAAACAGACATATTTTTCGAGTTTTCTGAATTTTTCCTAAAACACCCTTTAGTAATTGGACAGTAAGGTTGGGTGGAAGAGATTGCCATAAGCAATAACCCTGCACTTTAGTTAGGACATATGTATATATTTATTTTTCTATTCTTTTTCGTTTTTATTCAATATATTGTTTCCATTTTTAATTGTTATAATAATTATTTGTATTGTACATATGTATGTCTTCTTAAATCTAATAAAGTGTTTCATAATAATAATAATATGCTACTGGTTTTATTTTCACTTACATGTATACCAATACTGTGCAAGTCTTGTACAGCGAGAGGAGGAAAGTGGTCCAGCCAGTGAGAAGCATCAGCAAACTTTCTGATCTCCTTGTCTTCCACCCCTAGTGACTGCATGATCTGCCACTGGTACTTTGCACTGCCTGCTTTGGCAACAGCTTTACTCTAGAATGAAGATGAAATTTAGTGGGCCTTAGAGGAAGACTTGAAGTAATGATATTTTTCGGTTCCAGGTGCGTTAGCTCTTTGAAAGGTGGGTTTTTAGTGGGTGGAAATCCCACACCCCAAGTCAGGATGACCTGGGTGTCTTTAAAAGATTTTTTTCTGCCTTCAACCAAAAAAAAAAGAGGAAGACTGATCCAAGTTTAAAAAAAACTCTAACTAAGTATATACACTTTTTTAATTAATTCAAAGTACCTACCAAAATGTGGAAGAAAAATATTTTTAATAAGTATCTACATCTACATAATACAATGAGGTACCCTAAAGTTCTCAAGATGCTTGGTCTTGCATTAAATCATTTAGATAAAAACTGTGGGCCAGAACAAACTGGAATAGTCAGTTGTTTAACAATTCTCCAAAATATTTAAAAGAGACACAACACATTGTAACTACTCATTACTGACTTGGTAAAAGACCAGTAGATTAAGGCTGATACAACAACAATAGCAACAAAATTGTCACAAAAAATCTGGATTAAATCACATGACTGGAAATTAGATAAATATATAAGTTTGATATGTGAGTATGTAAAAATGAACCAGTGTACCTACATACATATTTTAAAGATTTTTTAGGATCTTTCTTTTAATAATGGATATCCCAACACTAAAAGAACTCCAAATAATAAGAACCATACTTTTACTGTAGACCTAAGAAAATTCTAGGTATGGGCCCTGGTTATTGGTTTTAGATGGTAGTACCTTCTTTCCTTTGCTTTTGTCTTTGATAACAGGGTCATCATCGTCTTTGTCTGTAGGAGGTCCTGTGTCTTCACTTGGAAACTGAGGAGGAAATCCAAAAGCCTCCATTTCTCTTTTCAACTTGTCAGCACAGGCCTTGATGGGCATGCCAGTACAATGGAATCCAAAAGGGAACAGTACTCTCTTCCCTTTCAGCCTATTGAATCTCACAGAGAACTGGGGACAAAATAAAAAGATACAACATTTCCCAATCAGTAGTTTCTTTTGAGAGTAGTACAAAGGGAAACCAATTTGTAAAAATACATACAGAAAGTGAAAGGGTATATTGAGGCATAAGTCATCTGTAAAAAGGATGGGTCTAAGTTCAAGTTGCAATGAAGATAAAAATACAAATTAGATAAATAAATAAAATGTGTGCTAAGCAAAAGTAATTTTTGTGAAACTAAAAATAATGCACATGCAACAGCCAAGTGTTGCATTGTGTCTTGTAACAAGTTTTGAATGTACTTACCTCACACTTGGATAGTGAAAATGTGTGCCCCAGATGGAGTCTTCCATTCATGTATGGGAAAGGGAAAGTAGTGAAGAACTTGTCATCAGGAGAAGCCCGTACTGCATCTCCAACAGTTTCCTCATAAATTTTCTCCTTGTCCCATCCTTCTTGGACCTCCTTCTCAATCTTCTGTAGATACTCTACTTTAAACGTTCCTTTTCTTTCAACCTGAACAATCAATAAAAGAAATTAATATTTTAACTTTTACACACCATACTAACCACACCTTAAGATTTAACTTACAAGTAAGCCTCTAATGTACTAATGATTTGTTTACAAATGAGGCTGATCATGAGTGTGTAAACATGACAATAATTGAATGATCAGAATTAATGATGTAAAAGGTATGTAATAACAGTTTGAAATTAAGTTGGACTACTAAGTGGAATGTATTGTAATTGCAATGTTAAAGGTTGATGGATTGAGACAGAATATGTTGAAATTCCTGATTATTTATCATCAATCTATTCCCTACCTATTTGTATTCTTGCTCTTAAGTTCATAGTTGGCAAAACTCAGATCTTGGATATCTTGTAATAGAAAGAGAAACTTTAAAAAATATGGACTGAAAAGGGAATATGAAGAACAACAAAAAAAAAAAGTTAAAGGAGATCTGAGGCTCACTAATTAACTGAATTTAATGCCTTAAATGTGATGGCTTAAAATATATTGCAAGAAACACAACATTTTCAAGGGTATTTGTGGAAAAGCTGCATGTACATATGTAATTTTTACCCATCTTTTTTCTACCTCTGTATTGTAGATAGTTCCAAACAGCAGACAAAATCTCATAGATCAGAATTGTCTAATATTGGGAAGTCTCACTTTATTAATTTATGGAGATCAAATTATATGGAAATTCTGGGATTAAAACCTGCATCATATACCAACTATTATTGCCTCAGAGGGAATATAACAGAACAAGAGAATCTCCTTGTCTAACAGCAAACTATCCAATACATATTTTATCAATTTTGAGGGTTAATGGTGCTAAGGAATACACTATTTCTTGGGGTCTTTCCTAAAAGAAATTCCTGTCTATTGCATCCAATACTTAGAATTATTGCATCAAAATTGCTAGGGATATCAATTTGATTATTCAAAGATGTAATCTATATGTTACATAAGAACATTGTCAAATTATGCAATGATTTATTAAACACTCTATAGAATAATTTGATCAATCACTGTTTACC
This sequence comes from Bactericera cockerelli, assembly GCA_024516035.1. Classification (NCBI taxonomy): domain Eukaryota; kingdom Metazoa; phylum Arthropoda; class Insecta; order Hemiptera; family Triozidae; genus Bactericera; species Bactericera cockerelli. Next base: position 22,290,120 of record CM044960.1, read on the forward strand.
ATTTTGTATGTTACTGAATATGGTTGTTATGAATATGCAGGTAGCTGACTTTTAGGGACAAAATATCAAGACAAGAAGAGGCAGATGTAGATCATGATGTTCACAAATAAGAAATTCTATTCAGAAAGTAGGTACCCACAAAAGCATTCTATATTCTGTATGAGTCATAGGGTCTCACAGTATTAAAAGTTGCAATTTCCTACTAAAGTAGGACACTGAACACCCTATATGAATCATAGGTATTACCATAGTTACTAATATACAAGTTAGTTAAATGTTAGAATGCCAACCGTGAAATAGATCATCCTAATACAATGTTTACCAGATAACACACAAACATGACATCATTCCAATGGTAGAGGTTCAAAGTTTGTTCATATCACTCAGGCATTGAATGGAGCTGGCATGATGTGCTCAGCAGTTTTTAATGTTTCTTGTTGGCAAACTCTTTGAGGTGGCCTCTATTATTGAGCATATTGAAAGTATTTTTCATATTGCATGATGTGGGATTAGAGTGATTTTCAAGAGACATTTTGGTTTGGAGACAGTTTAATTGAAAATAGGTCAGGGTTCAGAAAAAGTATATTATAAAATCTCATGGGTTTCTGCCCTAACCTCAAAACACCATTTCATCAGATTTCTAAACAAATGTAATGCGATTAAATTTAGAGGTGATTGATTTTCCTTGAAATTTCTATTCAAGGTAAATGTTGGAATGTTTAATTACGACGAAATTCATGCCACTACTGCTCAAGAGTAATTAGACAAGGTTTGCATAGAAAAAAGGCCTCTATCAAAGCCATGGTCCAAATGGAACCAAAATTGTTATGCACTTACCATTGTTGAAAGCGACTGAGAAACGTCCTTATCACTGGCTTTATGAGCTTGAAATGCTTTAGGTAACAAGAAAATAGTTAACCACTCGAAAAACTTGAACAGCACTGCATTTTAAGTAGAAAGCTGACAAATTTTAAGGAGGTCAATTTCATTCATTTGAAATAATTTTCAAATTCACTGATAATGCATTTTAAATTGCAGATACACGTGGATCGTAGGCGCTTCATAGGGTTGTCCCAAAAATCAAGAACGATGAAGAAACTGAAATAATGTGTGGGATATTTTATTTGTGCATAATATTTTGCTTTGGGTAGGGAATTAGTTATGCATTTTAAAAAAAATATTTCTTTTTTGTTTCGAAACTTCCAAAAATTATTTCTAAAATTATGAATTAAGGGCGAAATTATTAGAAGTTTTTTCTAATATCTCTGTGGTGCTAAGTCACGGATTGCATACTGTGTAAGATAGGGAAAACTGACCGACCCGACGCTAAGCAATGACTTAAGTTGGTATCGATTTTGTCTATTAATTTCGCCATAAGACTTTCTCATCATAGGATTGAATGGTATTTTAATCTTAGGATATTTTATTTTTTTGGGTGTTGTTGTTTCAAATAATTCAGGCTTTTGATCCAAAAATGACATTATTTAATAAAATTACAAAAATCATTTTTAAATTTGACCCAAATGACCGCCATATGCCCCAAGTCCCAGGTAGTCTAATGTAGCTTATAACTAATAGTTCTGTGAACTGTAAACCTCACACAGATTATTATCAAATTATAAATGTCATATCAAGCCTGAGGTGAGGACATCGAGACCTTTCATTCAATACCCCACTCGATGGATTTTAATTGAAAAATATCTATCGGCCCACTTTTGGGCCTTTTTTCGATTTTTTTTTACCAAACAGTACGTGCGACCCTCTTAATTTCCACAATAAAAATCACAATTGAAATCAAATATTAATTTTGAACGACTCTACAAAACTTCAGGAGCATTACTTAGTGAAATAAAATTAGAAAATTAATTTTTAATTTTCGCCAAAAGGGCCCCAGTGCGGCCCTGAGATTCATAGATCGGGCGTTATCGTGGAACAGACATACAGAAACACAAACAGACAGACAAACGAAAGCCAAATCGTCCAGTACCCAAGTTAAAACAGAAATTCTCTTAGAGAGGTCTCTTTGCTCCCTATCTGCGTTTGCTTAGTAATACATAGTTCAAATAGGTACCTATAGTACCTACTTCAAATTCTAGAATTCATGGAGAATCCTAAGATCCCCCCATGATTCCAACTTTCGAGTTATATGAATACAAAATTTAAGTTTCGAGAGTTATCCTTGAATCCTGGAACTGAATCAGATAGTCAAACAACAGTGTTATTTGTAAAATCATTTTTAACTGAATAAAATGTTTAAAGTGAGGTTTCTGTCACTGGGCCTACGCTAACGTCCGATCAATTTTAAGTGGAATGGGAAAATATATCAATGTTATTGAAATTGAACAAAAAATCCCGTTCAATATTTTCGGTGTCGGTTCAACTGCTGTTTGATAAAAATTGATAAGAATTTTCAAATTACAAAATTTACAAATTTATTATCAAATTAAAACTAAAAATATGGGAACTTCATTTTCTTCAGTGAATAGAGAATCAGTTATTCAGTTCTGAAATAAAACAAAGTTTTGTCTTTCTGGTCATTTTTGCTGCTTTGTGTTACTCTGTAGAAATACCTATACTTCAAACTATAAAGTTCTTATTCATTATTATTTTGAAGACAAATACTGATTTAATAGGTACTACTTGTAACTTGATACAATAACTACACTGCAGGAACCAGTTGAGCAATCATGACTATACTATCATCAATATCATGTTATGCCTGGAGTTCAGATGTTGCTTCAATAGTTCAATCTGGTAAGTTTGGTTTTTATACCTTTTAGTAGGTAATATATTGTGTTTATACATCATACATACATGCATGGATGGATAAACTTCAACACAGACCTCATGCATCTACAGTAGCTCCTATTTCATGGCTACAACATAAAAAAGTAACACTCATCTTTTTTTTTGAGAAAAAGAGAGAGAAGAAAATGTCACTAAATAAACATCTGCTTGAGTAGATAATTATTGATTGTTTTTGTGGAATGGGTGAAACCATATTTGAAAAAAGTGAAAAAATGTACATGAAAAATTGTTTTTTGAGTAGCTATGGAGGCTTAGTGACCCACAGCATAGAAGAAAATATCTATTGCTTGTCTGCATGAGATCTTTTCAACAATCACACCAAAACATTTTTCAATCTCTTACATTTGCTTTCCTTTCAGGCAATGATATCTGAAACATAAGATTCATTTCAAATATATCAAGATGGGTCAGTCTGAAAGTATAAATAAACTCACCGAAGGAGTTGACACACTTCAAGAAGAAATTGTCAAACATGCCAAAGCAATCTCAGAAATCACTTCCATCACCTATGAGGAATTTTTGCAACACCTCTTTCACATAAATACATTGTAAGTTAGTTTCAAAATGTTACCCATTTATAGAAAAAGAAGAACATCAATGAAAATCTATATAGCAAAATACTATGTATGTTCTTAAGCTAAAGCTGTGGCACTCACTTGTCATACACAAGGTATTTATTAAAATTCAAGGTCAAGAAGTGGCAATTTCTTGACATCCATGGGTCTAAATGTTCTTTGTAATCATTCACCACAGTGAAAATTGAACATAGACAAGTCTTAAATTTTAAGGGAACAGGAAGTTTTTATAAGTAATCAGATCTTTAAATTAAATGCCTCATGTTCTCTTCATTATTTAATCTATGAAATAAATACTTGGTCCTACAAGATGGAATGTGTTGCAATTGTTCAATCTGACTAAATTTCCATTGAACTGCACCAAATTATTAGATTTATTTTGAATGTTGTGTTAATTTATTTTGAATTATGCTGAAAGGGTTGTTGAAACATTAATTATGTACGATATTGTTGATGAAATATTGTGAATATTAAATAAATAATGAAAAAAAAAAAAAAAAAATTCACTGTATTTATCTATCCTGATCTTTCTCCAGGTCTCAGCAATGCATGGATGCTGATGGCAACCAAGTGTTATTTGCCATCAAGAAAGGGACAGATAGTACAGTGTTCTGGAAAGGAACAATTAGAATTGCTGTGATACGGAAAAACATTCAATCATCTGCTTTAGAAACAAGCAAACTTCTCAATTTAAATCAATTTTTAAAAGTAAGTTGTTCTACAACTCTGGTTTGTAAGTTGTTCTTTTTTTTTTCTTTCTTCAATAATATTTACACGGGATGGTATCCTGTTACCTACAAGATTCCCTCTAAGCCAGACCAACTTGTGACTTCTGTAATCTTGGCCAGGCATTGATTTTCTAGTTGAAAATATGACTCCTATGGTGTATGTTTTTGACCCAGTCCTTACTGTTTTCAGATAGTAAAAACATTGGATGACATGATCAAGATCAGCCAAGACAATAGTACAAGCAGTACATCCAACAAGCCAGCCATTACAGCATCCTTGCTACTGGAAGTTGTGAATGAGAAAACAGGGGATAACAAAGCTCTATCCTGCTCAAGTGGAGATTCTAATGATAGCTGTGTTATTTGTTTTGAAAACAAACCAGATATTGTGTTACCCTGTATGCATTCGTTTTGTCATAAGTGTATAGATAGCTGGTGAGTAAATTATATGCAAGTACATCTTCTGATTTCATAAATAAAAAAATATATGAATAATTAATAAACACAAAAAAATATTTTTTTTTTTTACAAAATCGAACACATTACTTCCGATTTCTAATATTAGAAATTTCTCGGAAGTAAAACTGTTGCAATAGTTGCTTTTGATTGATTCTCATAGTTTTTTAATAACCTTTACTCAAACCAAACCTGCTGATCTAGAGTCCATTATGCTAGCGTAGCAAGTGACTGATGAGATTGGAACAATAATTGTAATTCTTGTAGTTTCCATTCTAAATTTTAAGTAGAATCCTGATCAAAAATGACACTAAACTAAGAAAATTCCCTTATTTTAGGAATGTAAATCACAAGACTTGTCCTATATGCCGTGAGGAAATCTTAGACAACAATGACAAGTGGATAATGTCAGATCGTCCTGATGAGCTGGAACTAAGTGAGCAAATAGCCGCAACACTGATGTCTGTTATGGTGAGTTTATCTATCTCAATAAAATTATCTAACACATTTTCATCAAAGATGATCCCATTGAGTTTAACTCTCTTGATGAAATTCTATAATAATTCCCAAGCTGTGTTTCAATAACATTGTTCTTCGAGTTAGTTATGCTTTATTTGAGATTATCAGAAGCTACAACCATTGTGTTGTAGCTTCTGATTCAAGACTTATGAAGTCGATTTGATTTTAGGATAGAAATTGGCCATTTCAAATATTTGTTACAAGGAATGTATTTAAGACACAAAATCAAAATTGCCCAGGATTTTATGAAACGTCGAGAAATATAAAAAATATTGAAATCCGAGCAAAAAGTTCTTTTTTTTTACAAAAACTAATACAATACTTCCTATTTTTAATATTAGTACTATTAGAAATTTATCGGAAGTAATATGTGAACAGGAAAATTGAAAAGCACGAGGTGGCCCGCTTGGATGGAGAGATAAAGGAGAGGATTTGAGAGAAAAAGGGTTGGAAAGAGGGAGGACGCACGCCCCAGACAGAAACAAGTGGAGAACAAAACTTCTTCAAACGAACACAGATCCCAAATAGGTTTATGAAAAGGTAGAGGCAAATAAGAAGAAGTAGATGAAGAGATTGTTGTATTTGATACTGGTATGAAAAATTCATCATTTAATTTGACTTGTGTAAGAACATTTATTGTTTGGTTTCATAAATTTAATATAGGTGAATAGGTGGAAGAATGAGTGATATCATTTTTGATAAAAATTGGTCAGGTTTAATTGATAACAATATTTAAAGATGTTCGGGTCAAGAGTGATATTTGATTGTTAGGTGGTGTTCATTTTTTTTTCACACAAGTATTCAATTTTAGATATTTGATTGCAATCATCGTCGATACCTTCGATAATTTTCTGGAACAAGTTTTTTATTTTTTGTTTTTTTTTTTACAAGAATTGACGGGTTGTATTCCCATTTATTACAACATTAAAAAAAAAAATACTTGCATAATTCATCCTGACAGTAAGTTAATAAACTATGATTTAATGTCTTAAAAAATGGTATTCTGATAAATAAATTGCGTGCTTTTAAAATACGTAGATTTGTAGGTATATTGTAGGTAGGTTTATACTGATTATACTGATATTCGAATTTAAAGACGTTCTTAACTGTAAAACAAAAAGCAATGAATTTACCAGACAACTTTTTTCCAGGATGAAAATGATCCTGATGAGGATGAAAGTATTTGAGGCACGTGGATGTGGGCAGAGTGTTGAACCCTCGGTCCCTGATGTGTGAGACCTGTCCTACTTGCTTCCTGCTCGGTGTCGAGCTAGCCGGAGTATTCTTGAGACAAACTCTTAAGATTTTCGATTGCCGTTAATGGTCGAGCAACCTGGTTGGGAGATGTAAATAAGGAGGAACTTCAAATCAAGTAAAAACTATAGAGAGATCGTCTGTCCCGGTAGCTCAGTGGTAAAGGCGGTACTCTGTGAAACCAGATATTGCAGCGTTCGTGGTTTCGAAACCCAGCCGGGACATGATGATTTATCCTCCCATTTTGAGATTTTTAACCACATAGTTATATGTCTTGGACTTACTGCTTGAATAATGGGATTCGGGCAATATTAATAATGCGATATTATTACTGTTGCCTGGCAACAAGAAAAATCTTAACAAGCTATCACAGTTATTACATCCCCAATCGCCATGATTTTTATTTGTCTTACCTACACTCTCCTTATTCCTTATTTTTCCTTAACTATTCCCATATCAAACTACTCGATATTTTACGACAGTCTCCGCCTCATCGAATGGATGTGATCACTTGGAGGCTGACATATTTCGATTTGCAATCTTTACAAGTAAAACCTGTGGGTAAGGCTAAAATCATTATTTTCTTTTCCTCAAATCTTCCTTTAAAAATATCTTTATATTTCCCTGAAAGGTATTACTAACACACCTACCTAGGAAAATTTAAAAATATTAGGAAGAAAAATAAGATCCTTTGAATAAGTTATTTTATAAAACTCCCTTATAAAACTCCAATGGTTCTTCACCCAGTTCTCTCATATTCGTAGATGTTAAGTTTTTACAAATTTATCTATGCTTAGCATTATTTCAAGTTACCGATCGTTTTTATTGTAGATTTTGTATACGTAAAGTTTTACATTACTTGACTTTATTATGTGTGATAAAAAAAAAGATTAATCATTTTCATTTTTTTTTTTTTTTTTTAAGTGGGGTTTAACGTCGCTTTCAACTGCCATGGTCATATCACGACGGGGGTTTTACCCTCCATTCGCAGGAAACTCACAAACCTGCTACTCACATTGACCTCACCCAGCCTGAGTGGGGCCGGGAAAAGCCAGCGTCACGAGAATTAGAATTTGAATGGTCACCCATCCAAGTCTTAACCTCGCTGGATGTCGCTTAACTTCGGTGTTCTGAAGGGAACCGGTGTATTCAACATGCCATCGACGCTGGCTATTTTCATTTTTAAGTTGATGAAGTATCTCATATTTATCATAATATCAACAATATTTAATGGAATATTTCGTTATATTTAGTGTTCCCCTAAACTTCATTGTCTATTTATATCTACTCTACTTTATTTTATTTTTTAAAAAATAGCTTGTTATGCTAAGTTAACTGTTAAAGTTAATCTTACGTTACATTTATGTTAGTACGTACTTTCTTAACTTACAATTTGTCTTTCTCTTTATAAAAATAAAATTTGATTAAAAAATATGTCCCCCTATAATACATAGACTGACTTTAGAAAATCATCAAACAGCGATCTAGAAATACTGTAGAAAAAGGATTGTTTTATTTTAGAGTGCAGGGAAGAGCACATGATTTGAACATGTTATCACATAGATAGAACTTTGTACAGTGGACCCTGGATAGTGCAGTGAAAATTTTATCAACTAATCGGTAGAGATATCACCCATTAAAGCTTTACAATGAACATTAACACGCTTTCAATGAACAAGAAATCGTTTAAATAGCGGTGCCAAATAGCATATTAACTGTCGTCTGCATTTTCTTAAGTGTGGTTTAACATTAGGGTGAAATCTTGGGCTATCCCTTCTTTCATTTATTTTTGGTATCCAGGGTGAACTGTAACTATGAATTAACAACAAAAGAAAATAAACAATTTATTACCACCTAAAAAACAACACAAAAGAAATTAATATATTGAGTACAATTAGAGAGACGGTGTAATTTTTTTTTATTATTAAGATGAGTGTTTCACAGACGTTCTTATTTCGTGGCAATGAAACAGGAGCTACTGTAGACGCTTGTGGTCTGTGTTGTAGCCTACCCATCCGTAGTATGCCTCCCCTCTGATGGGCGAAAAGTGACACAATACTTCCCAATTAGGTGATGGGTCAACACGAGCTCACCGGAAGGTATCCCTTATAAACAATAAATTGTAACCAAATTAAGAATACAAATTTTTGTCGGCACGGGTGATCGAACCCGGGACCTTTTGCATGGCAAGCGAGTGCTTAACCATTCAGCTAATCGCGCGCTTAATTAGAAATTTTAAAGTCACGTTTGGACAAATGTTTTCAATATAAAATATTATGTACTATTGTTTTGGAAAGGTTGACTTGAATCAGAGGGTCGATTTTTTTTCTATTCCGTTACCACCTTCTCGAGAAAAGCAGAGTGGAAGGAGTGAAATATCTACATTGTGCTTGGGGTATATTTCAATACTACTTGTTGCTTCAATATCGATCGTCTGTTCAAATAAAGTAGGGAATGATTGGGAAGTACCCTTTTGAACTTTGTATTTTGAAGAAAATAGTATGACTAGATTGACTATGTGACACTACTTTTATAGACAGAGGAAACCTTTGTGCGTTAAAGTGCAAATCATTTTAAATTTATGATAATATCTCAATAAAGTTTTCATTAACTAAACATTGATTTTCAAGTCCTAAATTAAAGTTCTATTGCGGCCTTTCCCAAACTGGGTCAAGGTAAAAAAAACCCGTGGAAGCCAACATGGAATAAGTATGGTAAAGGGCCCGTGGCTTTTTAAAAATACAGGTCTTTTAAAGCGAAATTTTCTGTCTTTATCGGCCGCTATATAATAGCTTATTGATTAAGATTATACCAATTAACTTTTTTTTCAAGTGGTGTAATTCAAATGATATAATATATTTCATTAAAAACGTCTTCTTCCTTCAGTGTGTGCTCATTACGGATGCCACATTTCCTCTTTGTACCGCGAAACTCACTCTTTGTCGGAAGTACCAATTAACTTGTTTGTTTAGTATTTTTGTTGTTGTTGCTAAATCCGATTTCAATTATTCCTGAGCATTTCTGATATCATTTTTGACACGTTTGGCGCCTCAGTACTCATCATCATAATCTTCTTCGTAATTCTCGTCCGACTCTGTTTCTGCCGCTGTGTCTTCCTGTCAGGGTCTCACCGTCCTCTTGCGCACATTACTAGCGCCCCCGCCCCCGGGAGCCACTGCTTTGGTTCCCGCTGCGTCCACCGTGCCCGTGACATGCGCCACTGGCGGCGAGTATTTGTACTTGGCGAACAGCTCTCGTTTGAAATCGTTCATGAGGAGACGGTTATAGTTGTTTTGTACCTGGAATTTGAAATTTAAATTATTACTTTCCTTATCCTATAATAAGGAAAGTATTGTATACGTCGAAAATTTGACCTACCCAGTTTTTCACATTTCTGGACGAATCATAGCCTCAGGATACCAAAAAACTTGTTTTCAGCCATTGGTCCGTGCGTCTGTCTGTGTGTGTGTAAACAGGATATCTCGAAAACAGTAAGAGCTAGAGACTTGAATTTTGGTATGCAAATTAATTTTATACACCAGACGAACCACGAAACTTTTGGTTGAAATCGGCCTCAAGATGCGGCCGCAGGGCCGCAAATATTGGCCGCAACCGCCGCTTCTTTGAATTGGTTATTTGGTTAAAGATAGAAAAAAAAGTTAGAGAACAACATTTCCTCGGATTAAAAAAAACAGGGGTCTACTCTGATCATTTTTTTGATATCTTGAACTTTTTGTTTTTTATCTTGGATTTACTTGAAAAGCAATAATACCAATACTAAATTTAAATATTTGCAATTCAAACTTTTGGAATAATTATTACACACATTTTTAGCTCCGATTGGAAGAACTATGAAGAGACAAACTAAAACTATTTTTAATGTAGTGGGTGATTTTAAGTTTTAGTATTACATAGATATTACATTTCAATAACAAATGACTGAAGAATGGGAACTTTGCGCTGAATCGTTGGCAATTTTTATGCAGTTAAAGAGTTTCGATTTTATAATATTACCTCACGCCAGGGGGGTCTTTGTTTCTTTGTCAGCAGGCCCCAGTGACAGTTGAACACGGGAGACAGAACTTTGAATGTGTAGCCCGCGATGAACATTTCATACACCTGTTAACACAAGATCAAATTTTGAAAGATCTTACAAAATGTAATGTTTTCTTGTCTTGTTAATGTTGTTATATGTTTAAACGGACTCTTTCTGTTAATATAAGTGCTTTTCAGCGCCATTAAATACCATTCAAATGCGTTCACTAGAAAGAGAAAATTCCAAGATGAAAGGTCTACATCAGTATTTTCTATAAGACTTGAGCAATTGGATTCCTCTTTATAAACTGGCAGAATTTACAATCTGAATAAAAATACACGGATTAATCTCATCATATTTTAATCTTTAAATTTATTTACCAAATTTTTGTGTTTTTGAGTCAGTTATTTGTGTTATTTTCCCTTATAGAAAGATATTCTTCAAGAGTCAGCACCCAGCAGAGTGTTTTTGTTGTACCTTTCATTTTTGGAAGGTCACATGAGAACTGTTAGCATCTATTTTTGCTGATCAAGTGTTACCTGACTGTTCCTCGTGTACCCATATCCGATGAACCGCTCGTCATGGGGCGGCACCGTGTCTGGGGAGACGTAGAATGGCTCGTAGAGGAACTCGAAATTGGTGACTTCATGACTCACGTGGATTTTGTCATCATTTATTGAGTTTTCCCAACTGAAATTGAAAGTCAAGTCCGTTCGTTTTAGACAACTAGTGGATCTAAAAGGTACACTTACTCAAATTTGCCCTGGCTTGAACATAGAGCCATCAGTTGTAGGTATGGTTGTTGCGTTGTAATCATGCTGGTGATAATTTCGCATGACCCCTTCCTTACCCTCATTATCAGGTTAAAAAAAAGTTCTCAGGCAAAATCTCGTTAGAATTTCATCCCAATCAAATGGTTTCTCAACGAAGATTTTTTTTTTTTTGATTGCTCAAGCATTTTATCTTTGTAGGTTATCTCACAATCATACAATACCACTAGCGGAAGTTTATCCAGCCAGGACTATGCAACGCTCAATGATATAAGGAAATTTAATTCAAAGTTATATTCAATTTTTTAAATGTCGGTCTTTTTACTTCTACATACTCGTACATATTTTTATTCGAACATAATCATAAGTATTCTGTGTGTTGGGGGCGTGCCGAGAAAGAGATGAATTAATGATTGATTTATTTTGAAATAATGTAAGAAAAAAAAAGGGAATGTCCATGTTGTGTATGGCTAGATATAAAAAAAGTATTTTTGCAATACTCGTACAGTTTACTTACCGGGAAAAGTTTGTTGCATACTGATTGTAAATAAAAATCCTATGATGGAAAGGCTGGGCCAACTTCTTCTTGCAGAGTCTCAGCAGATCCGATTTGGACTTGGGAAACTTGACCCGATGGTCCAACTCGAAAGTTGGTATGACGTAGAGACACTTGTGGCACTTGTCCTGGTTCTTCTTCCTGAAGAAAGCGGTCAACTGATCCAGTATGTTGTAGCTCGGTATAATATCGATGTCTGTCAAATAGTTGTAGTAGGTCTGGCAGTTTTTCCTCGCCAAGTTTCGTAAGTGGTTCTGCGGGTAAGGCGTGCTCACTTTCCAGTTGGCTCGCGGCATGTGATGCTGGTGCTTCGGACGATGGTGCTTCTTGAGGAGTTCTTTGAGAAGTTTGTCTGGCTGTATGATGCAGGGATAGTCTTCTGTGTTGTAGGGAGGATTGAGCGACGAGGACACGGGAGATAAGGCTAAGGACTTTGATATCAGAATGTGTAGAGCGACTTTGCTTGTGATACTGTCGTGACATCTCTGAAGAAATGTGACGAATCCTGCAAAGGGAAAAAAATGTCACATAGGTTACTTTCCATGATAGGGCGACTTTAAAGCTTAGTCAGTTAACCTGGTTAAACATAAACAGCTTTCATTAAATTTTACTTTACTAATGATATTTTATGAATTCTTGTATGTATTACATAAAAATGAATGTAGGTATTATGGTATTTTCTTTGTTTGAAAATATATGACCACAGGTTGGCGACCGCCTCTCTACTAAAACATAATGGAATGTTGGAATGTGAGCGTTCAGTTGGATCGAACCCGGTACACTCTCCTGTCTTGTTTCCAAACCAGTAGGTAGAGTGATAAGAGTCATGTAGCGTGCAGTAATTCTGACTGCCGATGCCGGAATATTTCAAATATCTCCCGCGGTTTTTTGACTAGTGTCGCGGACTAGCGGAAATATTCCACAGCATATCGTGAAGTTGAATAAACACTATTTCTCCGCTAACTGTCGGCTGGGAGTGTGGCGAGCTCCTGTAACCGTGCGTCTGCGGAGCCGGGGATTGTCGGATGGTTTGAGACGGGGAGTTCTATTCGCCAGATGATTCGCGTTGACTGGGCGTCCGCACTAAGCTTGTCATCAATATGGTTTCCCGGGGGGAGCCCCGGGTAACCAGGTTAGCTAAGGAGAGGCGAACCGGGCCAGGGGGGAAACCCAGCAGCCAGAAGTCTCCGTGGCGAGCAGTAGTGGGACAGCGCCTGAGAGTGGACACTGGCGCGTAGCCCCGGCAATATAACCAGACCAATTCCTTTTGCTATTTTTCAAAAGGATTTTTTTTTTTTTTTGCTAACGTTCATCTGCATGGTTAGTTATATCACAACGTCGGTTTTACCCTCCATGCGCTGGAAACTCAAAAACCAGCTACTCAAATTAACTTCCGGAAACAGCCAAAATCACGAGTTTTTGAATTTTTTTAATTTTATTTTTTAAATGACCGTTATTTGTTTCTTTCTTCGAAGAATCTTGTTTAAAAAGAAACATACGAGTAATCACAAATAAAATATAGAACAAGTCCTTTTCCTGCAGGTAGAGTGCCGATATTGCTGGCAGTATTACCACGCAGAATGGCTAACCCTACCTTTTGGAAAATAAAACGTTTATACGCCTGTCTCCAGTTTCTCCATGTAAGAGTTTTCCCAGAATCTGCAGGAGTTAATTAGCTTTCTCACAGATCGGTCCCATTGTCTGTTGTTGTTGTTGTAGCCAGCTTGGCTACAGCTGGAGGGGTGAGTGATGGTCTCCAGCCAACTTTATTTTAAAGCTGGCTCGTCTGAACCACATATTTCTATGAGCGATCAACCATCATGAGGACTTGGACTTTTCTTTATAAGCCATTAAAACCTCAGGAAAGTGCAAGCTAGCCAGGCTTGTAAGGGTTGGCTAGTCTGTTCTCTGTTTATAGTCCTCTAGCGAGACACGTCCCATTATCTCGACTGACAACGCTTTAAATATTTATAATTTTGTTTCCAAATGTCTAGTTCAGTTGTAAAATTAGTTTTTACCTTGTAGAAGTGAGAACTCGTCATCATCCGCCACATACAGAGCCACAGAAATAGGTCCGGCCCAATGCTGAACCACTTCACTCAGGGAGTCTATCTTGTCGATGGAACTCTGGGTGGCCATACAGATGTTGTAGCGATTGGACAGGTGGATATAGCGATGTCCCACGTACACATTGTCGAAAATTCTGTACAGACGCTGATTGTCCCATCGCCCTGGGGAGGTGGGAAGCAGAGGAAATCGTCAGAATGGTTTTATCTAGAAGTCAGTGGTTCGATACTGAATTGTGATGATTTATTTTTAACTAGGACACTAGGACATGTTTATTTTAAGACATGATTTTTTGTACTAAGTTCTTTTATTCAATTTTGATTTTAATGTGCATGATCATAATATATTATCACGACGGATGTTTTAACCTTCCATTCGCTGGAATCTCACAAATAAGCTACTCAAATTAACCTCACCAAGCCAGAGTGGGGCCAGGAATAGCCAGCATCACGAGGGTTCGAATTTGATAGGTCTCCCATCCGAGTCCTAACGTCGCTGGACCTTGCTTAACTTCAGTGAGATGACGAGAACTAGTGTATTCAACGTGCCATCGTCGTTGGTTATTTTCTTCATTTAGTAGTCAAGTGGTTAACGCGCTAGTCTGGTAATCCAGGTAGCGTAGGGATCCCTTAGTTCGAATCCCACCCAGTGCATGAATTTTTCCTCATTAATTTGAGTTTCTGACCACATAATAATAAGACTCTGAGGGTTAGGTGGTAGAAAATGCTTTGAGCATTAACCTCGCCTAGTGGTTACCTTCCACTAAAGAGCTTTATTATTATTATTATTATTTAGAAGAAAGTCTCACCTAAGTGTACATTCAACTGAGGGTTAGGCGGTAGAAAATGCTTTGAGCATTAACCTCGCTTGGTGGTTACCTTCCAGTAAAGAGTTTTATTATTATTATTATTAAGAAGAAAGTCTCACCTAAGTGTACATTCATGTTGAATATGGAAGACTTGCTGATGGCGCCATCCCCCGAGATGAGTTCCGTGCTGTTCTCAGCTGCATCCACCAGCAAGCTGACCAGGTTGGGAGTCCTCAGCTGGTTCTCCAGGTATCGGATGGAGATGGTGGCGGGGGGGCAGGAGGGGAGGAGGTAGCGGGTCAGGGCCAGGTTTGTGAGGGTGAAGGCGAGGAGGGTCAGCACGAGCGTGGAGGTGTGGAGGCGCTTCTTGTTCCATGGCTGGAGGTGGGGACAAGGGAGGAGGCACATAATAATAATAACCGACCTCAGTAGCTTCATCGATAAGGCGGGTGGACTTGTAATATGGAGGTCGGTGATTGAAGTGCCAAGTTAAAAAAAAAATTTAGTGAAGCTAGATTGAAAGAGAATGCCCTTGGCATTAGCACCACCCTTGATTAAGTTGTGTTTCTATATAATTGTAAATATTCCTTGTATGTATATAATCATAGTGTAAATAAATCTTGATCGAATTTGTATAACAATTGAGTGATTCTGATATCAGTGATATCACGATTGTTATTAACACAGTATTAGATAACACTATTTTAGATAATCACATGAGAATAATAATACACTTTAGGAAGGTAAACTTAAGGCGAGGTTAATGCTTAAACCATTTTCTACCATGGCACCTAATCATCAGAGTGCTATTATTACTCGGTCATATACTCAAATAAATGAGGAAAAATTCATGCATTGAGTGGGATTTGAACCAAAGGATCCCAATGCCTTCTCAGCAGCAATTTTCTTTCAGAGCCTGTACTAAGTATAGTTATACCTTTTAATGTTTTTCAGCTCGCACAAAACTGTTCACTGTAGTTGAGCAATACATAATTAGTCATGGTCAACATCTGGTTTCACTGACGTTAAGCAACGTCCAGCGAGGTGAAGACTTCGTAATGCTGGCATTCCGGCCCAACCCAGGCTGGGTAAGCTTAACGTGCGAATGGAGGGTAGCACCCCCGTCTTGATATGACCATACAGTTGAAAGCGACGTTAAACCCAAATTAAAAAAATATATATATCTGGTTTCAAACACTATTATAGTTAACTTACTTGGAAACCGCCTCGTTTCAAATGGTACAGGGAATAATTTTTCATCTCTCCAAGCTATTCCTGACTCACTGAAAATGTTACTATGAGTTCAGGATGGTAGTTACCACCCTACAGTGCATCTTAGCTATTTTGAAACTCGTGCTATTGCTCCTCTGCATAATTTATTTCCCTGTCGAGTGTGCCATTTCGGTGGTGGGTTTTCTGTAGAAAAAGAAATTGATTATTACTGTTCTCTAAATTATCTAACCCAAATGCCACTTGCTGTTGTTGTTATGGACTTTGTAATTAAGACCTGTCAATACTGTAATCTGTCTGATGGTCTCACATCACCTAGTTTTCCCGAATAGGTACCTACATATATATATTTCTGCCATCAAAAGTGACCGATATATTGATAAACAAAACACGAAAAATTTATCGTCATCAGGTAGTATTAGGGGCGAAATTAATAGACAAAGTCTATATCACAAGTCATTGCTAAGCGTCGGTTTCCCTATCTTACATAGTACGCATCCGAGACTTAGCGCCACAGAGGTATTACAAAAACGTTAATTCCGCCCTAGGTGTGTGGTTTTCAAACATTGGTATTACCCATTAAACCAAATAGAGCCGTTTTTACGCAGGTTTAAATAGGTAGAAAAACTTTTTGTATTTATTTGACAGATATTTTTGAAGTCTTAAAATAGGTATACAGTATAAAGTAGGCAAGACTGCATTGACAGCATTATTAATATCCATACCATCTATTTATGTTCTTATTCAGCTTACGACAGTTACATAACACATAACATTCTGCTGTATCACCTGTCCTATTACTTGACACCATAGAGAAATTATTTCTTCAGTTTGGTTTTTGGTAACATTTCCTATTATTTTTAAACCCTATAAATTTTTAACCCTAATAAACTTACCCATCACTTTTGATCCATCGATTATTTCATGGTGTCATTTTAGCGTTCTTTCAAAAAAAAATCAAGTTCACCGTAGAAATTCATGACAATAACTTGCGAAAATTGTGTCTGTCTTTTGTATCACGAGAAATGCGTTGCTTTCGCTTCCCCATCGATCGTCAGCTGTCAGCACCGCGCATGGGCGAGGGTTAATATTCCATTAACCCTTTGAGAAAGTTTAGCGGTTGCACCCGTAGCCCTTTGCATGTCTATTTTTCTTCTTCTTCATACTAAGTTCTTCTTTTTCTTCAAACTCATTAACCTGAAGTGTATCCGAATAGAAAAGACATTCTATACTCTCCCCCCTCTCCACCCCTACTTGTGTCTCAGTAATTCTATGAAAATTCTCTCTAAAGAGAAAAACCCCTTTCAAGTTACGTAGAAAGTTTACAAGTATCATACATCGTGTACAGCTGGTACTCACTATCGGATTTCCCCTGCAAATTTATCCCAAATGGACCGATTACTTTGCCCTTGATTAATAGCTAGGAGCAACACATTACAGGATTTATCCGTGCGATAAATTAACCGATGGTACATAAACGGCTATGTATGAGTTCGGTGCGGAAAATAAAAAAATGTATGAGTTCGGTGCCGCCTAAAAAAGGTCATGTATGAATTCGGTGCCGCCTAAAAAAGGTCATGTATGAATTCGGTGCCCTGGTACTTGCCCTGATGATCAGGTAATTGTAGTATTTTTTTCCTTGTAGGCATGGCCTTCAATTAATAAACCGAGGCATGGCCTTCATTGTATTTTACCTAACCCTACTATAAACCCAAGGCATGGCCTTCATTGTATTTTACCTAACCCTACTATAAACCCAAGGCATGGCCTTCATTGTATTTTACCTAACCCTACTATAAACCCAAGGCATGGCCTTCATTGTATTTTACCTAACCCTACTATAAACTCAAGGCATGGCCTTCATTGTATTTTACCTAACCCTACTATAAACCCAAGGCATGGCCTTCATTGTATTTTACCTAACCCTACTATAAACCCAAGGCATGGCCTTCATTGTACTTTACCTAACCCTACTATTAACCCTAGGCATGGCCTTCAAGGAGGAAATGGACAGACTTGCTGAATGTAACTGTCTACAACATAATCTACTAACTTAATAACAGCAGGATGACTGTTAACAAGCAACATAAAAACAATCAATTTATAAGTCATTAGGACCGCACCGAACTCATACATCACCTTTTTTAGGCGGCACCGAATTCATACATGCGAAAAAGGTGCGGGTAATCTTCGCACCGAACTCACCTATTGCCACATAAACCTACGTATCTGGTACATAAACCTACGTATGGGGAAATCCGACAGGTCGAACGGATTTTTTTGTGCTGAACAGTCGTTGTTGGCTCAATCACTTGGCCGACAAGAACCAAAGAATCGGTATCGATTCAGGAATCCAAAAGATTATACTTGGTGTAAATAGGTATTTACACCTTTTTTTCATTTTAGCCTTCGAAAAAACGTTTTTTTTTTTTTTCTCGAATATTTTTGATGTATTCGGTTACGAAGGTATAGTGACTCTTCTGTTGAGCATTGGGTTCTATAGCTGTTCGATGCAATAGTGTCCACATTTCTGTAATATACAATAATAATAATGTCCAACTTCGACGTTGCTTTACTCTAGTGATAATGATTTTTATAGAAGCTCGAAACAGCTGTCCAGGTACAATGGTACATTCTGTTGTGATATTCATACTGTACCTATGTATTCTGTACCTATGTATTTCTAGGTATTTCATACTGTACCTATGTATTTCTATGTATACCTATGTATTCTGTTGTGATACCTAGTACAACCTATTACTTTTCTGTTTAGAAATGTGTCACTGCCTCTTAAATGCTTCGAAAACCATGACTTTCGCTCATTAAAAAATAATCTGTCTGTATAATTAAATAATACCAAACTTTTGGCTTAACAGATCCTGTGAACTAGTGCCTATACGAGCCGAATATAATTAAATAAAGATGTTTTACAAATAGTTAATTGGACACGATTTTTTATTACAACTTTAAGAGAGTATGCCATGAAATTCATGAAAGATAGGAAGGAAAGATCAACAACAGAATAAGAGAGTTAAATAGGATAGAGAGAGAGAGATAAGAATCAATGTTAATTACAAAAGAATGTATTCGTAAGTATTAAAAATACGTAATTACTTTTTTATGTCACAAATAAAAACGAACACAATACTTCCAATATTTATACATATTTATATTCGGAAGTAACACATCATTACAACTGCAATTATATCCCAACAATTTTTAAAAATACATACCTAACAAAATTGCGATATTTTTTTCTTTTCTTCTTCTCAATGTCTTTTACACTTATTTCAAAAAGACTTGAGAGAATTAGGTTTAAATGGGATTACCATAATGATTAAATAAAATGAAACAATATACATATGTGAAAGACTATTTAAAAGTTATTGAAATAAACTACGTCACTAAGGATAAAATTATTGATTTAAAAAATCGGTAGCTTTCATCAAAACCATAATTTTAAAAAGCTAGATGAATATCAATTTGAGGATGTTCCAGTAGGTTGTCATAACAATATATTCAAAGAAAGAGACAACAGAGCTTTTTATATAGCTGTAAAGTGTTCAAAAATATATCACTTTGAATACCCACTTTACTACTCGTATGTTGAAAATATAATTTTGTTCCTTAAAAAGGTTATCATATTTGTTTTAATCACGATGTGATATCACAAGTACTCAAACTTGCTTTACTAAATCTTTGCTAAACTTGGGACTCGAACTACGGTTACGTCGGTTACGAGTCCACCGCCTTATATCGAGCTACTAAGGCCGGTAAAAAAAATTATCTCTGGTATTTTTTTAAGCTGGTCAGACGTGAGTAGTTATTATGTGATGATTTTACTTCATTGTAAAAGCACCAAAATAACCTGATAGATAAAAGAGACTTACTTGTCTTCAGGCAGTAGGTAAGTATTCAATAAGATTAACTAGTATTATCTTGGACCAGTAGGACAAGATGGTCGAAAGTGAATCCGGGTTACCCGGGCCTTACAGTTGACACGACTCTTTAGAACGCCAAAATGAGAAACATTTTTGCAAAATAATGAAGTAGCAACCATCTTTTTTTAATCTTGAAGGGGTTATTATTTTTTGTTTTAGGTCTAAGCTCTAAGAGATGTCAAAAGGCACTTCAGAGCTCTGAGGTGCCTTTTGCCAGTAATATGTACAAAGATCACAACAGTAAGTTCTCGAAAAATGAAATGGACATTAATTATTGTCATTGGTTTTCGTTAGCACTTGTAAGATACATTTCAAAAATATAATTTGCGAACACTTAAAAACTTAAAACTATGAAAATATCACAAATTCTTTATACAATTAATAAACACATCAAGGTTTTTGGACCAGCCAACTTGTTTTTTTTTTTTTTTTGCATCATAGTGAACATAAAATAATTGTACTTAAAATTAAATTAAGACACAGTAAGTTAGTTGGTGCTTCAGTACGGAGCATGCTTGATTTCATAAAACAACAATGATTAATCATATTTGAGAAAAACCTTTCATAATACTGTTTTTGAATAAAGATAAAAATGTCAGATATGAAGACCCTTTATATGAGGCTGTCAAATGCTCCACGTGGAATTATCATAAGCTGGTGTCATTGGAATCGTTTGGTGTGTCGTATTAGTCTGTAACTTGAATCAATAAGATTTGTGTGTCTCCACAAACTAAAGTCACGA
Source organism: Bactericera cockerelli (assembly GCA_024516035.1). Classification (NCBI taxonomy): domain Eukaryota; kingdom Metazoa; phylum Arthropoda; class Insecta; order Hemiptera; family Triozidae; genus Bactericera; species Bactericera cockerelli. The sequence continues at coordinate 22,310,610 of CM044960.1, forward strand.
ATATTTAAATCCTTTTTGTTGTAATAGTGCGTACCTTTAGATGGTTTTTCTTATTTTTTCGAACCAAGATACAAAAACAGGAACGACTTTTTCACCACTTGCGATAACGGCTCTCTAGAGCATTTCTACTGCCGGCAATGTCAGTATAGGGTAAAATAAACAACGATCTTAGCACATTATAGGTGGACAGAACCACCACACAGCAACTGAATGTTTTTACTGAAGGTACTCATTTGCTCTTTCAATATTATGACGCAATCAATAAAAGCAACTATTAGCCCATTTTCTGTCCTACAAGAGCAACATCATCTCAATGGAAACAATATTTAAAAAGCACAAGCTCAGCATAATGGCTAATGGACAGATTTAATCTCGAACTTAACAGACAATTGTATGCACAATCGAACGGCAAATTAAGTTCACAATTGAATTAGTCTGTTAGTGACAATGCCATTCATTTTCAACAGTCTTCTCAAATAACGGTGTAAAATACAGGCTTCTGACACCTTGGAAAGCGCCGTTACATGAAGAAAAAAACAATCTTCTCAAACAAACATTCAACAATTTAAAACAATCATTTAAAGCAATGAGGCCCTGGTCTGGTTAGAGTTCTAGGTAGATCTCCAGTGTCGATGACTTGATGTTAGGTAGATCACAGTGGTTGGGCGGAACGCATTTTGGGCACTAGCAAGGACTTGCTGTAGAAGTAGGGGAGGATGGAGCCGACCTTGGGCTGTCGCCTTGGCCGCCTTTCCATGGACGTGGGGGGCTGAAACAGACATAGGAATAACGTTATTTACAAGCCAACTTCTTGTCTAGTCTACTAGTTTTGTTTTCCCTTAAAATTCATCTTATACATCTAGCCTGGGTCGGAAAAAGTCTCACGAAGGATTGAACTTGGTGGTCACCCATCATGTCCTAACCTGGCTAGGCGGTGCCCAACTTGAGGTTTACATTCATTTGCATGGACCCTAGCTTCACTAGGTATTTCAGAAGCTTATCAGTTCCTCACCTTCGTATGTTCGTTAAGTACATTGGCTGGATGTCGGATCATGTTCTTACTGCTGGAGGAACTGTTGCCCGCAGAGTCATTGCTGAGATCGTCGGAGGCATTCTCCTCGTGTTGAGCAACGTCGAGTAGGTTGGAGACATCGTTGGTGACATCCTGCTTGACGTCCCTCTTGCTATGCAGGCTCTTCCCGTGCGCCTTGTGTCGGATGTGGTTTTCATTGCTGAACATTTCGTTCATGGAATTTTTCATTTCTGTTTTGAGTGGATTCTTGTCGAAGAGTTTGTGCAGGAGAATGTTCTCTTGGACTACTCCACTGGGTTCACTTCGTTTCTGTGGAGATCTGAAACATGGTCAAAACAACGGAATTGATTAATGAAGGGGTAATCGCGAGCTGTTTCAAGTAACTAAACTCGTCGATCCGAAACCTCTGGGCTTCAGATTGATTACCCTGGGTCAAATATTTCTGACAAAATAGATGTTGATATTTGAACATGAAAATCCTTTTGCATCAAAAATAAGTACGAGCCACATTTTTTATTACCTTAGCTAGAAACTATTGATTATGAAAACAATCGTTAAAATTATTTTCTTTTCCTATCATACCATAAAATCCCTAGTCATAGTTACCTAATATTCGACGAAATCGTATAGAATGAAATTCCCTGAACATTTCGCCGAATCAGTCGCAGCATCAGGCATAAATCAATATTCATTATTAAATTCCACTTTTTTCGAGTTATTCGTTCTTAGAAGTAATCGAAATAGAAAAGTCACGGCAGTTCTCCTTATCTAACATTGGTACAGTTAGCGCGAAGTCTCTTTATGACCTATTCAATAAATTATTTCTGTTTATCCATGCAGGGAATTCCTCCGTGCCACATGAGCGTAGCTTATGTTCAATGGACAGCATCCAATCACTCTGATGTAATGGTCATCTAAATTTTCCGATGATCCTCTAACTTTTTTAGGGTAAATTACTCCGATTGCTGGTTTCAAATACATCTTGTGAAGAAGGAATTGTCCTACATTTAGTTTTCCTAACCCTCCTACACGGATACACCCAAGGCAGTGCTTTGCAACTTTGCATGTATTTTTCCTATCGTTAAACTCAGTATCAGATATGTGTCTTTCTAACTGACTATCATCTATACCTATTATAAATATTGTGAAAAAATAGTTGTTAATATAATTTTCACATACATCGAAACATTTTACGTACAAACATATACTTTTACTTTTTCTATATCAATAAAGCAATAATATTATCGTATACCATTTTAAAATAAGAGCGATTTGTATAAAAAAAGAAACACTTGTAGTCCACCCACATAATTAATAGGAAAATATTTTTTCTAAAAAGCATTTCAACTAGTGATATCTTAATAATATAGTATAGGTACATAAATCATTTTAAAGTACTAGAGAGAAAGAGAACATGATGATAGGAAAAGCTGATCCGGCTGAATATACTTGGTCCGAATTATATTTCCGAGATTAGCAATGTGCTCGTAAGCAGATCGAGATTATCGTCTTTTTTATTGCTTAACATCTCTGTAACATTTAGATTCCAGATCGGGGGGTTTATCCTTCATTCGCTGTGGAAACTCACAAACCAACTACCCACATCAACGTCACCTAGCCTGAGTTGGGCCGGGTATAGCCAGCATCATGAAGTTTCGAATTTGAATGGTCAGCCATCCATGGCCTAAAAGGTTCCCGAAGGTTCAAGTTTGTCAAGGTTCTTTCATAAAGGATCTACATTATCTACCCTTGTGAAAGTACAAAGGTCAAGCATTTTATTTCTATAGGAATAAAAAAAAAACTTTTGCAATAGGAGAGTTAGGTATTGAATTATTTTTTCTCATATCCATATTAGGTATGATAGGTCACTATACTCATTATGGTTCAAAAAAAATTCTGAGAAACATTAATTGTCTTATCAAGACAAGCTTCCCGACACATTTCTTATCTAAAAATTCAAAGTCTCTTTTTGGTTGATATCGAGAATAGCCTCTGCCGTTGAAGTAAACAACAATTCCTTGATAAAGCTCCGCTCACGGGAATGTGTGTTGTAATAATTCCTTTTCCGCCTATTCCGTTTCAAGTTTGCTGAATGGTTTTTTAATCATCTATTTATTAATATGAGGTTTGCAATTAAAATTAATATCATTCCTAGGTGATCGCTTCTTTTTAAAACGACTAGATCAATTTTATTTAGCCAAATTTTTGTCAAAATGTTTGTCATAAACCAAATGGGGTTGGGGAAAAATACCAATTGAAAATTTGTGTTTGATATTGAATCAGTTTTTTATGCCCATTGAGATTCAGTTTTTCTTGATTAAGTAACAACAGTTTTCCATCTAATGCTTGGATTTTTCCTCATTTATTTCAGCATAATAAAAATAAGACTTTGAGAAAAATGCTTTGTAAAAATAACCTCGCCTAGTGGTTACTGTCCCACTAAAGTCGGTGTTATTATTATTTTAATCACTCCTTTAGTAAATACATATTTCCTCAACAAACAGGATATTTTTTGAGATTTCAATTTTTGAATGCGAAGAATTACGAGTTTTTGCGTTTTTCTTTATTTTCAACCGTTCTTGAGATACGGGGGGTGGGGTGAGACTTTATGGACATGGACACCCTATATATCTGTCACATAATTAAGTTTTAATTATGTAGAACCTCGCATTGAAATGAATGACTTTAGGTGCATCCATCAATAGTTTAGTTTTGTAAGAATGATATATATGAATGCTATTCATTGCCTTGCATTTCCGGCTAATGGTCCATTATTATTTATGATAGAATGTTCCTAAACTTTTACATACACCTGGCTATGTATATCTACTAATATAATTGGAATAATTGTGATGGTATAGAAGTTATGCGAATTATTCTTCTCTCTTATCTCATTCTTGATAAGGTGCGTTGTGAATATAATTACCATATATTATGTATTTCTTCTTACTATAATGAATAATTAATTACCCTCTATTATATCAATGAGAGGTCATGATCACCTAGTACTTGGAGTTATTATGTTCGATACTTTATGTTTGCCGCTAATAGAAATTGTCTAAACTTCAAATAATGGGCTTCTCGTATACCTACATGGCGGTAAACATTTGAGTTTAAGTGTGAACGTGGCTTTTGACTTCTTTAATGCAAAATTCATATTTTAGTCAATGTGTCAGAACTTGTCAAAGTAAACCATAGAGTATACTTATTCACTTCTTGACCGCTATGAAAACAATCTTTTTGGTGATTAGTTGAACAAAAACGCATGTTTTAATTCCATAGCTTTTATTAATAAATTGTTATTTTGTATTATTTGATTTATCAAGTTGAAACTTATCAAGTTTTTATACAAGTCGAAAAGAACACGTGATTATGATTCATTTTTCATTTCATCAAAAATTTCCATGCAACACTTCATAGTTTTAGTTTAGTTCCTACACCATTGGTAGGCACTTACCTTATCTAATATTTCAATCCCTAATGAACCAAGAGGTGAAAATAATGATGCAATAATCGCTTTTGTTTCTGCTAGAGATTAAATCAAAGGGCAAAGGAGAGAGAGATTTAATCTATTGTTTTTGCTGAAACCTTCTAGACGCCTCTAACAATTGTTCTGGACTCCTTTCTTTGGTACCTACAACTGTTTGGTGGTGTTTTTGCCATGCCTAGTTCATATTAGAGACGAATTTACTGGATACGTGTGTGTAGGTAGTTTGTGTTGATTACAAGTGTGATATCACAGTCACTCAAACCCACCCTATCAAAATTTGCCATGCTTAGACTACAAAACCCTCCAGGATAATTATACAAGTCCGTCACCTGAGGTCGGGATCTACGGAGTGCAATATTTTGTCTCGCAACATTGTGGAACATTTTCTCTCTAGTTTTGAAGGTAAATGTTGCACAGCGTTGAGAAGAATTGTTTTAGTCAGAAGAATTCCATCTCATTTGATTTTTTTTTTTTTTTTTTTTTAGTTTATAGTTTATTTATTTATTTTCTTTATAAAGAAACATTTATACAAAGGTACTTCTCCTAAGCTTTGAAGGGCTTCTAAGAGATTCTTAAAGAAGAGCGGAGTATGAAACGCTGTGGAAAGTGATTCGAAACAAAATGTTGCACCCAGTGGGGTCCCAGCCTGGCGTTACCGAGAAAGGAACCGAGGGCACAACTCACCTGATGGGCTCCTCTGAGGACACCGAGCAGTACATCCTGAGAGTCCTGTGGGAGCAGGTCTTCAGACAGCACTCATCCACCACCCCCCGCCTCACCCTCCGCCTGTGCTCCTCTGAAACACAACATAGATGAGGTTGGTTAAGGCCAAGTTGGAAAAATAACATGAGATTAATTGTTCAGATGAGAACGGAGTGGTAATAAAATAAATGCATATACTTTTATGGGAGTGATGGTACTAAAGGTGCTATTAATTTTTTTTTTTTTTTTTTTTAAGCTTTAATGTCAGGATTCTCAAATTGCTTGAGCTCTTCCACCCAACCATACTTAAAGGTATCTCACCTCTGCGTTCGCGGCCGCGTCTAACGCTACGACTGAAAACCCAGGAAGCTGAATCCGTCTCCCAGCATCGGCCAAAGTCTACCCATCAAAAATATGTTGAATAAATGTGCCGAATGACCATCTATGGTATAAGAAAAATAGTGCTTCATTTAGGCTGTCAGCGGAAGACAGGTAGTCCCATTATGCCAACTGTTCTATGACTACTGACGTTAAGCAACGTCCAGCATAGTTTTGACTTGGTAGGTATAACCATCATTCCGATTTGAGTGCTCGTAATGCCAGCTAGACCTGACACAAGCTAGGCTGCGAGAGGAATAAATGCTTGAATGGTTTATCAGACTCCAGCGAATGGAGGGTATGCTCCCGTTTCTACGTTCGATGTTGAAATACAAGAAGATCAGACCACTTTATTGATAATAATAATAATAGCGCCTTTTTTATACTGCGCGACTAAGACTAATGAGTACCACTATTCCAGGAGTGAGCTCAAGACGAATTATTATGTGGTAAAAATCCCAAATGGGAGGATAACTTGTCGTGTCCCGACTTAGTTTTGAATTCGCGAAATCTGAATTACTAGACTGACGCTTTGACCACTAAGCTACCGGACAAGTTGAAGATGAATGGAGTCTGACTCACACTACTTACTTTCCGTGTCCATGAGTGTTGTGTCAGGGCGGTGGAAATATTGATCGAACCCCTTGGACGTCCAGAAGCAATTTTCTGTGCACCTTCTGTGTCCATTGTGTAGTGTAGGATTTAAGGTCATGTGATCGATTTGGAGTGCTGTGATTGGTGGAAATTCACGTGACCTTAAACCTACATCAGCTAGGACCTGGCAGGTGCATCTCGACCCACAGCCATTAGTGTCCATCCGGTAGCTCAGTGGTAAAGGCGGCACTCTGTGAATCCACAGGTTCCAGAGGTCGTGGGTTCGAAACCCAGCCGGGACATGACAAGTTATCCTCCCATTTGGGATTTTTACCACATAATAATATGTCTTGGGCTTACTGCTGGAATAATGGGACTTTAATAGTCCTTATCGGGCAGTATAAATAAGGTATTATTATTATTATTATTAGTGTAGTGGTTAGTGTTATGACTCACCCCCGTTCTCTGTCTTGTACGTGTAGCCCGGGTACATGTTGTAGCCGTCCCTGCACAGCAGCTGCATGATGGTGGCTAACTTCTTCCCGCAGAACCTCTCCTTGCTGTCCTTCTTCTCCTCCAGGGCCGAGCTCAAGTACACCAGGTCCAACACCAGGGCAGTCGCTATGATCTGTCCCACCAACATTGCAACGTCCTGGAACCCGAGGATAGGACATAAAAATATAGAAATAATATAGATAGGACATAAAAATATAGAAATAATATAGATAGGACATAAAAATAAAAAAATAAGACATATTAGAAGGCTGAAGTAGAGTTGGGTGGAAGAGATTGCCACAGGCAATAACCCCGCCCTTTAGGTAGGACATTTCTCTTTTTTTTCTTGTATATCTGTTTAATCTTTTTGTTTTTCTTTATATTTCATTGTATTCTACTGTATATATTTTTTGATCTACCTATCTAATAAAGCTTAAAAAAAAGTAGAATGTTTATGTGGTTAAAACCATTACGTCACAACGTTAGTGGGTAGCTCAGCATTAAGAAAATCCAAATTTCATTACTTTCCAATACCCTGAATCCTTCTCGTAATACCGCCACTGGTTGTTATCCATTCAAAAAGCTACTCATTTTTCCTTACAAGGTATATGAGTGGACCCCGGATATCCAAGTACAGAGCAGAAAAATGTCTAACCTGCTGGGGATCAAACCCAGGTCACGGTGCGTGCAAGTCTAGTGCACTACCTAATACTCTACTCAGCCACAGTTACTATCCACTCGGCCTGGGTGACTACAGGTTATAACGTAAAGTACCTACATAATATATTTTAAATTAATTAATATGAATTTAAATGTTGCAAAGAAGGCATTGTCTAATATGAATACTGAATAGCATTCATATATGAAAACTGATGTCTATATGAAAATCAACTTAGCTCGAAGACCAAAACCAGAGAATTGAAATTTGAACCCTAGAACATGACTAAGAACGGAAAATCGTAACTCAAATAGGAGCCATGTTGTGTCGGTTTTATGGGAATACCTGTCTCGTAGGCTTGCTCATATACCAAATTATATATATATTATAATATTATGATGCAACTTTGTTGAGTATCGCAGGTCTTCATAAGAGCACGAGAAAACATATATCTGACAAAATAATACATAGCTCCAAATTTAAAAAATGAAATTTGGCTCTACTATTTAACCTTCAACCTAGGACCTTATGCACGGAAAGGAATTTATAGATCACTGAATTAAACTACGTTTTGACCAAATTTTCCAGGTGATCTCTCAGCATTGATCATTCTATTAACACATGCGTGCAGCAAAACATTAGGTAATTTTCATATCGGCCTTATCGAATTGAAAGTTGCTTTAGTTTAAGAATATGTACGATCAATATTTAATAGCCTTGGAATTTTGAGATTACTCATGTGTGGTATATCGTATGAAAAGTAAATTGATAAGAAAAGAAAATACACATCAGATTAAATGAAAATCTCTCTGTTCAACAATTAATAGCGCTATTTATAGGTACCTAAATGGTACTTAATTTGTATAACTCCGCCGTAAGCATAATAATAATATAATAACATTCTTTAGTGGAAGGTAACCACCAGGCGAGGTTAATGCTCAAAGGATTTTCTACCACCTAACCCTCAGAGTCTTATTATTATGTGGTCACAAACTCAAATTAATGAGGAAAAATTATTGCACTGGGTGGGATTCGAAACAACGGATCCCTACGCTACCTGGATTACCAGACTATAGCGCGTTAACCACTTGAATACCAGTGGACCTTACGCCAGCCCCAAACCTGGATAAAAGAGGAGAGTTGTGGCGTAGGGTCAGTAGCCCACCCATGTAAAAAAAGCCAAAGCTTCGAATGCTACCACAAGACTCCCTATTTGAAATGGACTATTTACCCCGCTGGAGGCAAATTGTGGAGGAGGCCAAGGCCCACATCGGGCTGTATTAGTGGAAATTTTTGATAATGATGATGATGGTGATGACATGGTACATATAATACGTATAGGTAGTACCTCATTTATGGGTTTGACCACTCAGATACGTTTTATATTTTTAGAGCTTTTCCCTTCAAACACGACAGAATTACATTGATCCTTATAAATTTCTTCTTAAGTCTGAATTCTCGAGTTACGCTCGTCCAATTCGCCCAGTGATGTTACATAATAATGTCTTTGTCATTTGTCATCTATAATACCAACTATACCTCCGTGACTTAGACAAGCTTATTGGAGTCAATTGCCGTTAAATTCTGCAAGTCATTTTACAAAGCAATATGTTGGAGATGTCAGCAGAATAACGTGATTGCCTTCATTGATGTTAACTAAACAGATGCATCACTCAGTGAAATGTGGGAAAATAAAACAGCAGTATCAAGCCAAGGCACTATCAGATGTAGTACAAATTCGAATGTAAAGGAACTTTCAAATACCCAGTTCATAAAACAGTTTGATATTTTCTCACACAAACACCATAAGGTATGGTCGATAAGATTAAACTCTATACAATATCTCTTGCAACGTTAAAATTACAATAATTTGCTTCTGAAAGAGATATCAAAAGAAAAAGTACAGAAATTTATATCAACTATTCTATTATTGTTGTAATATTATTTAATTATTGTTGTAATATTACTTTATTATGATGAGAGTTGATAGACTATTCTATTATGATTTAATAGTAAATAGTTACTTGAAACTGACAGAAATATATACCTACACAAATTACAAACTGTATAACACCCTGATGATTTCAGAAGCTCTTCTGAGTATACACCATAGGTACATACTTTGAAGTGCAAAATTCTGATTGTAGAAGGTATAGAACCAAGTACAATAATAGATTGATTGTAGACTGCTAATAACGCATTGCTATTGTACCTAATACTCAGGCTAAGATCAAGGTGAGGAACAACTGGAACAATATATTTAAAGTTATTCAAGATGGAATCGGTAGATGTGGATTATAATTATAGTCCGGATTGACTTGTACATTAAACAAGACACCAGCAGCTGACTAGCTACTGTAGTTAGGCACGACTATCTATTACCTAATACATACCACTGACTCTGAAAAAGTTTAAAGTAGATAGCACTACAGTTTATTATGAGAGATAAACAACAATATCAATTTCCATATCAAATAATACTGTCTAACAAAAATAATTCTCTGACAATCCATTACCATGACTCCTAATATACATTAGTATTACCACTCTAGTCCTGCTAAATGGAAACCATGCACAATAATATTAAGTTTTTTTCAATCATCAGAGCTTGCTCAGTTACTCAAACCGGCCTTACTGAAAATATCCATGGTCGGAACTCGAACCTCCATTCCACAGGCTTGAGTCCACCTGCCTTAAATTCGAGTGACTCATATTGATTCTTATTTTAAACTACGCTATGCTCTTATAATGTGTATGCTGAAAAAAGAGACATAACTGTTTGGAGTATACTAGCTCACCAACTTATTAATCAATTCTTGTAATTTTGTTAATTGAACGAGTGAAAGATATGACTAGGTCTTAGCATTTCATTCTAGGGAAAGGAGGAGTTGGTGTACTCATTAAAAGATCTTGTTGTGTTGAGTTCCAGTGCCGAAGGTATGGTCTCGTAGCAGGTCACTAAATAGAAAAAGCCCCGGCTGACACGCACACCCAGCCTTTAGCCGGTATACGAGACTGACTATCGACAGTACCTAATGATTGTTAGACCACTCCACCAGCTATGCTCGATCTGCCAAATATCCAGATCTCTTGCGCTTTTAATCAATGTTGTTTACTGTCGAATGAGGTGATATTAGGTACCTACTATGATCAGAGTACGTTCACGTGATAGCCATTGTCTTATCGTAGAGCACATTTCATAAATATAGACTTTAGTAAGACATTTGATAACAATGGAGAGAAAGCCGACGAGGACAATATCTCAAAATATTAAAATATCATGATTGTTCAGAAGAAATATCAATAAACAAAATAAACATGTATCCACCTAGATTTTTTACGCACCACCTATACAGTCTATACACATACACATCTATCTTATTTACGATGATGTTGTACGTACATATACTTAACTATCCATTATCACAACTTAGCATTACCTCTTGACCTTAGAGGCTATAGAAAAATTAGTGAAACTCCAGCAATATTTGATGAACTTTTAATAGGTTCTCAGAGATTATTATTTTTGTATGATATACATACTTATTTGAAGCTGTCTATTTGTCTAATCAGCTAAAATATTATGGTTCCCTGTAGTTTTCAGACTTTAACGTTGTTGCTAGACAACCACGGTTGATCGATCATCAAGGATCATAATCATAAACTCATTTTTCCCCTTGATTTCTAATCGTTTCTTTTCTTTTTTCTGACGGATGACTCGTATTTATATGTCAAGACCAACTGTCAAATAAAATAAAAAGTCGTACTGGACTCGTAGCATGGCGGATTTTAGTAAAGCTGGTTTGAGGAATTGTGACACTACTTTTGTTATAAAAGTATGGAAACATTGGAAACCCTTAGCTTACAAGCTTTGCTAATACGTTTCCTATTATGAAGTCTAAAAGTTAGTTGGATTTTCGTGGAAAATAACAAGTTTAGTCATGATTTCGTTAAGAATAGACACTCAGTCTGTTTTTAAACAGGACTGGTGAGTAAACATTTATTTTAACAACAATAACAACAACTTCTTGGTTGTAAAGTTCAAGTTGCCCATTACATATACTCACAGAATACTTCTTTATTGTTCCATAGGGCTAAGATAGACTCTGTCTGCTATCAATCCTAACTGTTCTAACTTGAGCTTAGTTCAAAAAGTTAGGATTCTAACTAAGCTCAATTTAGCATTTTTTGAAAACATTACTACTTTTATGCTTATTTTATGTGACTACGCCACCCTTTTAAGTTGAAGCTTCTATAATTTTATAAGGAGTGACAATGCAAATGTTTAGCGAAATTAAATGAAATAATGGAATTGAGACTTTTGTTTGCCGACAACCGTTGATCCTTAACTTTATGATTGGAAATTCCAACAAAAAAAAATTCCTACATGGGAACTGAACCATCAGCCAGCTTATTAAGTGCTCAACATGTCGGGGTCGTGGGATGTCATGTCCCTGCTGGGTTTCAACTTCGACCCAGCAGGCACATGACAAGTTATGCTCCCATTTGGCATTTTGACCACATAAAAATATGTCTTAGATTTACCTCTGAAATATTGGAACATATTAGACCTAGTTGGGTAGTACCCATATAAGTAAATAAGGCTATATTATTATTATATGTTTTTTCCAAATTACTCCTCTATCACGCTGTTGGGCCGTGGACAGTTTATTGCTTTATCAATGAGGAAACTTCCAACTTTGAACATTAAATCGCTAAGTTTACGACTCAACTTGATTGGGATTTGCTCAGTTAAAAGCTTTGAGCATTATAAAATGAGGATTTAACGATTTTTTTGCCACAGCACCTCAAAGAACCAAGTGAACTGCCTACGACAAAACCACTGCGAACTTTCTATTCTTGAATAGTGGAAGAAGAAAGATGAGCTTAAGTTACCAACGCGAGTAACTCAGGCAAGAGAATTGCCTTTTCAAGATTGATTAGAGGTGGTTTATTTAAGCCTCAAGTTGCGGTTTGGTTTTATGACTGCTCGGGGGTTCTATTCTAAAATCTGGTTTAAAATATGCAGGTTCGTTTCTTGAATTGATCGTAAATCAGTCTGTGTTCAATAACGAAAAAATGTAAAAAGTCTTTCTAATAAATTGGTAAGCACCTATAGCGAATACTTGTTGTGACAAAAAGGGATAGAAGGGATCGTATATTTCATAATATGTTTTCAATGCATCAGGAGCCCACCTATCAATGAGGTCATCTACACTGATCTACATCATTGAAAACTAAAAAGAAGATAGGTATCTACGTAGGTACATATTTATAAAAATGATAGTTGATGAAAATGTCCACAATTCCACATGGAAGAATAATTTGACCTAGAAAGCTGCACGTTGCTACTGAACATAGGTGCTCTAATTTCGCTTATCTATCTCTCATATTCTCACCAATTACTGCAAGTCTGACACTGACGTATCAGATCCTGATGATTGTATCGTCTAGTTTACAATAATGTGCCAGATCAGATTAGATACGTGCTATACCTTCATAAGTTATGTATTTACCTAGGTATATTCTCTCTTCTCTCTAGATTTTTTTGCTGACCAACTGAAACAACTCTTCTGACTGAGAGTACACGTGCTGTCTAGGTCCCCCTTCATCTGCTAGTATTATTATTATTATCCTGATGTTTCTGTTTGAGAAATATGAAACCGAACCGAAGGTCTAGGTGAGATGAACGTAATAATAGGGGTGTACGTGCAATTCGTACTGACGGCAGGTCTGACATGAATAGTCCAGTGGGTATGAATGTAACCAGGAATCATAACCGGGTTCGATGTTTAGAATCATGGCTGATAATTTTTTGAACTCCTTAATTCGGATCGAAAGGGTTCACTCATACTTCGTCAGGAAAATGCCTACATCAAGTGAATCAAGTTGTGAAGTCGTGATCACACTCATATGTCATCAGCACCCAAGTGCTTTCCTTAGGGCGAAATTAATAGACAAAATCTCACAAGCTAGAGTCAGAACATACATTTCCCCATGTTAAACAATACGCAAAATTTAGGGCGAAATTAATAGACAAACACTATTAGTCAAGTCATTGCTAAGCTTCAGTTTTCGTTATCTTACACAGTAGGCAGTCCGTGACTTAGCGCCACAGAGGTATTACAAAAACGTCCATTAATTCCGCCCTTAGACTTGAGCCCACAGAGGTATAACAAAAATGGTTTTTAATTTTGCCCTTACTTTTATTTCCCCTTGCCCAAAAAATGCATTGCTAAGTTCAAGAAGTTTCTCAAAAGATGTAAATTATATCTGAGCGCAATATATTACAAATGAAGAAAAAATGTTGTCACAGGAGCAAGCATTGGTGGATGTGACGAAATTACAATAAGACATTGGATCAATATTCATTCATCATTCATATTGAGGATGAAAAGAAGTAACTTGTGATGTTGTGATACCCATACACACTATATTTGGAATATGGTCCGACCTCAGAAGCTTGATCGATAAGACGGTGGGCTTGTAACCTGGAGGCCGGTGGCTCGAGTCCCACTCTCGGTAAAAATTTAGCCGTGTGAGTTTGAGTAGTTTGTGACATCATGAATGTGATATTTTTTAAAGACTTTTCTTTTACATTTGGGATACGGTTTTGTATATTTTGATATTCTGTAAGAGTACAATGTCCCTATTTGTAAGCTTCCTGTTATATTAGACATAAAGAATAACGAGAGCCCATGTATAGTAAGTTGTTGGTGCTCTGAGGCTAAGCTATGCGGTACCTATCTGCATAGTTGTCAGGTTACTAAACAGCTGCTATTATTAGTAAGTCAGCTGACTCTTAAGACCTTACACTTGAGTTAACCTAGATTCTTCGTGGCCTTGAGTGAGCCTTGTACATAGCGCTCTAATTCAGGATCAATTGCATTGAGATCTAATATGTTTGTATATTGCCGAGAGATTTGCACTTATTGTGTTAAGACTATTATTAGAAAACTTCTTGTGGAGTCGTGAGTTATGAGATGGGAGTTAAAATGATCGTTCCGAGTCACTTGCAAGATCAGGCTAATAAATTGGACCATGATGCTAATGATAGTGAGTACAGGGAACTCCCTCATACAGCACGGGCCGTGGCGCCCGCTACAACATGGAGGTGGAGTTAGTCTGAGGCATGGCCAGGCAGTATATGGAGGGCGGGAATTATGTCACAACTAATTTATGAACAATTTACTGTATATATTATTATCTAGTCAATTCTTTGAGACAATTTGTCCATTGAAACAACTGACGAAGAGAAACCTATGTATAGTACCTACCTATGTACCTATACATTGGCTCCTATGTACATATATTAGCTAGTAACAAACAATATTGTGCTATCGATCACTTTGTGTGCTGTGCTAATAAGTAATGACGTTTTTTTTTGGTCACAAATGACAAGTAGAATTATTCAGATTTCTTTTTAAATTAGGTACATAAGTTTAAGAAAACTTGAATTTTTTCATTAAAAAAATGTGTCAGAACAATATACATAGGTATTATGAAAATGAAACTCCCAAATGAAGTAGTAAGTGTACAACCTAGTGTACTAGGAGAAAAAGTGTAACCCACTTACCGAGACTTTTCCGGTCACGATTATTTCTCGTCGACGAGCCCCGTGAAGCTGGCCGCGCCACTTAACGCACTTAATTTGATGGGTAGTCCAGTTTTAGTTGCTTTTTACGTGCTTCCAGGATAAGGATCAATTTTTTTAGAGTGCATTTGTTTTTTTTTTGCGTCTTACAATTGCATTGCATTTGCAGAGCTAAGTTCACGCTGGCATTTGCAAAATGGACAGTTTTTAGATTGGAGATCTATTAAGCACATCAAACTGAACTTGCTGCGAAATTTTGTGCGTTAAATGTCGCGGTCTGCTTGACGAGGCTTGTCAACGAGAAAAAATCGTAACGGGTTAAGTATTATTGGTAAGCGGGAATAGGGTGTGACTTTCAAGTTACAGTTAGCTCTTGCATTTCCACCAAACGAATATTAACTACGTTCTAAGAGCTTCATTACTAACAGCTGTTTCTTATCCGATTACATCCGATGGAAAAGAGAACTCAGATTAAAGCATTGAGTCACAAGACACAGGAGTGAATGTGTCAGAATGTTCTTTGAGTATGTAGGTAAGTACACTTCGCTCAAAATAACCACAACAATGGATTTTTAGACAAATCTCAGGAAGCATGCAACATTTAGCAGGAAATGCATGCATTTAATCAGACTGTACCTAAAATTTACTGATTACATTTCTCTTAACCATAAAATGGTAGGGTTCCCTTTTTTACATTAACGCTACTGACACGTCAATTTGACCCCCCTTGAGCTTTTTCAGCCAAATTCGTGTTAAACTCTCAATAAACGTCCCGCCCACAAGTTATTGTTTGCAATGTAAACTATTGCTGATATTCATAGTCTATATGAGAGTATAAGTACAAATAAAGTTCCCAAAGTTGAAAAAGAGCTAGAAAACATAATAACATGTAACATAATTATTGAAAAAAAATAGTAATGTCAATAAGTACATACAGTCGAGAAACTATATGTACCTAATATTTATATTACTTCTGTGGCTTGGAAATCACAAGAGTTCTTTTATTTTCTTTTAATATTTTCCAAATTTACCTAGTTAAGTATAAAAATCCAGGTGTACTTAATCAGAATATGAAAAAATATTTCAGTTCCAAAAATATGAACTCCTGCATTTATATTAGTTTTAGTGCTTTATTTAAGCAGCAGGACCAATTCTGAGAGAATAACATTCCGATAACCATAAATAAAGAACCAAAACTTTCTAGGTTATTAGTTATGCATTTTACTAAGTCATGCCTTAAGAAAACCAATTTTATTACTATTTTACTTACCTAAAAGCAGTAGATCATTTATAATAAATAATATCACAAGAAATAATGTTTTCGAAAAAATTAAACGCGTACAAAAGACATCGAGAAACAATTTCACAAAAAAACTTATGTTACAACAAAAATAATTGACACAGAAATTGAACTTTTTATTAATGTTACGTAAAAACTAAAAAAATGTTATCACTTTTCTTACTGTCAAATCGTAAAAATATAATAAAATATCACTACTTTAGGAGAGGCACTGATTTGGTGAGATGGGTTTGCAAGCCAAATGCAAACTGACGACTTGTGGTTCTCAAACATACCCATTATAGCACCAACTAAGTTGTGAGTTCTTACTATCACTACCTCGACTCTTCTTAATATGATAGTTATGATAAATTATTATAGGTACCTCTATGCTAGCTGGTAATAGCTCTGAATTATCAAACATTGGTGGGAATTGTGTTATCAGAAGAGATATCAGTTACATGTTCTTAATTAAATCCATCGGTTTCAATTGAATGAAGTTACAAAGTTACCGAATTGAAGAAGAAAAAATCGAAAGAAAAAAGTCTAAATCGAAAGTATAAAGTCTAAATCGAAAGTAAAAAAGCAATTTTTATGAAAAAGTAATTACTTGAAATTTGCTTGTAAATGTGATAAAAGTTCAAGGAGATTATATTAAAACATTAATTTAATTATTTTGAAAATGTCCATCCTGATGCGCGAATATCCTAATGTGTAAGTTTAAATTTGTTTGCAGCGAGATGACTAACTCGTCAAATTATACTGATTCTTTGTGGATGGATAATAGTCTTTGAAAACCAGACTTTCCTATACATTGAACAGATATATTATTGTACGTAAGTCTAAAAAACAAATAGAAGGAGACTGTGACAGCTAAAATAATGAGAAGAATAGATGAATAATCTATTCTTCCTTCCTCGAAAGGAAACTATTATGAATAATCGGATTACACTGAAAGTCTATGATGAATGAAATGACTGAGGGGGCGATGTGTAGGAAACTACTGATTAATATTCTTTGAAAGAGATAAGGAATCAGACAAGATTTCTGAGGACTCTCAAGAACAGAGAATAGACACTAGAATGACAGATTTTCTTGATCACATTCAGAAAACTTCAATGTTAAATAAGTCTAAAGGACAAAGGTAGACGTAACAAAAGCAAAACTCATTAATTCAATCCCTTCACTCTGTTTTCGCAAAATGAATGAATACCTTATGTTCGAGGCTGACAAATTGTATCAAGTTTTCACTTGATGTTCAGATGTGCGGTATTTTCTAAATTCTGAGGCAGTTCGTCAGCCGGGGGTCATGCCTCGACACCGACGATGTGCTGGTAATGAGCTGGTCCCCGTGTTGATGAAAGTGGTAAAGGTGAAGAAGAAGATAAAACATTTTACTTGTTGTATAGGAAAGCACCTCATATTTGGGAGAAAAAGTGGTCGACGCGACGTTTTACAAGCAGTTTATTACGTTGCGTCCATCGCAATTAAAAAATCCTATCAGTCGTGAAACGTAGCAGCTCAATGGCTAAGATAACCCACCTCAATAAAATAGTTGGTACCATCATGGCAGTATTGTAAAGGATAGAATCGGCGCGAACGACTTGCAAAAAACAGGTTAAAGCGCCTTACTTGAAAATTCGGTAAAAAACTTTCTTTCTACGTAGAAGTATCCTAAAGGGTCGAAAAAAAATTCTGCACATCCGGGATTCGAACTCGCGGACCCTGCGTGCTATCCACGTGTCGTACTACTGACTTACTGATGTTACCTATAAATAAAATATATTCCCATTATTGTTTTAGTATTATAACTGAACTTCTATTCTACACATACAGGGTGATTCTGTTAAGTAGATATAAAATAAGAAATATAAATGATCTCGATTCTGTCTATTAATTTAGCTCATGGTAGTATCATTTGCTGAATGATCTTGCAAAAATTTTGTTGATGTGATAAAAAAAAAAAAACGCTTGCATACGAGTCTGCAACCATTGGGACATTTTCATGTTTTTTCTCTTCTCTCTTTTTATAATTTAATATTTCGTTATTGTGCGCATGACACATACTTTTTCTCTTCTCTCTCCTTTTATAATTTAATATTTCGTTACATAATTTCGTCACATAATTTCGTTACATAATTTCGTCACATAATTTCGTTACATAATTTCGTCACATAATTTCGTTACATAATTTTGGTTATGTGCCAGAGCAAAGACATGAAAATGTCAATTTAATATTTCGTTACATAATTTCGTCACATAATTTCGTTACATAGTTTCGTCACTTAATTTCGTTACATAATTTTGGTTATGTGCCAGAGCAAAGACATGAAAATGTCAAAAATATGGTGAATTCTACATATTAAGGCGCGTTGAAAAGTCAAGTGCCAATTTTTCATTTGACGCTCGTGAAGACAGGACAAGCACCTGAAAATTACCGTACGTGTAAAGGAGTGGTTTTTTGTATTTCTTTGTTTTTGTTGATTTGTTTTTATACTTTGCATTGCACACAGGTTGTAAATACCGAGATACATATTGTACTATTCTTACAAATTGATAAAATCATAATAAGTTGATACGGTAATTTTTTAGGTGCTTGTCCGGGCTTCCAGGAGCTTCAAATAAAGTAATGACTTTTGGACGCGCCTTGCTGTTTTAGAATTCACCATATTTAAGACACATTATCAGAACCACCCTGTATATCGGAAATGGCCTGGTCTAGCACTCGTTACAAAATCCTGGAGAGGCCACGTTGATAAAACTGTTATTTTGACTATTTTTTCCAAGTTTGTATAAAGGTCAATCTAAATACAGGGTGTCCCACCAAACTTGGACACCTCAAATTACTCGGCCCCTGAAAGAGTTTTTGAAAAATAAAAAATCCTAGGGTACATGGTCTAATTATGCGGTTTCAGTCATGAATTTTTTTTTATACAGGGTGGTTCAAAAGTCAAAAATTGAGGTGTCAACTTTCAATTTTCAAATGGATTGACCTGAATTTTCCTTGATAATTTTACTTCTAAATGGTTCCTGAGTACTTTTTTAAACAAAAATTTTACATACAGGGTGGTTTTTTTTTGACCAATTTTTTTTCTAAATCTCGAATAACTCAAGTTTATTTAATTTTTTCGATAACAAGAATAGAGAGTGTTTGTGTAATGAAAACACGCACTTTCAATTGGCATCAAAAATTTTTATACAGGGTGGTTCACAAGTGAAATAATGACTTGATTTTTTTTAAAACTGAGTTTTTTTAATTTTTTATTTGGGATTAATAATTCTAACCTAATTTTACACATTTTTTGTTAGTCATATCGAAAAACAAAACTAAAGTATTGTACAGGGCGAGACATAATTTTTTTGTAACACCCTGTATATGGGCAGTCAAAGAGACATAAAATTAAATAGAAAGACTAAATGTGCAAGAAAAATTTCAATTTTTAATTACATAAAAAAGTTATGGTGTTTTAACTAATATTGTCACATGGACCACCCTGTAGATATTTTCTTAAAACATCATATGGGTAGTCGAAACTGTCTAAAATTCAACGAGGAGTCCAAATCTGAAAGAAAAAAATGAATTAAAAAGCCATTTTCAATTTTGTGTCTACACCTACCTACTTTTTATTTCTAGTTTAAAATCATTCAGTGTTTACACCAAATTGAAAATGGCTTCAAAATTCGTGTTTTTTACATGTTTTTCCCCACGATTCGAAGTCTTCGTTGAATTTTATACAACCTCGAGTACCCACATGATAGTTTAAGAGAATATCTACAGGGTGGTCCATGCGACAATATTAGTTAAAACACCATAACTTTTTGATATCATTAAAAATCAAAGTTTTTCTTGCACATTTCGTTTTTATATTTAATTTTACGTCTCTTTGACTGCCCATATACAGGGTGTCACAAAAAAATTATGTCTCACCCTGTACAACACTTTAGTTTTGTTTTGCGATATGACTAACAAAAAATGTGTAAAATTAGGTTAGAATTATCAATCCCAAATAAAAAATTAAAAAAACTCAGTTTTAAAAAAAAATCAAGTCATTATTTCACTTGTGAACCACCCTGTATAAAAAATTTTGATGCCAATTGAAAGTGCGTGTTTTCATTACACAAACACTCTCTATTCTTGTTATCGAAAAAATTAAACAAACTTGAGTTATTCGAGATTTAGAAAAAAAATTGGTCGAAAAAAAACCACCCTGTATGTAAAATTTTTGTTTAAAAAAGTACTCAGGAACCATTTAGAAGTAAAATTATCAAATAAAATTCAGGTCGATCCATTTAAAAATCGAAAGTTGACACCTCAATTTTTGACTTTTGAACCACCCTGTATAAAAAAAAAATCATGACTGAAACCGCATAATTAGACCATGTACCCTAGAATTTTTTATTTTTCAAAAACTCTTTCAGGGGCCGAGTAATTTGAGGTGTCCAAGTTTGGTGGGACACCCTGTATATCTGGCCAGAAAAGATGTTTATTTTTAATAAATTCATCGTAAAAATATATTTTTTTAAGCACTACTTATTCACGTGCTTTATGACTTTCTTCTTCTTCTTCTTCATTCAATAAGTGCTTCAATTTTGTTTTATTTCAGAACTTATAAAAAAAGTAAAAAAGTGAGGAAGATCGAACATCAGATTTGAAAATGTAATAATAAAATAAATTAGACCGAAATGGACAAGATGGTTAAGAATTAACGAACATCAAAATAAGAAATATTTTTGAACAAAAAATGTCATCATTATTAGAACTTGATGAAAAAAAACACATCTTGCAATACCTGTCTTGAAAATTCTGAAAAGTTTGCTCGGTTGTTTGATTCAATTTTTGAGTCATTGACAACTTGGTAAAGAGTGAATAGTTATAATTTTATTGTAGACTTGTTCTTATAATTTACTTCTAAAGAAAAATAAAAAATAAAATAATGGAGGAGGGTTTCGAGACATCAACAACCAGCAGGCTCTTCCCAATTAACTCAGACTAACTGTAACATATTATAAGATTGAAATAGTACAATAATTATTGCTCTAGCCTGATAACAAGGAGCCATATTTTCACATGAAGCCAATAAAATAAAATATACCTAGGTACATCTGATTATATTGACTGGTCCTGCGTTGTTCAAACATGGCCAGACCCACGGCCGGTAGTCTAAAATCTGTAGTTGGAGGTCAAGGACCTTTGAAGCAGATGAATGAAGAATATTCCTGTCTAGACAGCTTAAAAGATCAAGTGTTTCTATACATCTCGGGACATGCTTTTGATTATAATACAGTTCATTATCAATTGAATTCGCGAAATGAACGGTTAGACATGGCGGGCATACTCTCAGATCCTTGAGAACAGATCAATTTCGGAAATGATAATCTACTATGACTCATATAACTCAGGTGCTTCCAAGAAACACCAGGCAAGAAATATGCCATGAAAATTGAGACTAGTCCTACTTCTGATAACAATAATGTACCTTGTGTCAGTTGTGTTGATTACTGTTCTGGTTGAGATTTAAAAGAGAAAAATGATCTTGAATAGGAATTTCTTGGTACATAAAATACCTAAAGACACTTTTTATTGTCATTATTTTTCATCTCATTCATTACAGGGAGTTTATTTTATGATACATAATTACTATACAAAGAGTGTTTGACGTCATAGTGATAGGTTTCATAAAAACCATTAATTTGCAGTCTGCAAATATTGTACGTTAATGGAGATGACAAATGCGTACAATCACTTTTATGTCTCTGTGTAACGATTCTTTAAACTCTTTAGAGATGTCAACTACGTCATTAGACGCATTTATATACATTACAATAATAATTATAATTATTATAAAAACAGCTGAAACTACGAATGAATTAATTTTATGCGAAGTATCCTTGCATACCAATTACTCACAAGTTACTCAGATCAGGAGAGGATCAGAGGAGACAACCCATCACTCTCGGGAAAATTAACCTTAAACCTGACGATGTCAGCTGTGATCTCCGGGGTCATTGGTTCGAAGGCAGCTCATTTCCAAGAAGTGAACGCGGTGATGTAATAGCACTAGTAGTAAACTTGCATCAGCAGGTAACGTAGCTTGAGTCAGCGGGGCAGAGTCAATGATCAGAAAGTAGGAACGCTGCTCTTGTTTACATAAAGAAAGTTACACGTGGTAGAAATGTGTTGAAGTTGCTGTGAGACTTTTTATCTGTGCTATTATAAACTTATCCAAGAATGAATTGCTCAACTCAGGAAGTCCAAATTATGTTCACTTGCTGAATAAACGATTCTTGAGTTACCTTTTCTTGATTAATACCTACTTTCTTTATTTCAAATCATATCTTTTTGTAACCATTTGATAGGTTTTTTCAATTTACTTTACTTACTTTGTGTGATCGAACCATCAATGAATGCCATCAGATTGAATTTCCTCAATGTTGAGCAACTTTCATTGCTGCCTCGCTTGCATCTTGTTCAGAACATGGGGTTTCTGGATTAGACAGCCTATAGGAAGTAACCCATGCTCTAGATTAGACAGGCTATAGGAAGTAACCCATGCTCTGGATTACACAGGCTATAGGAAGTAACCCATGCTCTGGATTAGACAGGCTATAGGAAGTAACCCATGCTCTGGATTAGACAGGCTATAGGAAGTAACCCATGCTCTGGATTAGACAGGCTATAGGAAGTAACCATTAGACAGCCTATGGGAAGTAACCCATGCTCTAGATGGAGTTTCTCAATTTAGTTTACTGATTCACTAGCGTCTCTTTCATTTAAAGCATCTCTGATGATGGTCATTGGACACAAACACTTGCTTACTTTCCGTGTCCATAAGCAAGAAGAAGATGGAAGACATTGGATGGATTACTAGGATATGAAGATGGAAGACAAGTGGATGGATTACTAGGATATGAAGATGGAAGACATTGGATGGATTACTAGGATATGAAGATGGAAGACAAGTGGATGGATTACTAGGATATGAAGATGGAAGACATTGGATGGATTACTAGGATATGAAAATGGAAGACAAGTGGATGGATTACTAGGATATGAAGATGGAAGACATTGAATGGATTACTAGGATATGAAGATGGAAGACAAGTGGATGGATTACTAGGATATGAAGATGGAAGACATTGGATGGATTACTAGGATATGAAGATGGAAGACAAGTGGATGGATTACTAGGATATGAAGATGGAAGACATTGGATGGATTACTAGGATATGAAGATGGAAGACGTACCACAAGGAAGTATCCTTGGTCCTATCTTATTCTCAATGTATATAAATGATTTAACAGAAGTGTTGAATAATTCACACCATTTCTATGCTGATGATTTGCAGTTGTATGTCCAATTTCGTGTAGAAAATGTATCTGATGCAATTCATCAACTCAATAAAGATTTAATTTCCATTAAGTTATGGTCATCTCAAAATGGAATCATTCCAAACCCTAAAAAGTTCCAAAGCATTTTTATTGGTTCATCACCTTTACTTCATCGTCTTCATGAAGCTATAATTCCTCCACTAATATTTGACACTCAAGTAATTACAATTTCCAATTCTGTTAAAAACTTGGGTGTTATATTTGATTCTAATCTATCTTGGGAACCGCATATCAATCATACAAAGAAAAAAGTGTATTACACCTT
The DNA here is from genome assembly GCA_024516035.1 of Bactericera cockerelli. Taxonomy (NCBI): domain Eukaryota; kingdom Metazoa; phylum Arthropoda; class Insecta; order Hemiptera; family Triozidae; genus Bactericera; species Bactericera cockerelli. The sequence continues at coordinate 22,334,488 of CM044960.1, forward strand.
TCACTCTCTGAACTATTTAAAAAGATATTTGCCTCAGAGAATTAAAAAGCTTTTGTGCACATCTTTGATTTTCCCCATAATTGAATATGGAGGTTGTGTTTTTAATGGTATGAACAAAAGCCTACACAATAAGCTTCAAATTCTACAAAATATGTGCATTCGATTTATTTTTAATTTGAAAAAACATGATCACATATCTCAGTACAGGAAATCATTGAAATGGTTAAAAGTTGAAGACCGTTTAACTCAGCAAACTCTGTGCTTGTTATGGCGTATTTTAAATCTCCCATCTTCTCCTTCATATCTACATGAATTGTTTCATCCACTTCATTCATCACATCAGCACAATACAAGACACAACAATCTTCTCATTCCACTACATCACACTACTTTCATGTCACAATCATTTTCTGTAAAAGCAGCAAGATCATGGAATCAATTGCCTCCAAACATTACATCCCTCATCAATAAAGATTCATTCAAACATAATCTCAAGTTATATTTGGAAAACATGGAAATATGATGTCCCTCCTTTCCTATCTAATTTCTTCTTCTTCTTCTTCTTCTTCTCCTCCTCCTCCTCCTCTTCCTCCTCCTTCTTCTTCTTCTTCTTCTACTCTTTCTTCTCCTTCTTCTTCTTTTTCTTCTTCTTCTCCTCTATTTTCTAATCTTTTCATTGTACCTTTAAATTTTTCTTTTCTCTTTTTTTTTGTTATTTGTTAACTTTTGTTTCCTTCTACTTTTTTACAAGTATTTATTATTATATATATATATATATAATTTTTTTTTTTTTTTTTTTTTCATTATTTTTTATATCCTATGGGGTTCGGTGGAAGAGAAAGCCACAGGCTTTAACCTCGCCCCTTGGTTCACTACATATTCTATTTTTTTTTTTTTTTTATTTTTTAGCATGTCCTATTTTGTTGAGTGTATGTAGTTAACCAATAAAGAATTAAATAATAATAATAATAATAAGACGAGTGGATGGATTACTAGGATATGAAGATGAAAGACCCCTGGACGCCCAGAAGCAATGTTCTGGTTTCCTTCCATGCATGTTCTGGTGTTATATACTATCTTGTTAATGTATCCTGTTGAGTTTATGTCTAAAAGGTGTATTTCAAAATTGACTACAGAAAAATTCAGTACACAAATATGATGTAGTGTATCTGTTTTTCTTCTCATTCCAGAAATTGAAGTTTATTTTAATGATGATGTTGTACCTGGGCAGATAACTTTTCTCAATTTTAGATACTTTTAATGCATCATAATTATCATCTATACTCACTCCACATTCATATTCATTTCCGAAGTCTGACATGACCGAGAAACCCAGCGTGTGTGGGAACAGTCTGAATTGTTTGTCCTCTTAAATTTAGGGATGCCTTATAAGACCTTTGAATCTGAAATACCTTTTTTCATGAAAAAAGAGTCTCCTTTAAAAAAAAAAAAACTCTATCCACTCTTTTAATTATAGAAAAGGAACTCTCCAGTTATAGCAGTCAGTATGATGAGATAATTCTACTAGAGGTTGTAACTTACTTAATACTTGTAATTATCATCTCGTGCAGAACCTACTGAATACCTACAGTATCTTAAGCACTCCATCACAAGCAAGAATGATACTTGTAATAATTACATAACATTAGTTTCATGAAGCGCTACTACATACGTTAGTTACACATAACATTGAGATGTCTGTGGAGATAATTGCGGAAATTCGATTTCAGTGGAAATTCTTGAAACAAATAGGTACCTGAAAAAATGAAAAACAACATGCAATCGACACGAGTTTCTTTTATTTAATTTATTTTTCAAGAGCAATTCCGAATGTTAGATCACTTATAATTTCTTCTTATTATGTAACAATTGTAACACATATAGAAGTAATGGCCGTTCTTTAAGAGTGTATAGTAGTAAATTGACTCAATGAATGAAGTTATCGGGCCTCCATAAAGAAGTTATCATATTTGTGTCAATCACTTTAGTGATATCACAACTATTCAAACTCGCTTTGCCTAAATCTACGCTGAAACCGGGACTTGAACCACCGACCTCCAGGTTACAATTCCGCCGCCTTATCGATCAAGCTACTGAGCTCGGTTCCATATAAAGAAGTAACAGAAAAAGACAGACATTTTTACATCTCGTCTCGCGATAGGGGTTTTATTTTAAAATTTTAGGCGTTTTAGTATTGCCAAGTGGTATTAGGACTTGCGTTCTAGTCTAGTAATCCAGGTTTGTTGGCACTTTTTAACAATTTTTCAAAAAAGAACAAGTCTACTTCGTTTCACACATGTTATACTTCGACAGTAGACATTAAATTTATCGCTGACTCATGTTACAGACGTGGTTCTATTTTTCGTCAGCGCTACTATGCTGCCAGAGATGCAACCAATATTGCTGACGCTCTCACGTCTATGACATAATGTCAAGGCATCATCGAAAATCACGACTGCCAATATCTTTTTCTTTGCTGGTGTCTGTGGTTTCTTTTCTCTTGGCCGTAGACCCGCAGTCGTTGTTCTGATTTGCTGACGACGGCTGATAGTACGTAATAGTATACACGTGTGTCAGTCCTTGTCTGATAGCATACAGTATGTACCAGAATATCTATTAAAAGTATAAACACTTCCAATTTTATGTTGGACAGACAGTAAAATTTTATTACTGATTGTTAGAGCGAAGACAATCCATGACAATTTCACTGTCATGTAACCCAGTAGAATAGAATCACCAGCACAAAACTTTTTTTTTAAGATTAATGTTTTACTGCCTTTTTTTATTTCGTAGCCATGAAACAGGAGCTGCTGTAGACGCTTGAGGTCTGTGTTGTAGCCTGCCCATCCCGTATAGTATTATGCCTCCCTCTGATGGCGAGAAGTTAACACAATACTTCCCATTTAGGTGCTGGGTTCAACACGAGCGCACCGAATACCCCTTTACAAACAACTGTAACCAAATGAAGAATACAATTTTGTCGCACAGGGATCGGACCGGACCTTCCGGATGGCAAGCGAGTGCTTAACCACTGAGCTATTCGTTGTGCTCTATTGACAACTAAGTAATTAGTATTCAATATAAATGGTGTGATTCAGTGATGATACTACATCAGTATGTATTATTTTATTATGCCTACTGTCCCTCACTCATCAAAACGTGATCTTCAGAATATTAAGCTTACTCTAAAAATCACATGTTTGTTACTTGTCCAAATCTCATGACCCTAAAAAAGTAAATACAATAACAACCCCTGTATTTCGATTAATTCCAAGTTTTCAGGTTTCTTGCGTAAATCCCACTTATCATGTGATTTTATGCACGTTCATAATTATTATCCTGGGGTCCGCGACGAACAAGTTGGTAGTAGCATACACACATACACATTTACACACTTATTATTCCAGCCATTCCGTTGGAGAAATGTATGTGATAAAATAGTTCGAAAACAACGTTGAACTGTGTCAATAAACAAATTATTAAGATTCAAAGTTACACGGATGTCTTCTTGACGTACAACACAAAGTATAGATATACATATTACAGGTATGTAGATAACTTATTTGTTAGATATAATAATAAATAAATGTGTTTCTTTGTGTTATTATATCACAATTTTTAGTGGGTAGCGCAGAATTAGAGGACTTTTCCATATCCTTTTAATATCCTAATATCTTATTAGTTTTTGCTATAATTCCGCCACTGTTCGCTGCTCACATTAAAGCGGCTACTCATTTTTCCTCACGAGGTATGAGTGGACCCCGAACATCCAAGAACAGAGCAGAAAAAATCCTGCCCCGCTGTTGATCGAACCCAGGTTACCGTGCGTGCAATGCCTAGCGCGCTAACTTACTCGACCACTGGGACCACGGTGACTTCTATTTGATAGATAGAGGTAGGTAATACTGGTAATTATATTGATCCAAATTCATTCACTACTTGAATGGGAAGTGTCCACATATACTGTGCTCAAGGTCGGCCTTGAATTTTTGTACGCAAGTACCTACCTAGCTTTTATGAATTCTGTAAACATATTAAAATTTAATTTTAATCATCTAATAATCCATCACAAAAAGTGTGGTAGGTTAGGTTTAGGCTTAGATTGTGTGGTAGGTTTAGATTTTGTTTTTTTAACCTAGTACCTAGTAGGTATAAGTCAATAATGTGATGGAAAACAGCAATTGAATGAAAAATATTGTTTCAGTAATAAATTAAGTAGATCGATTTCTTTTTCCGAATGAAATGCACTTCTTCCTGCTCAATGCAAAAGGTCCTAATTTAGAACACAGACTCTTCCATCTCTGGAACAAGTTATATTTGTTCAATCGTGAGAAATTTATAATCATTTCTCTACTGTTCATTATCTACTTAGATGAGATCGATAGCGGTATTATTTATAAATAGACTGTCGGTTCTGATTGATATAGGCTAGAAATAAATGACCTCGTATAGACTAACCTACAGGGTGTAACATACCTACCTTAATTTTATGGTCCAGCATACAACTGCTAGATACAACTTCTCTTGAGCTCAGCTGCAAAGGTTGTGGGTTCCCAGTGTTATTTCTTCCTGGAAAATCTTTCGTATGAGAGAACAATGAATTTCCAGATGATGCTTTGCCTCTTAGTGCAAGAGAGGATCTATCAAGGAGCTTTTAGTGTTATTGAACGAACATACTATAGTTAAAATGATTTAGTGATCTTATGAATTCTTGGTCCCTCAGTGCACCTTCTTGAGGTTAAAATTAAATCTAACTTGGCAATTTGTTTTTAGTGGTCCTAAAAGTTTAAGGACTTCTACAGTATTTATCATACTGACTAATCTCGTAATGTAATTGACTGTCTCTATGAGGAAATTTTCATTGTAACATGAAAATTCTTTTATTCTCTTTTTCGTCTTCTGCCCAGAAAGTACTAAGAATAACCTTTTCTCAATTTGCAGAAGTTATTTTATGAAGTGTTATCATTCTATGGCACACACTAAACTTCATGATGGAACTGTCCTTGATTCCAAAAGGTGGTTTCGTAAGGATTTGAACCTACACATCTTATATACCAGTGAGAGAATCTTGAAAGCACCGACCCAGATAGATTATCTACTGAGATTACACACCAAGACATTTGAATCCCATCTGCAGTAGTGCACCTAGAAGACTGTAAGCGGGTGATTAAACAACACGAGTGCCATTACAATAACATTAGTTATGTAGCACGCTGTGGCTGCGTGGTCTGTAGTAACCTCTATTGTAGTACTGATGGCCATGGTGCTACTATTGTCAGAGCAAAATCCATATCAATCATAACAAGAGCATGCGCGGATATAGGGGGGGGCACGGGGGGCACGTGCCCCCCCAGATTTTTTCGGCAAGCGGTGTTTCTCAAATTTCATTATACCTAACTCCGTAAAAAAAAAAAAGATCTCAATAAGTTAGGGGGGCACGGGACCCAAACTAATTCCCAATTCTAAGACTAATCCCGTAAAAAAAAGATCTCAATAAGTTAGGGGGGCACGGGACCCAAACTAATTCCCAATTCTAGGACTAATCCCGTAAAAAAAAGATCTCAATAAGTTAGGGGGGCACGGGACCCAAACTAATTCCCAATTCTAAGACTAATCCCGTAAAAAAAAGATCTCAATAAGTTAGGGGGGCACGGGACCCAAAATAATTCCCAATTCTAAGACTAATCCCGTTAAAAAAAATCTCAATAGGTTAGGGGCCACGGGCCCCAAAATAATTCCCAATTCCTAGACCAATAAGAAATAACTAAATAATAAAGTTGTCAAATCCACACAGATTGTCCGAGAAACCTGAAATTTTACCTATAGGCCCATTTAGATCAGGGAATATATCTCTAGGGTTCAGCTACACGGGGTAGGGACAAAAAATGGATGGGTGACACAAAAAAATCACATTCTTCGACCAAAATGACATTTTTTTTTCTCAAAATTTGTCGTGACGGCGCCACGGCGGCGGCGTATCAACTCAAAAAGAGAAAGTTTTAAGCAAGGGTTCAAGTTTTCATTTGAGATATCAATCACGAAATTCTGATGAGCCGTTTTTGAGCTACGTTGAGTAAGGACATAAAATGGATGGGTAAACAAAAAGTATTTACGTTTTTTGACCTGAATGACATTTTTTCTCGAAATATGTCGTAACGAACTATCAACTCAAAGCGAGAGTGTTTTTGCAAGGGTTGGAGTCTTCATTTGACATATTGATGGCGAAGTTCTGATGAGCCATTCTTGAGATCCAGTAAGGAGAAGAAATGGATGGGTGATACAAAAAATATTGACATTTGTGTGTGTGGGGGGGGGGGGGGGTTGTGATGGGCTTGCGAAGCGGCGGGTGCAATTGTGCCCCCCCAGTACAAGAGGGCTATATCCGCGCATGAACAAGAGCGACTCAATCTGACAGTAGATTATGAGCTACCACCAGGGCAGTTATCAGCAGCCACTGGTCAACCATCCAGATCGTTGAAATCAAGCGTGTGAATCTGAAGATTATTTTTTTAATGAATAAGAATAATAATAATATCGCCTTATTTATACTGCCCGATTAAGACTATTAAAGTCCCATTATTCCAGCTGCAAGCCCAAGACATATTATTATGTGGTAAAAATCCCAAATGGGAAGATAACTTGTCATGTCCCGGCTGGGTTTCGAACCCACGACATCTGGATTCACAGAATTCCGCCTTTACCACTGAGCTACCGGGACAGACTGTATGTATTTAAAGAGAGGTCTGTAACATTCAGAGTCCTTGCCCCTCGAAAGATTAGATCGAGGATGTTTCTATCAATAGGCCAGTTCGTATACAGTCAACCCTGGGTATAAGAGAACTCAAGGGACTGGAAATTTTTCTCTTATATCCAGGTTTCTCTTGTAAAGAGGTTATTTTCCTTTAGAGAGGTAAATATTACCTGAAGATTGTTCTCTTACATCAAGGTTTCTCTCACATCCTGCAGGTTGGCTGTAGTTGGATTTAACGTCGCTTTCAACTACATAGTCATATCACGATGAGGGTTTTACCTATCATTCGCAGGGCAAACAAACCTTTTACTCAAAGTAACCTCACCCAGCTTGAGTGGGGCCAGGAATTGCTAGCGGAACGTGCATTGCTATGATGAAGATATTTTTATTAGAAATCAGAACGGTGACCAATCCATGTCCTCACCACTCTGGACGTTGCCGAACTTTAGTAATCGGATAAAAACTAGTGTATTCTCTGCTGAAATATCTTATCAGGAGGTCTCTTTGTATGTCTACAAACGAACTAATACTAACTTAGATTGGAAAGAAGCAGCAGAAGACATTGGCGAGGAAGAGTAGAGCAGACATATAACTATGGTGAACTAGACCAAAGTCAACCTTAGGTAAGTATTAAAGAAAAAATCGTATACTATTAACTTTAACTGATACTTATTTAAGAGTGACATTGGTCTAGTTGACCAATGACCACGCAAGTCTACTCTACACTTCCTCGCCAATTTTGCTGCTTCTTTCCAATCTTCAGAACTCACATCCATACCTTCACATTCTCTTCTTAATCCATCCTATAATTCTTCTTCTTTCCAATCTTCAGGTCTCACACCCATACCTTCACAATCTCTTTTTAATCCATCCCATTTTTCTTCTTATTGGTTTTCCTCCCGCTCTACATAATTATATCCATTCATCACATTCATTCTGAGGATTTTTTCTCTCCTCTGGCTTCCGGCACTATGCGAACTCCCCAACTCGCTAGATAACTCTCCAGTTGAACTGGGAACTCCCCAGTTCAATCTTCTTAGTTTCAATGCACTATACCTCCTACTAGTGTCTATTGACCAAATCCAGAATTTTAAGGTCAGACGTTTCCCAAAAGAAATTGTCAGTTGAAGAAAATTATACTTTCGGAAACGACCATGCTTCTTTTTTTTTTGCTATTCAATTCACGATTTTCGGCCCAGCCTAGTGTCTATAATACATCATCGTAGCCTTGGTGGCTATTACAATTTATTAATAACCCCCCACCTGCCCCCAAAAACTCAATCCTACATTTTAGTCAGTTACAAACAAATACAAAGATTTTTTATGTTCATACATAGATATCTTGTCTCTACAGTTGGAATATCTTCTAGTGAATTCTCGGTACAGATTCTTTATGACTATCAAAAATGCTAGAATTGGCATTACATCTTGTAAACATACCTGACACGTGTCGTTTTTATGGCCTGTAATCATCTTTAATAATTCTACAATACTGTCCATACGTTGTATATCTAAAATCCGTTGCGGTTTTTGTGTTTATTTGTTTTGTTTAAAAAAAAAAAAAAAAAAAAAAAAAAAAAAAAACTAAATGTACCCCTTCTCAAGATATAAAAACAATACTTTCTATACCTCATAGGTAATAGAAAGTAAAATGTGTTTTTGGTTCTCGAGACACCAATATGGAAATTACTCAACATAGGTTCATGGTACTAACATGCCCATTAATATCTAACATGCCCATTAATATCTTATTTATTTGTCAGTCAATCTGATTAGGTATCTCACAAATTACCACCTAAATTATCCAATTTATTGACCCGAAACTAAAAATATTATGGGTTTGGCAAATATTAAAAAGCTCTTATAAACTTTCTAGCAATATCTAGAATCTAAATATAGTACATAGAATATAGATATATTATATAACAGACTCCGTACCATACAAAACATTAGCAAGTCTTCCGTACTTTTCCACTTTGGTAAAAACAACTTGTCTAACTAATCACTTAATTGTAAATGATGATGTTTGTTATTTGCTTGGTGTGTTTCTGACAGCTCAAAATATTTTGCCTACGTCTGTCCTAAAGATTGACAGATCGTGGGTGTATGTATGGTTAATGGCGTATGGTGAGATGCATTGCTCTTTGGAATTTTAAGATGTTCAGAATAATATGCAAGTCATTAGTAAACAATTTGCTGCTCTTTCCTAGCTCGATAAACAGTGGTCTGGAACTTTCCATGAAAGAGTAAGTGATATTTTTGAACATAAGGTTAAATTAGACATCCTAATGTGAATTTATTATTGAAAATTGAAGCTTATTATTGAAACACTATTATTCAACAACAACAACAACAAAAATGAATCCTAGACATAACTATGTATATAAAAAGTGTTTTAAAAAAAAAAAAAAAGTAAGTGCTTCATAAGAAATTTCACGCATAATTAATATATTTTCTGTCATAACTAAGTGGATCGTTTCTCTCCCTGGACCTCTATAGGTTTCGGGTTCGTTGTCCATAAGTATCAGTAGTTGTAAAACCTAATATGAGTAAATTAATTGTTTTCATTTCATCTATTATCAACAACGTTCATAATTATATTCCATAAGTACTCAATTTTATTACTGTAATTTAAGACGATGACTAGTTGAACTCAAATAAACAGAGCTATAGAATTATAATACGTCTAATACACCAGTTCTCATTGGATTACTAAAGTTAAGCAACGCCCAGCAAGTTTTGAACTTGTTGGCTAGCTATAGGTAACCATAACCACACTGACCACTTTGAAATCTCGTGAGTCGGGCTATTCCCGGCCCTAACTAGGCTGACCAAGAGTTTCCAGCGAGTAGAGAGTGATGGTCTATGATGTTAAAGAGGCGGTAAGCCAACAACAACAGTAGGTTCCAAAAAGCCAGTGTCTATATAGCACATGAAGTAGAATAGTTGTCATCAGATTATTATAATAATAATATAATAACTCTTTACTGACAAGAATAATATTGACAAAGGGCGTGATTATTGCCTGAGGCAATCTCTGTAATCAAACCCATTATTGCAGTTAAACAACGTTCAGCCTGGTTAGGACTTGGTCAATGAACACTGACATATTATCACGTGAAAAGACGCTAAGCAACAATGCGAATCCCATGGCTCACAAGTAATGTTGTTCAGATCGTCTTAAATCTTATTTTATTTCTTTATCTCATCCGTCATACTTGTCACAACGTCATGAGAATTAATCTTCTCGTTTTATTTCCTGGTACTGGTAGTATTATCGTGAGTATCAAGGTCTATGTCTGAAGAAAAACATGGCCCACTCTCAGTGTCTATATTTAGTAGGAAAAGCCATCTCCATCTGACTCGACAATGTTGCACTAGGACCTAGGTAATGTGACTGGGAAATATACCTGGTCGAACCAGGAATCCTAAAAATGTGCTAATGTCTCAACTTATTCTACATAAATTATGTCATGTATGATCAAATAATTACCCTTGTAATTCCTGTCAACAAATTTATTGGGCTTGTAAAACTCATAGCTAGGTATACATGCTACAAATAACTAAATTGACTAGATTCTAGCATTTTGTAACATTGTAAAAAGATTTAGTTATTTGTGATGTTAATTTTTACGGTATCAGTTAATCACTTCCGACGAGGTATAAGCCTGCGGTGTGAGTTATTTATAAAATTTGGTCGAACTATAAAGTTAGCATAGTATATGTATAGTGTCTCTATAGTTTTTTTTTTTTTTTTTTTTTTACTTTGAAATAAAAATAATAAATACCCGGTGTATATACGGTGTACGGGAGTTCATTTACCGGAATAGCCCGATTTACAATATGATGATGATGATGGAAATCATTCATTCATGTGAGCTCCCTGACAGAGAAAATACTAGGATTTCCACTTGCAAGGTGCATCAACTCTCCAATAAACAATATCACCTATCATACATTGTTGAAAATACTTAGGTAGGTAGGTAATAAGTATCTATACAAAGTAAACAGGTGAAAGAGAAAGCCACAGCCTTTAACCTCGCCCCTTGGTTCACTACATATTCTATTGTGTGTTTTTTTTTCATGTTATTTCATGTTTGTTGAATGTATCATGTAGTTGACCAATAACGTGTTAAATAATAATAATAACAGGAATAATTTAAGACACTATACCTAAACTGACCTCAGTAGCTCTGTCGTTAAAGCATCAGACAGACTCCTATGGAACTGAAACATGAATATTACTGAAAAATGTTCGTAAGACGGGTTTGAGTGATTCTAACATCTAATCTAACAACTTTGTGGTCCACACAAAAAAGATAAACCAGTTATCTACTTATTCCACCCTATTCTGTTTTAAAACCGTCCTCAGTACATTGATCGATAAAGCTGTGGACTTGTAGCCTGGAGGTCGAGTCCCATGTTTAACAAAAATTTAGTAAATCTAGTTTGAATAGATAACTCGATATAACATCTTTATTCATGTCATATTTAAAGTAAGCATTCTTTTGATTAAGTAATTGAGGTATACCTACCCACTTTGTAAACGGACTTTTAATGAGAACGATCAGTCTGAGAGGAAGTGACCTTTCCTTCATGTAATATTCCATTCATTCCGCTCTCATTGATAAATTTCTTGCCTCCTCTCAACAGAACTTTCGCCCAAATCGCATGGCAATGAGTTATAGGTGATTCTCATACGACAATGCTAAATCTCACCTCCTTACAATAGGGACAACTCCAATTCAAGGTCAGTCTCGGTCGGTAATGAGAATTTCAACTTGAGATATTTTCAAAGGATTTTTTTTTATGAACATTTATTTAAAGAGAGGTCTATAAAAATCGAAGTCCTTGCCCCTTTTAATTATTGACTTAAACAATCTAATGATTACTGAAAGTTTAGAATTTATTTTCTAATATATGATAATTTTTAAATGCCCTTAAGGTTTAGGCTGTAATGTAGGATTCGAATGAATGTAGCATATTATTATACCTAATAAAATTGAATAATAACGCTTTACTTATGCTGCCCGACTATTAGGACTAAATGAGTTCGATAATTCCAGCAGTGAGCTCAAGACGTAGATACTATTATGTGATGAAAATCCTAAATGGGAGGATAACTTGTCATGTCCCCGCTGGGTTTCGAACCCTCGACCTCTGGATTACCAGACCAACGCGCGACAACTATAATGCACTATGGTAGTCAAGTGGTTAACGCGCTAGTCTGGTAATCCAGGTAGCGTTCGGATCCGTTGGTTCGAATCTCACCCAGTGCATGAATTTTTTCTCATTAATTTGAGTTTGTGGCCACATAATAATAAGACTCTGAGTGATAGGTCGTAGAAAATGCTTTGAGCATTAACCTCGCCTGGTGGTTTCCTTCCACTGAAGAGTGTTATTATTATTAATTTTTAATCATGCTTAAAATATGTTGTCATAACTCATAACAAGTCACCTGCTCCTTACCTACACGACCCCAGCATCATACATTGAAGAGGAAGTTCCTGTTCCTGTGCTATAGCGGTGTGAGGTGTGATAAGGATAATATTGTTTTTCCAAGTCCTGTGACCCGCAACAGGCACTCTTATCAAAACCATATACATAATAATTATTATATACCTGCATATTAAATAATATCTAAATATCGACTTTATCTAATATAACTATGTATTATATTATACTGTTTTAACGTACCGATAGCCAAACTTTAACTTTAAGGACATCACTGTTGCAAAATTATGGAGATCTATGTAGGTAAAATATGTCCATAGATAAGGTATATTTTTAAGAACATATAGGTAAGACACATTTATCAAGTGATTAAGTGATCACGTTTTTTAACCATATGATTTCTTATCTGTTAAAAGTACATTGGATGTACATTATACGCACAAAAGTATAATCATATGTGCCATATAAACTTAATAAATCTCAAACAATACATTGTCTCATAAGCCAGTATTTCATCAGAGTCATACTACTATTACCTGGGTTTTATCATCATAAACGTAACTAAAATCACAAAGTTAATGGAAAATATTTCGAAGAAGCATGTAGGATGTATAGGTTTACATTATTAGAAAAAAAGAAAGCTAATTGAGGCAGGAATAAATTTTCACAGGATAATATTCAAACCCTTGGCCCAGTGGTTCCACTTGTCACCTCAGTGAATCTATATCATAACATAACTGTTTCCAGTTGCAATACAGTAAACTTCACCGATATGTCTGTCCCACGTGATCTCCATCCTTGGTCCTAAATTGATTTGAGCCTCATTACTTGAACCCAATAGAAGAAAGGCAGACTCCACTATCGATAGCCAAGACCAATAGGTCGCTCTATTATTAGCCTGAGCCGTAAAGTCGACAGTTTGATGAGGAGGGTCAATTGCTAGCGGTGCCTGCGAGAGTCCCACTCACTAACACGGGCACATGGAAAACTAATTGAGATTGATGGTGAGCAGACCAATGGCTACTCGATATGAGACGATCCATACTGGACCAAGCTTGGGGAGGGTGCATCAGAATGCCTCACGTACTTCCCTGGAACTACCGAGGACCACATGGGTATTACCTACATGATGATATTACAACTTACATTGACAGCTTAAATCAAGCACCGCCATCAATACAAAATTTACGAATTCAAATTACATTTTGGTCAGGCTAGAATCTAGATTATTAATTTTTTTGTTTAAAGTGTTAGCCAGCGTCGATGGCATGTTGAATACACCGGTTCCCTTCAGAACACCGAAGTTAAGCGACATCCAGCGAGGTTAAGACTTGGATGGGTGACCATTCAAATTCTAATTCTCGTGACGCTGGCTTTTCCCGGCCCCACTCAGGCTGGGTGAGGTCAATGTGAGTAGCAGGTTTGTGAGTTTCCTGCGAATGGAGGGTAAAACCCCCGTCGTGATATGACCATGGCAGTTGAAAGCGACGTTAAACCCCACTTAAAAAAAAAAAAAAAAAAAATTATTCAGAACCTTCTCCCAGGAACCGTCTTTCCGGAAGGGAAACTAGGATTCAAGAAGTATTTCCTCTTTGGAGGGCTATAGACCAATTTTTTGGCAGTGAAAATGATTGGATCGGGAGGAATCACTGGTAAATCCAATCAATTCCTTTTCTAAATTTTCTAACCAATTCTTGAAATTGGATTTAGTATCAAAAGTAAACTTATTTGGTCTAAGTACTCGTATGATAAAAGATGTACCCATGCAGATTGTCCTAAAATCTACCTCTGTTTGTTTCCCTACTTGAAAGTAAGGTGTTATCTAGTATTTAGCGCCTCCGAACAGTCCAATGTGAGGTCGGCCTAGGACTAAATGAGGCTAATATTATAGATAAACTTGACCATAATTTCTTTTATTGAAACAGGATCTATTTGATCTCATATTATGATCGAACTCCCCATTGCACACAGGAGTTTTGTTATTATTGTCTACTCATCACACCTAATAATAATATACCTTGTGTTTGACTATCGTGCTTAAAAATTCTTAGGTAAGTATTTATGCTTTGAACTAATGAATTTTTAGCACCAGCCTCAGTTTTCTACCAGGATAGTCAGGCGGCGGACTCGTAAGGAGGTTGTTGGTTCGAGACCTAAGCTTTGTTCATTTTATAGTAAGCTAGTTTTAGTCAGAGCGTGAAATTACTCTTTAGTTAATACAAAAATGACAACCATGCATTATTTTACTTAGCGTCCAACTAGTTGAACTAATAATAATAATAATAATTGAAAAACTTATAAGGGCAAAGTTTTATAAGTAAAGCTATTAAGCCCAGAACTAAAGCTATTAAGCCCAGAACCAGTCGAAAAAGTCTTAAGAAAATGAGAGTTCCATGTTGAAAATAAAATGTGCTTAGTATTTAGGATCGCAAGTAGGGTTCTCTCTATCTAGGTAAAGATAGAATTTGCAACGAGCACTCAAGAACTAGAATTTGTCCGTCCTTCTTCGTTCCCTGCTTTATGGTTATGACATAATATATGACACTGACACTTTCCTATTTTGAACCGTTGTATTATTTTGTTTTTAAGTATCAATTTGAGAAAGAAAAAAAAACAAATCTTAACAACTATCATTATTAGATCTCAGTAGCTTGATTTGATCGATAAGTCGGCGATCTTTTAACCTAGCGGACGATGGTTCAAGTGCCAAGTTCGGCAAAAATTCAACAGTGTGAGTTTGAGTAATTGTGACATCGCGATTGTGATTAACACAAATATGATAACTTTTTATCAATAAAAGAATGAACTAGTCTCTCAAATTGGACTTTGTTCCCTGAGAAGAGCAATTTTGAGTATTTTTTATTAAATAATCGTCTGTCCTGGTAGCTCAGTGGTCAAGGCGTCTGACTGGTAATCCAAAGTCGCGGGTTCAAAATCCAGCCGATACATGACATGTTACCCTCTCATTTGGGATTTTCACCACATAATAATAGATTACGTATTGCTTACTGCTGTAATAATGAGTCATAATCGGGCAGTATAAATAAGGCGATATTATTATTATAATTAAGACATGCGACTTTTCAACGTACAATTTTCCGTATATAAAATATTCATGAGAAGATTAATGCATTAAAAAAAAAAGAAAGAATTTCAACCTAAAATGTCACACGTGAGGGATATTCAACATTCAACAGTTACCCAGAGATTCCAAGTACATGGTTAACTTCCTCTGCCAGAGTGCTGAGGAAGAACAACCAGACTGTCTGGTTGTTCTTGGAACAGTCCACCTCTATTTATTAAACTCCATTACTATCAATTTGAGAGGACAGTACCGGTGTAAAATACCGATTAATGTTAAGTAGGTATGTACCTATGTATATCTCGTGAATCTAATTACATGCTCTGATAACTTCTAGACCTCTGAATCAACGATGATTTCGCTGACAACGGATGAGAGGTAATTATCTAATTATAATAAAATTATCTACCTATAAAAAAAAACAAATGAATTGGCGCGTGTAGAATTTCTAACCCTGGGCCTACAGCTAGACCTTAGTTTACCCTTTGGTCACTGGAGTATTATCAATGAACTAATCATTCAGTAGGTGTGTGATATCCAGTTTATTGTTAACTCTTCGGGATTCGTTGTGCCCTCATCAGCTAGGCATAGCTACGAGAAAAAATTCAGAAGTGTAAAGTCCATTTTTTTTTCATCTGTGCGTCGGAAACGCTTCAGAGAACTTTACCTTTACATCCATGCTGTTCTGGAAACGGAAAACTCGGTCAGAATTTTCCGCTCCGGCCAGGATTTGAACCTACAACCTCCGGGTCATCAAGCAATGCTCTTAACCACTGAGCCACGGAGGTCGACAAAGTCATTAATTATTGAAATTCTTAAAGTTGACAGAAGTTAAGCAACGCCCAGCGAGGTTAGGACTTGGATGGGGACCATTCCAATTCGAAACCTCGTGATGATGCTGGCGTGTAATATAGCTGTACAAAAATCTAGACAGTGTACAAAAGTAGATGCGAGTATCTAACCACTGAGCGCACGATTAGCTCAAAAGATACTCTCTTGCCAACTTGCCATGCGGAAGGTCCTGTGTTCGAAGCCCCGAGCTGACAAAAAAATTGTATTCTAAATTTGGTTACAGTTGTTTGTAAGGGATTACCTTCCGGTGCGCTTGTGTTGACCAGCACCTGAATAGGAAGTGTTCAGTTACTTCTCACCCATCAGAGAGAAGACATAAGTACTACGGGATCGGCAGGCTACAACACAGACCACAAGCGTCTACAATTGCTGCTGTTTCATGACTACGAAATAAAAATGGCTGTGAAACACTCATATTTAAAAATAAAATAAAAACAGCCCTCTATGGCGGACATTACGTAGTTACGTACCGACAGTCTCACCTAGCGCTGGTTACAGGAAATATTCATCCTAGTTTCCACCTTATCGTTATCGCTCATTAGTTTTAAGTCGTTTTCGAGATATTTACTTATCAACAAATGGCTGATTTTCATGAAATTGTTGCGGGTGTGTAAACTGAAACTAGACGTCAAGTTTGAAAAAAAAAAAACTAAATAATATTGTGTATAGTAACAGTAGAAAAGTTGAAAGCGACGTTAAATCCACAAAAAAAAAAAAAATCAGTATTCCTAATGTTTAAATGAACAACAACAATATTTTTATGGCACAGAAATAGAATGTTACATGTACTTCTATTTTAAAATTAACAATACTGTAACATTCCATATTATAAGTTCAAATTCATCTTAAAAGTAAATTAAAAATGCGTGATAATATAATTCTTAGAGGAAAATGGCATTGGTCAAATTTCAAACTATAAAATATGTGCTAACTTATTGTTAAAAATTTCATGTGCTGAGTGTAGAATTAGTAACAACCCTAGCTATCCTACCTGAACCTAATGTACTTCTTCTTTTTGCACAGGAACCAGATTGGAAACAATGAAAATCCTAAAGTGCAGATTTTCAACGTTTTGAACGTTTAACTAACGAGCTTGGTGTAAGTCATCAATCAAGTCACAAAGGACCGAATTATGAAACAGGCTTACATTTAGGGCGGAATTAATAGACAACATCAATAACTTAAGTCGTTGGTAAGTGTCGGTTTTCCCTATCTCACACAGTACGAAATCGGTGACTTAGCGCCACAGAGGTATTACAAAAACGTCTATTAATTCCGCCCTTAATCTTAGTGGACTCTATCCCTTAAAAAGGCCTTCTGGTGGATATTTGAAGCAATCACAGCGCACTAAATTCCCATTAGAAGGCGTTTTAAGGGATAGTGTCCACTAAGATTTAATCTAATCCTGTTTCATAATTCGACCCTAAAAGATCACCAGCATGTATACAGATGTACCGACTATATCTACTCAGTGATTAAACAGGTAGTAACACTTAATCTAATTAAACCAATGTGAGACTATGAGTAATAACTTCTTGCCATGCTTAACAACTTCAGTGCCATGAGTCTCCATTTGGGGTCTCCAGAACTTTACCATAGTGAAAAAGTATGGTACTTTTTTCCCATCTGATCTGGCTGTAATTCGAAGACAGTAATTCCAAAGGTTTAAAACAATTGTAAATTAAATTTAAGGGCTGAATTGTATGAGGTCCCAAAATGCGTTCTCATGGCCTCCTGGAACAATTTTTTTTGTTGTTGTGAATTCAAACATTATTTTAGATTCCAAATGGGGTCTCATGAATTGTGTTGTCATGCTGAGTTGAGATGCCAAAGGGGTACTCATGGCACTTTGGCGAAGTTCTCTAAAAACAGCGTGGCACTGAAGTTGTTAAGTTAAAAAAGAAAGAAAAAAGAACACTTTCTTTTATTTTTATCAATAACAAAATATTCTAAGAGATTGCATCTATTGACAGTTAAAATCGTAAAAGTTAAAATCTTTTACTATTTGGATCGATGTACGAATAGTGGAAGAACAAGGTTAACACTTAAAATACAAAATAAACATAAAGAAATGACACATAGGTAACGAACGAAAAATTCAGAACTTAAAAACAGATAGGTGCCTACCTAAGAACTTTTTCAAATAATTTCTTTTTAGCCATCTCAAATTGAATGGATTTCTGTTATTCAATAACCAGCTTTCAGTAATTTTACTACCGATCTTCACATACTAAAATTGACTGTGTTAGAAGTACAAAAAGTAAATTATTTCTCACTGGTACAACCTTCAATATCTGACAACATGGGAAAAGCTTTTTCGACTGTCGACAAAAGATAATATTTTGTTAATAGGTAATGAAGCAGTTTGGCAAATAAAATATTTAAAAGCTTGCAAATAATTATGATTTGTACTCGTATAAAATTTGTACTCATTTTTAACAGAATGATAAATTTCCTGAATTTTTTCATTGTCTCATACTTAATACAGGTCAGAATAGATCTCCTTAGGTCGCAGTATTATCTGTAGTCTCAACTGAAAATCTGCAATCAGGTCTGATAATAATACTCTCTAGAGTTTCTAGTGAAAGGTAACCACAACCACACTAGGCCAGGCCAATCTTTAAAGCATTTTCTACCACCTGACCCTCAGATTTTTATAAATATTTGGTCTCATACTCAAATAAATGAGGAAAAAATCCAAGCATTACGTGAGATCCAATCTACCAAACTCATGCGCTAGATTGTTTACATAACAGGTCTAGGACCTTAATCACTTCGACAACTTTTTATTTTAGATCGTTTCATAGATATCAGCCTTCAAACGAAAATGTAAAGTGAAACAATATTTCAGCAAAAATCTCGTGTATATTTTACACAAATGTTTTTCTTGTAGAGGATATTGGATTTTCTGATCTCGTTTTCATTCACAACAGGGTTTGCATGAAGTATCGGATTCCAGCGTCTAGAGCTAGTATCGGATCACCTCATGCAAAACGTTGGATCAGAATTTGCTGAATTCATGTGCTACCACAGAGCCGTCTGGTGGAGACTGGTCCAAGTTTGAAACTATTGTGACGTCACTATACCGGGTGCCCTTGACTGCGTCGGTTACTGGCTTGTTACTCCTTGTCTTGACTCCTTCCTTCGTCCGCATCTCTTTTCCATTGTGCTCCTTTTCAATCCTGCCAAAAAAACAATTTAGATATAACTCTTCAAACCTAAGAAATGTAATTTCTTTTTGGTAAGACATTTCAAATTCATGTAACTTAGTGAAAAGATATAAAAAAGTGTAGTAGATAAAATAAATACTTTACAATCATCCAACCCATGTCTGAGAGGTTCAGACATCTATTGAAGTAGGGAGGCTCGCAGCACACACTTATTGAAATGTACAGGGTCCGCCATTGATCATGAACCATTTTGAAATGTGTATATTTTCAAAACTGAAACTTCATAACGATTTTTTCTTGTACCTCATGTGGCCTCAATACAAAATTCATTGTTTCAGAGGCGTTTACACACATGTATTTGGGAAAAGCATTGATTTTCAGGTCAAGTAATATTTTTCAGTTCTCGTAGGGTTTTTAGTGTTCATCCAAATAAAGACATTTCAGTATAAATGCTGTCTGAATTCATCTGTAATCTGCATCATGACTAACATCTTCATGGTGATTGATGTGCTCCTCAAAACGTGAATTGGTGAGTATTACAATAAAGGGCATTTTGTTTTCTAGTATTCCACCAAAAAATAATTAATTTCGAATTTCAAAATGATTCATGATCAATGGCGGATCCTGTAGTATCGACTACTGAGCAGTGAGCAGGATTCTCAAGCGCCCAATATTAATTATACGATTTGTTTATTGCACATTGCATACTCAAAGAGATTTCAGGAGCCCATTCAAATTTCTTTTGAAAAATTTCCACTTCATCTACATCAGGGTTTGCATTCTAGAAACTCAGTTTCATAAAGCTTTAAATTTTCATTATTATTTTTATTGACGAGGGGCGCCAAAAGACATTTAGGAAGAAATAGACAAAATCGAGGAGTAAGTCATCAGTTTTCCCAATTAAGACAAAACACAAAATCTACACTTAGCTCCACAGAGATATTACAAAAACGTTTATTAATTCAGTTTTTGGAACACACACAGGGTTGACTGTGGGATATATGTTAGGAAAAACAAAGTTAATTTAAAGTTATTTAATTTAAATACCCGAGTGAAAATTTTCTGAGAATTTAAAAAGAAAAATATTATATTTTTAATACTTTGAACTCTAATAAAAAAGACTTTTGTCTTGCTGGAAGACGTTAAATAGATTCGGTATCAGCGATGTCTTGCTAAAAGACAATAAGACAAATCGTTGGCGCTCTAACAGGGTTGGTGATAAGAAAGACATCCAGCTGTAAAATGTGGAAGTACCAGAACCAACGGACATCAACCAAGGGAAAAAGATTATGTTCGGTAAAGGAAAAGTGAGACAGACTGACAATAGTAGGAATGACTTTCACTTACTTTGAAGAAACTGATTTGAATTTTCTAAAAATTAACACAAGTTTAGTTGCAATACCAACTCAACTGGAACCGAGCCCGAAATATAATCATCGGTATAATAAACATTATTTTACTCTCTCACGCATGCTTCCATCTTATTTCCCGCTTGAACTTGTTTAGGGATCCACTTTAGGAAGAGGGTCCACTCCTGGCAAACTTCCTCTATATCTGTGGGTAGATGGCAAAACGGAGTAAGCGACATTTTTCAAAATTCTCAGGAGAGCGAAAAAACTTCTTATTTTTTTTAATTACCAATTTGGAAAATGTTCCACTTCATATTCGTAAAAGTTTTTGTATTCTGGATATTATGTTCCATAAGGAGTAAAGATATTACTATGTAAGCGTTTTTAAATAATAATAATAATAATATTGCCTTATTTATACTGCCCGATTAGGACTATTAAAGTCCCATTATTCCAGCAGTAAGCCCAAGGCATATTATTATGTGGTAAAAATCCCAAATGTTAGGATAACTTGTCATTTCCCGGCCGGGTTTCGAACCCACGACCTCTGGAATCTCTGGATTCACAGAGTGCCGCCTTTACCACTGAACTACCGGGACAGATACAAATACAAATTATAAAGACAGTCCCCCACCTCTGAATGTGCAAATCAGGGAAAGCGTTAAGCACGTCCCATTTGTCCGCCGAGAGCAAGTTGTTCCGGAACACATAGGCGGCCAGAGTGCTGACCAGCATGTGAGTGAGGGCTGAAGACACCATGGCCAAAGTTTTGAAGGGGAACCTCTGCACCTGAGCGACCTCATCGTAGCCGGGGTATTTGACGTAGGGGTGAAGGCCCAATCCCGGCTCCCCTCCTGGAAATGAGCACATGTGTTTCTTTGTGTTTATTATGTCACAATAATATTGGGTAGCGCAAAATTATATATATTGAGTTTAATTGAAACTTAAATTGGAAAGAAGAAATGAAATGAAATAGAAAAACCTCCAACATTGAGAAAATAAATATCTTCTGGATTGATGGAATTTGCTGTGTATTAGCAATCTACCAAAGGTAGACAGTATATGTATGTATATTGTATGTATTTTAAATATGATGAATTTGTTTCTCTCTCTTCCGTATCTTCAATATCCCAATATCTTATTATTGCCTATGATCGCATCTGCGTTAGTCTAGTAATCTAGTTGGTCTACACTCTATAGACACGTTTCTACAATATTCTTTCTGAAAATGAGTTTAGATAGCTAGGACAGTCAGGCATAGTCTACGACTGTTGCAAGCTAAAGAAGGAGCAAGGAGACGAGCGATTTTAATACCGAAGGGTGAAGTCAGTCGTCTGTGTATTCACAAAAGTAGAGTACATAGTATACGTAATACAGTCAAACCTATTGGTATTGGTAAAGGTAGGGCTATCGGCTTCGAAAGCTCTTTGTCACTGCGACCTTAGATAGATCTTTTGTGACATCGACAGTCAAACCTAGATGAAGAGAACAATATTCAGGTTAGATTTACCTCTCTAAAGGAAAAATAACCTCTTTATAAGAGAAACCTGGATATTAGAGAAAAAATTACGGTCCCTAGAGTTCTCTAATACATATACAGGCTCAACTGTGTTTTTTTTTTTTTTTTTCAATCAAGTTTTTTTTCATTTATTTATATACCTAATAACATTTTCACAAGCTTGTTTCTTATAACTAAGTACTTTACCAAGCATAACAAAATATTTTTATTCATTAACATGTCTATTTCTTACAATACCTATTTATTTTAGCTTATTTTAGTTCTTAAAAAGAATTAGCTATATAAAAAAAACCTCTTACAAATTATAATCTAAATTTCTGATGATGACTTACATTCTAGTGATGAAATAAATAAATTTTATCAAGTATAATTATGATTAATTTACAAATGCATACATAATTATGGGTACCATTTTCATATCATGGGGATATATCTATGCTTAACTCTTTTATAAGATTATTTTTTACTGTGGGTTGTACTTGGGTTATTTAAGTCATGTAGAAGTCGGTTGTTTACTTTGTGTAAATTTTTGAAAAAATCGCCACTAATTTTGTCCAAATATGTTCTGATGTAATATATTTTAAGGTCATGATGCATGTATTGGATTCTTATGTACATGGGATAGTTTCCTATGATTTTAAGACTGTGACTGTGTTGTTTTTTATATATTGTAAAGAGCTTTTTTGCACAAACGCGACGCGCGACGTGAGGATCTTCCTCTTCTTACCCACTATCCTGAGAACAAGTCCGACGAAGTAGGACGACAGGCAGCCGTAGCCGTTGACGTGTTTGGCCCAGTGGATGACTAGCAGGAGCTGCGGGAACAGGATGACGTACACAATGTCCGAGCAGAGGACAGACAAGTAGTAGATGCTGGAGGTGGTCAGCGCTATCACGCAGGACAGAGTGGCTATCAGGGCGATGGAAAGCCGCAGGACCCAGATCAGCTCCATCTCTGAAGCCTGGGGGAGATGAGTTATTAATAATAAGGGCGGAATTAATAGACAACATCAATAACTTAAGTCGTTGGTAAGTGTCGGTTTTCCCTATCTTACACAGTACGCAATCCGTGACTTAGCGCCACAGAGGTATTACAAAAACGTCTATTAATTCCGCCCTTAAAATATACGAATACATAATATGTATAGCCATTTATAGCTTAACCCATTAACGCCTAGCGTTGCCATATGCTGGCAACGATGGAGGCAGTGCAAGTTTCTGACCTGTTAGTTCAATACGGTATATGTTACCACTTTAGAACATTATAGTTCTCATTGTTGACAATATTTGCTACCTTCTGAATTTTATTAGACAGTTCTATCAGAAATTTTGACATTTTTTATTTTTTCAAAATGGATCAACGTTTTCCAACAGTTCAGGCGCCAATGGATTAAAAACGATTAAGACTGCTCTAACAGAGTTTTTGCTAATTTTTCTTTACGCCTAATGAAGAAATCAAATGATTAATAGTTCTAATCAAGTTCTTCATTCAGTGGCAGTTTTGCAAAGAGTGTAAACATCTTGTATACTTATATGTTACGAGCGCAAAAATGATTCTGATTATTTTTTTATCGGCACTTCAATGTTGGTTGGACCAATATTAACTAATGGTGGGTTTATTTTTTCAATATTCGTTTTCTAACTTTGATGCAACAAAACAAAGCAACCAAATTTAACGACCAAGTAGAAGTTTAATTGCTCAAATAGTATCTAACGGCTATTTAGTCTAAATAAGCAATCGTATGGAACCCATAAAACTAAGGTCGGGTTCTACGAAAAACACCTAACCTAAAAAACACCTGAAAAACACGAAAAACGTTAGTTCCAAAGGATTCGTCAAGCTATAAATGACGCTATCTTGACGAATCCTTTGAAACTAACGTTTTTCGTGTTTTTCAGGTGTTTTTTAGGTTAGGTGTTTTTCGTAGAACCCGACATAACGCCGGATCATTGCAAAGAAGAAACTCACTTTCGGTCTAAATGAGAGTTTGTAGATGTTTCGCGTGAACATAGAGCTTGACGAGAGAATACCCGCATCGGCCGAAGACATAACTGCGGCCGTCACGACCCCTAGGCCGAAGAAGGCCGAAGAACACGCTCCGTGGCGTAATGGTTGTGACTACTGCCCATAGTCCAGAGATCCCGAGTTCGATCCCCGGTTGGAGCAGACTTTTTGAAGAAAATTCTGTCTCTACCAAACACGTGAGGCTGGCATTTCCGGCCCTACCCAGGCTGGGTGAGGTTAATGTGGGTAGCTGGTACGATTCCCAGCGAATGGAGCGTAAAACCCCCGTCCTGACTATCTATCTCAATCAGGACGTTAAAAACAAATAAATAGAATCAACTGGTCACAATAGATCTAATTAGGTCGCAGTGTTAATTGTAAGGGTTTCAATGAAAACCCTGCAACCAGGTCAGATAATAATAATACTAACTAACACCGGCTCATTGTAAAGAAGAAACTCACCTTCGGTCTAAATGAGAGCTTGTAGATGTTTCGCGTGAACATAGAGCTGGACGAGAGAATACCCGCATCGGCCGAAGACATAACTGCGGCCGTCACGGCCCCTAGGCCGAAGAAGGCCACCCAGCCGGGAGTCAGCTCCCTCAGGACCAGCGGCAGCACTGAGTTGCTGTCGGAGGCGGTGAAGTTCTTGCCGTAGGAGGGGATGGCACTCCAGTCCACCATGCGGGCGACCACGCCGAAGAGACCGGCCGGAATCGCCATGGCTAAGCACAGGGAGGCGGAGAGGGTGGACAGATGGTAGGCCGCTTTGTTGCTTCTTAACGAGAGGACGCGTTGGAAATAGGTCTGAGGTTTGAAAGCATTTGAAATTGATTTATTGAAAAGAGCTCGTACAAAAGTAGCTATGTACTTATTTTTCAGATTGTAATTAATTTATTAAAAAGAGATTGTTATTTTTCAGATTACATGGAATTTAAATGACCAGTTCTATTCGAATTCTATTCAAATTAATAGAATTCGAAAATTGCAGGAGGCTCTTAGTAATACTGCGATACCCACAAAAAATGTGAATAGTTCTTGTTCTTCACCACAAATAAATCATACATACATAATTATGTCTAAGTATTTAAGATTGGAAAAAATAGTGGGCAGAGAAAGCTCAAAAAATAAAGAGGGTTAGGTGGTAGAATATGCTTCAAGCACTAACCTCGCCTGGTGGTTACCTTCCACTTTTTCTTTTACTCTGTCTTATCCCGCTTAAGCAGGGTCGACGTTGTTCAACCTCATGGTTGAGGTTGGTTGGTTTTGGCACATTTTTACGGCTGGATGCCCTTCCTAACGCCAACGATTCTACTTAATTTAACGTTCTGGATTAGGACGGGGGTTTTACCCTCCATTCGCTGGGAATCGCACCAGCTACCCACATTAACCTCACCCAGCCTGGGTAAGGCCGGAATTGCCAGCCTCACGTGTTCGGAGGGAACAGAATTTTCTGTGCGAAAAGTCTGCTCCGACCGGGGATCGAAATCAGGATCTCTGGACTACGGGCTGTAGTCACAACCGTTACACCAAGGAGGCTGTGGTTACCTTCCACTAAAGAGTGTTATTATTATTAATAATGACTAATATAATAGGTATACAAGGTATTCTATTCATGGTACCCACATAGGGATACCTATAGCGCCCATCCCTCTCTCACCTGCCAGGGAATACCCCCGAACACCAGCAGAAGCATCCCCTCTATCCAGATCCCGTAGTCCTTGGGCTCCACGTGCCCCACCCAGTCTATGTCGGAGGAGAAGATGGTCATGTTGGGCTCCTTCAGGTAGTGTTGGGCGCTGCTCAGGGCGAACGGGAACGACAAGGTCTGAAATTTATATATTTATTTATTTAGAAACTCTTTATTAGTAGAACATATAGACAAATAATGGTAAAAATTAAATATAAAAATTGACAATATCAATAATAATTAACCGACCTCAGTAGATTGATCGATAAGGCGGCGGACTTGTAACCTGGAGGTCGGTGGTTCAAGTCCCGGTTTCAGCGCAGATTTAGTAAAGCGAGTTTGAGTACTTGTGATATCACGAAAGTGATTGACACAAATAATATGATAACTTAACTTAAAACTTTATTAATAATAATTATAAACAAGAAAAAAATATTAAATAAAATATATACATATACATAATATGTCCTAACTAAAGGGCGGGGTTATTGCCTATGGCAATCTCTTCCAGCCAACTCTTCCTCAGAAGTGAGAATATACTATTAGTAGTTCTGTGAACTGTAAACATCACACAGATTCTCTTGTCAAATTATAAATAGCATATCAAGAGGACAGCGAGACCCTTTATTCAATACCCCACTCGATAGGTTTTATTTTTTAAAAAAAATATCAACTGGCCCATTTTGTGGCCCCCTCTTTCATTACTTAAAAGAGTATCATTATTGTTGAGTAAAAATCTAGCATTAATAAAAATAAAACTGGGGGAAAATTATTTGGAAGCCGAACTCACGACTCTGTTTGTTAAACAAACCAATAATAATAATTACACTCTTTAGTGGAAGGCAACCACCAGGTGAGTTTAATGCTCAAAGCATTTTCTCTACCACCTATCCCTCAGAGTCTGATTATTATGAGGTCACATACTCAAAACTAAATGAGGAAAAATGAATGCATTGGGTGGGATTCAAACCAACGGATCCATACGCTATATGGATTAACAGACTAGCGCCTTAACCACTTGACTACCAGTGCACAATGTCTTTTGAACGATTTCTTGTGAAGATCCGAATAAATGATTCTTATACTGTCCTACGTCGATAAGGAAAATCCCAACCTGGTATTTTCCTTACTAGCAAATTTTTCTTGATAATGATAGTAAATTTTATGCATGAGGTAGATATAGGGTTTTCCCGTTGATGTCTTCAAATAAATGAAGATAATTATTATCATTCCAAGAAGTGAGAAAACTGGTAATTCTTAAATTTCGTTAAAGAAATGTGCAATCTGACTCCTGACGTTTTGCGGTAGGTTTCGAATAATTTTATAATTTCCTGTAAAACTCTGGGTTAAATTTTAATTCAATTATTGTAAACGGAACTCCATTTTGAAAAAATTGTACCAGAGTCAAAGATAAACTGATTTTTTTTCATCAATTTCAAAATCTTCCCCTAACAACCGCCATAAATACACCTACTTAACCCAGATAACGCGGTGAAATTTTTTTTTATTTTTTTGGAGTGATATAAATTGAGTCCTGAATCAAAATAAGTGCTGTCAACTTATCACTCGGACTCAAAACAAAGAGCTTAAGGTGTGTCGCCAACTAACCTCAACAACCTGAATTAGTTAGAAAAATCTACAACGTAGTACCTTTCACCAGATGGGGCTGACGTCCTTCCAGAAGGACGTCCTTCTGGAAGGACGTCAGCCCCATCTGGGTTAATATTGAATATTTCATAGACTGATGCACATGTACTGCTTTATGTTGATTAAGAAATTATCTGCTAATACTGGTAGCAATATTATAAACAACATTCTTCTCAATATTCCTCATAATCATTCTTTCATCATGATATTAAAATACCCAAGTTTTAAGTAACATTGTACTGTAGAAGTAAAAAAGCCAAGTGAATTATTCACAAGAACATAAAAAAAAAGAAAAAAAAAAAATGCGTAGGTACACTTTCCGTTCCAAGCACTTGCGAGTCAGAACTCGAGATTCTCAAGTATTCTTCAGCTGCTTCAAAAGACGCTGACTGAGCAACAAAAAATGCAGGCAGCTCTTCTTA
Organism: Bactericera cockerelli; assembly: GCA_024516035.1. NCBI lineage: Eukaryota > Metazoa > Arthropoda > Insecta > Hemiptera > Triozidae > Bactericera > Bactericera cockerelli. The sequence continues at coordinate 22,362,429 of CM044960.1, forward strand.
ACATAACATAAGGTACATTTTGATTTTCAAAAGTCGAGGGTTTTTCAAAGATACGTTCTCTGAATCGAGTTTTCCAGTAGACACGTAATTTTAAAGTAGATAGATACCTGACCGAAGATAATTATTATACTGTACTTGTAAATATTCTTTACTTCTTTATCAATCTAGCATCATGTTACATTAGACATGTCCTATACATAATTATGTATACCTACAACTACAGGTCATAGAATCTTCTCCAAAAGTGGTGTAGGTACTCGGGGATCGACTTTTAACGTTCTCACATATTGTCTTTTTCTGTATACTGTTTGTGCTGCTGTTCTGTCTGTTTACATAAATGTACGAGTTAAGTTAACACGAACAGAGAACTATTAAGCTAATGTTCCACTGACAGGCAACTTTCCGTCTCGAACTTTGTATGGAAAGTGTTGCAAAGCAATGCGAAATGCGAAATACTGGACGAAATTTTCTACACTACCCCCTGTCATTTATAGAAAACTTGATTATTTAATAAAAATAAATCTCTTTATTGGTAGGTAACTACTAGGGGAGGTAAATGTTCAAAGCATTTTCTACCACCTAATGCCCAGAGTCTTATTATCATGAGGTCTTTCGAAGCTCATTCGATGGGATTCGAACCAACGGATCCCCACTCTACCTGGGTTACCATTACTACACTAACACCTTAACCACTTGACTGCCAATGCATTAACCATTAATGAAAAGAGTTGTAAACCAAAAGGATTTTTTTTTTTTTTTTTTTTTTTTGGCTTTCCTATTGTGGCAGGGTTCTCATGAATGAGCTCTTCCACCCAATCGTCAATCACACTAACCAGTCCGATAACGATGCATATGAGCTGTAGCACGTCTGTATAGGTGACGCTGTAGAGGCCTCCAGACACCGTGTATGCAGCAGCAAATATTGTGCTGATGGTGACGGACCAGGTGTTGCTGATATCCAGGATTACCATCAGGGAAGCTCCTGCAAAGGGGAGAGAGATTGGCGATAGTAAAAATGAATCATTGGACACTTTGACTTTAAAGGTATAATTTAATAGCTCAATTCCAGAAGAAGAGCAGAGAATTTCAATTTTTAACTTTTCATTTATTTTTGAAAAGTAAAGGAGGATGATAATTGGATGGAAGAGCTCAAGCCACTTTAAGTTAAGCGTAATTTTTTTTAATATTTTAAGGAAGAAAAAATGCTTTAGGATTAATTTTGGGCCAAAAGAGTAAAAAAACTGATGGTATGGACACATTGCCAAAATAAGGGTTAAATGTACCTAAAGTAACTTCGCTAGCATACCAAAAAATATTTCCTCTGTCGCCGAAGTAATTTGTAATTTTGTAATTTGTAAATATTTTGGCATCTTTATTTATTAAATAATACATAGACAGCATACAAGTAGACACATAGAAATATAGACAGTTTGGGTTCCAAGTTCTAACTTATGATAAATAATACCTATACAATAAAGTGAAACTCTCATTTTCTTCCCATCCCAACAGGGTCCCTGATCCACTCACCCAGTGAGGCGAGCACCGAGGCTATCCAGAACACGTCCCCACACAGGGCCGGCAGGAACAGGAGGCCGCCTATTCGATTCCCGTACGCGTGCTGGAACGGATCCAGCATGGTGACGTAGCTGGCCTCCCTCATGGGCCTCACGAACAGGAGAGCCCCCACCACCAGAGCCAGGCTGTAGCCGAATGGCACCTGACACCACACCAGACCCGTGGTGAAGAGGGCCTCTGCTGTGGCGTTGATGTAGCCGCCGCCCACCCAGGTGGCTGCAACCAAACACGAGGATATTGTGTTACTCTCTCACGCTTCCATGCTTCCATCTTATTTCCCGCTCGAACTTGTTTAGGGATCCACTTTGGGAAGAGGGTCCAATCTTGACAATTAATAATATTCATACTGCCCGATTAAGACAATTAATTCCCATTATTCCAGCGGTAAGCCCAAGACGTATTATTGAGTGGTAAAAATCCCTGGGAGAATAACTTTTCATGTCCCAGCTGGGCTTCAAGCCGCGAATTCTGGTTTCAAAAAGTACCACTTTTGCCACTGAGCTACCGGGGCAGTTCTCCAATGATTGAAGGAATAATAATAAATTATATATCTAGATCTAGACTATCAATGTATCAATATCTATTCATTTTCAAGGAAAAAAGTTACCTACTCAAAAAAAAAAAGTACCTACTCATAGATTTTCCAAGTTGGTAGTAGAATGTATTTCTCTATAGGTACCCCTACCTCTGTGGTTCTTATTTCGAAATTATAAAGACAAGAAAAAAAATGGTTGAAAGGGAGATTTGATGGTTGAAAGGGAGATTAAGGGATCATGATAGTTAGAGTGGTTTCTAAAATGAGGGCTGGCTGTAACGTACCTGTTAGAGTGAGCACGCCCACAAAGAGGCCGACATTGCGACCCGCGAGCATCACCTCCTCCTCGCCATTGTTCTTCTGCTTAGTCCCCGCCCACACGCCCAGGGCCAACACCAGGGTGTAGAAGATGATGATCCCCGCCAGGCCGTATACGTCCAGCATCGTAGACGATTAGAACTCTCTGTGAACATACAGTACATAGTAGGTATACATTTGAGTACGTCCAGCATCGTAGCCGATTAGAACTCTCTGTGAACATACAGTACATACTAGGTATACATTTGAGTACGTCCAGCATCGTAGACGATTAGAACTCTCTGTGAACATACAGTACATACTAGGTATACATTTGAGTACGTCCAGCATCGTAGACGATTAGAACTCTCTGTGAACATACAGTACATACTAGGTATACATTTGAGTACGTCCAGCATCGTAGACGATTAGAACTCTCTGTGAACATACAGTACATACTATTAGGTATACAGTTGAGAACATGGATATAAAAAAAAGTTTGTGTTAATCACGAGAACCAGCAACAGTTATTGCCCTCATAGATGTCATCTTTTGACTTTATTTCTGTGTTGGTGTAGTTGCTTTCAAAAAAAAAAACTCAAATATTTTTTTTGCTCAGCTTGGGACTTGAACCACCGACCTCCAAATTACAAGTCCGCCGCCTTTTCGATTAAGACTTAAGTCAGTGTCGAACATGGATGTGAGGTCAAATTTACCTCTTTTATTTATTTATTTTATCAAGGGTGGTGCAGAAGAGAATGCCGTTGACATTAGCACCTCTCTTGAACAAGTTTTGTTTTATTAATTTCAATGTCTATGTATGTATAAATACAGGGTGGGGCAAAAGTCTGGAAACCCCTGAATAACTTACGAAAGCCTTCTACGGTAAACTTAAAATTTTGTACGGTAAACCGGGCTAATAAGACCTTCTTTTAGAGTGGAGTCGATTTTTGTTACCGGCCCCCATGTTGGGGCCAGGGGGGCCAACTTCATTTTTTTAAATACGAACCCCCACCTTGCGATACATTTTTGGAAAGGTCTTCAAATAAGAAATACATTGGTGCAAAATTTATTTTTTTAATATTATTTTTTTGCAAATGGCGTCCAACTTTGTGTATGCAGTAAAGTCTGGAAACCCCTGAATATCTTTCGAAAGGACTTTCCCAGTAAATTTAAAATTGTGTACGGTAATCCTTGGTAATTAGACCTTATATTAGAATTGGACCAATTTTTTTTTTACTGGCCCCCATGTCGGGCCAGGGAGGTCAACTTCATTTTTTTAAATACGAAACCCCACCTTGCGATACATTTTTGGAAAGGTCTAATTACCCCGACTTACCGTGCACAATTTTAAATTAACTGAGAAAGCGCTTTCAAAAGATATTCAGGGGTTTCCAGACTTTCCTGCATACACAAAGTTGGATGCCATTTGCAAACAGTTTAATATTAAAAAAATAAAATTTGCACAAATGTATTTCTTATTTAAAGACCTTTCCAAAAATGTACCGCAAGGTGGGGGTTCGTATTTAAAAAAATGAAGTTGGCCCCCCTGGCCCCGACATGGGGGCCGGTAACAAAATTCGACCCGACTCTAAGAGAAGGTCTTATTAGCCCAGTTTACCTTACAAAATTTTAATTTTACCGAAGAAGCCATTCGAAAGTTATTCAGGGGTTTCCAGACTTTTGCCCCACCCTGTATATTCTATGTCAATTGTAAATAAAACTTGATTGAACGTGTTTAATAATAATAATAATAAGAGAAACCTGGATATAAGAAAGAAAAATTCCCTTCAGTTCTCTTATATCCGGGTTCGACTGTATGGGCAAAGTTCAAAGTTCAAGACAGTACCAAAGACCCCAATATTTGAGTATCCTGTGCTCATAAACAATGCAAATAATAGTCCATGGTCTAACATGGACTATGTCTAACCGTACACATGTCTTCTTATATCTAATAAAGTGTTTAATAATAATAATAACATGGACAGTTGACCTAAACCTAGTCGTAAATTGCGAAGTTCAAGGGTGAAGGACATCTACTTGATAGGTTCATTCTTAACTCGTTAACTTCGGTAGAATCTCATATGATGCCTTATGAATAGTTATAAAAAATCGTTTGGGGCTCTTATAATGACCGAACTGTAGTATTAAGAAGGCTTGTATTCCAACATGAAAATACAATAAAAAATACGAATATTAGAAATTATAGGTAACCATACTGACCGATCTTGGGTTTGTTGAAAAAAGAAAAAGATTTTTGAAGTATCGAAATTAATTTTCAACCCTAAAGTTAAAAATCATATCATACTTTATTAATTTTAAAAGTTCACTCTCAAAATAATTCCTATCCATAAGGTTAAAAAACAAAGTTTTTCAGTTTATTCGAGAGGTACTCACACTCTCTAGATCACGAAATTTACGTACTATATTTATATAAATTTAATTTAAAAAATACTAACTCGTCACTACTCCGAACCTTTAGAATACTTCAACTGTCTTAAAGTACCTGGAGGAAAAACCTCAGTGTCGGATGTTCACACTAATCCTGTTATCTCAAATGCTTTAATCTCTGTATTAACTACAGTAAATCCATACCGATCGTACGAGTATCTGTCTCAATATGGTCTCGTGAGAGCGTGAACAATCACGTTATTCACGACGTACTGATTGTAGTGGGTGAGTAGCGAGTAGAGATTGGAATAATGAATGGAGTGATAGTCCGCCCTCTCTTCCACCCAACCATAACCCGCCCTTCCACTCTCCTGCTCCTGCAATTCTTTCCCACCCATGCTTCCTCATTTCTCTCTTCCTTCTCCTTGTCCTTCAACATCCCTAGGTCCTCACTTCTGTTGCTTCGTCTCCCTCAAAGTCTCTCGTTGTGGGTCGATGTGTGAATGTTACGCCTGCGTGAGAGAGATCTTCTGGAGAGAAAGTGTTTCCAGCGGAATGAAAAAAAAGGGTGAAAGAATATTGAGAGCAAGTAGAGCTGTAGAAATAGAGGACTAGAGATAAATAATTTGAAAAGAGCCAGACATTTACAGAAAAAAGAAGAGTCTTTTGAGAGAGGGAAATAGAGAGAGGGAATCTGAGAAAAGGTGGAGTAGGACAGAAGATGAAGGGAAGAGAGATTGAGAGAAAGTAGAAATACCTCATTTGAAAAGAATCGACATTCCCAGCAAAAAGAATCGAGGTGAGAGAGAAAAAAGGAGAAAGATAGAGAGAGAGAGAAAAAAAAATAAAGAGAATAATTCTGAGAAAATTTGAAATGGAAATGAAGATGGAGGGAAGAGAGATCAAGGGAAAAGGTAGGAAAATAGAAAGAAGAGATGGATTTGCAGATGAAAATTTTTCCTAAACAAAAATAGTGTAAAAGTCACACATTTGAAACGATCTTATAACTATCCCTGTTTCACTTTCACCTAAATTCACTAGACAGGCATAGTCTAAATTCTATATTAGCTACAAATATAGCAACGGCATTCAATATTCATTCATTAAAAAGTTATTTCTACGACGACCAAATCAAATCATGTGAGGTATCAAATTAAAGAACCGACCTTAGTAGCTTGATCAATAAGACGACTGACTTGTAACCTGGAGGTCGGTGGTTCAAGTCCTGATTTCAGCGTATTAGATTCAGTAAAGCGAGTTAGAGTAGTTGTGATATCACGAAAGTGATTAACACAAATAGGATAACATAACTTTTAACGACCAAATCAAATCAATTTTTAAAATCTTCTATTGTTTAACAAATATGCATACGAGTTCAATGGGATACCTACAAGTTCAGGTCAACTTTGAGTGTTCAAGGTTTTTCCGGCCATGCCTCGATAACGTGACTGTCTGTGTTGGGTATCTCCTATCTCCTAGTTGAATGCTACTTGTACGGATTATCTCTGTGACACGCGAAATACTTCGTAGAGCCACTATGATGATTCTTGATCTTGAACAATAGGTAGAACAGGTGTATAACTAAATATAACCACACAAGTGTTTAAGATAATGAAATAACTTGAAGCGATAGGGTGTTCGGATTCTAGATAATATAATTATGTCTTCAAAAGTTCAACATCGGATTCAGATATAGGTACATGGAATATTTACAAAGTTTTTGTTACAATCACAAAGGAAGCTTTGTGATTGTATAGACAAAGACAAAATAGGTAATGTTTCTAGGTTGGTTCTGTCTCGGTTTGGTTAGAAAAAATGTTTTTAAGTAGGAGAAGCAAATTACTCGTTATATGCCTACCAAAAAACCTCACAAATTCAACCATCTATAGCCAAAAACGCCATAATCCAGCGGTGAACCGACATCAAACGATACTTTCTATGAATTTCAGGTACCATATAGAAAGTAAAAATGTTCGAGATACCTACCAAAAATAATCACTGAATCCAATAGAATGTTTTCATAGTAGTAATTGGTGGAATCTGACGGACTTTAACCTACGTACTAGGTGTGTTCTTAAACAAGAGGCCAAAAAATCCTATTGCACGTTACCATGCACCGTTAAAAGTTGATTGGTGGAGCTGCCAAAGATGTAATTTCGACCACCGAATTTGGCGGAATTTGGCGTAAATTTAGATATATTGAAATATCATGGGAATCACAGTCAGAATCTCTGCAAGCTCGCAGGATTTACTTAGGGACACACCAAGGGATTAATAAAGTTTCAGGAAGAAATGCCGTTTTCTGAAGCTTTAGTGCCTTGATTAGAAAATAGTTACTGGCACCAGCATTATTATCATGTTGGTGGAATTTTAGAGTTTTATTATTTTGTTTTGTAAAAAAATTACCAAGTAAATTCCAGACACCCTGTTTACACATTGAACATCTATAAATTTATAATTTAACAACCACGTGACCGAAGAATCCACGGGCAGTCATTATGAATTATGAGTGCTGTCTATTGTCTCTGACCTTTGTTGTCACTCGAGTAATATATTATAGTGGGTGGTCTTATTTTCAATCTTCTTTTATTCAAGGTGGTCAGATAACAAAACCAAGTATTGGTAGTCCATGTGGTTATGGAGCTTATAATCTAAACAATCCGTAAGCCAGCGTCGATGGCATGTTGAATACACCGGTTCCCTTCAGAACACCGAAGTTAAGCGACATCCAGCGAGGTTAAGACTTGGATGGGTGATCATTCAAATTCTAATTCTCGTGACGCTGGCTTTTCCCGGCCCCACTCAGGCTGGGTGAGGTCAATGTGAGTAGCAGGTTTGTGAGTTTCCTGCGAATGGAGGGTAAAACCCCCGTCGTGATATGACCATGGCAGTTGAAAGCGACGTTAAACCCCACTTAAAAAAAAAAAAAACAATCCGTGATCTGTGGATCGGATCCCACGCAATACTTGGATTTCCCCTCATCTATTTCAGTATGTTGACCACGTAGTTGTAATGTTATTGGGAAATGGGCATCATGATCTACTTGCCTTGTATTAAATTACTAAAATATAATAAATAAATTAAATTAAAAAAAAAACTAATTACTGATTAGTAAGTTCTTATGGTGAATTTATTGGAAACTATGTAGCTTATTAATTATTATGCTCACTTAATGTCTCATTTTATAACTCCATGTCTGTTATAACTTTTTGTGTTAACATTTTTTCCAGCGATTTATGTATTAATTGTATTAAGGTTAAATCAACAGTACCTATGGAACTTTACGTGGAACAGAACTAACTAACATGTATTGTAATTAACCGTAGAAGTCGTCAGAGTATACATTAATAAAGATTACCTCCAGAAGACCACAGAAGAGGAAAAGAATAACTTCTCTGGTAATTAATGACCTCAGTGGCTCTATCTTCAAGGCAGCAGACTTTTAATAATGGGATCGCTGGTTTGAGCCACAAGCATGGTGAAATTTAGTTAGGTGGGTTGAGTAACTTTGACATCACTCCTGTAATTAATACAAACGAACATTATACAACAACTTCTTTTGTAGTAATAAACTTCTGTAAGTTTTATTATTACTTCCGAGAAATTTCTGATATTAGAATTCGGAAGTATTGTGTCCGTTTTTGTAAAAAATAATAATATTTTTTTGTTCCGATTTCAATTTTTTTCATATTTCTGGACGTTTCATAACCTCCTGAGAAACTTTGGTTTGGTGTCTGTCTATTGGTCTGTCTGTCGGTTAAAAATATAAATAATCTCGGAAACTACCCAACGGATTTAGATGAAATTTTGTACACTCATAGGAGACGTTCTGTAGATGGTCCCATTTTAAATTTTTCAACTTCGCACTAGCGATTCTGGGTGAAAGAGACCATGCTCCTGACCACTAATTTTTTACTTAAACGTTTTTATCTCGTGAAGGGTACACCCAATTTTGATGAAAATTTGTATCTATAAGCAATTTTTTTGTTTTACATAGACCATTTATAATTAATTTTTTATTAATTATTATTTAGCATATTTAATAAAATCCATCAAGATAAAGACAAAAAAGTGAAAAAAAATAGGTCTACGACTTACCCATACAGAATTTTTTGTAGAATCTAGAATGTATAAAAAATGGTATTCTACAATATATAAAACAAATTTGAAGAAAATCGGTTAAGCTGTCTCGATCAGACACACTATATCTTATTTAAGTTATATTGTGAATTTCCATACTGTGATTTCCTAGGCCCGAATCACTCACGATGCGTCAGAACTCAAATTTAGTACATAAGGAAATATTTACAGTTAAATGAAGAAAAATAAACTGATGAGATACGACATGACTTTCCTTATCTCTCGAAAAGAAATCTAATTCCGCCAATAGTGATTGAACGGTAACAGTTAACGAAAAAGAAATATCAAATTTGTAATCAGCACCACAAGGTCGTTGGATTTGATATGTCACAAGCCCCATCTAGGGGGATTAGTAAAAAAATTAGTCCAAGCGGGGAACCCCCTCAAATACCAGTAAATTGGGGCCGGGTTCCAAAAAGCTTTAAAAAATGATCCGAATAGAGACCCCTATTATTTTCTTATTACAAGAAAACTTGTTCTTATAAAAATTTCATGTCCCTTATCGTTTCTCTAGCTTATACCGTTCTTGAGATACTTTGTTTACAGACAGACAGACCCCAACAGATGGACCAATGGCTGAAACTTTGGATTAAGGCTCGGGGAACCCTAATATGTGTTTTGGCACTGAAAACTGACTATCGAAAATTTTGCGTGATTCCATTACTTCGACTGTACCTATAATATTTTTGTTAGTTTTTTTCTTCTTCTTAAACTTTTATTTTAACATAAATTAAAATTAATTACCTGCGACCAAACACCAACAGTAGGCACTTCAATTAAATTGATTGCATTTATTTAAGTATATAATAGTAAATTGGGATTGATTGATATCCGATTCAAGTCAACAAGTTATTGTAGTTATGAAACACTTGGTAGATTAATAGTTTTCACGCAAAAAAACCGTCTATGTAAATAAAAAAGTTCTTTATTTTAAAGGAAACTCTGAGCACAAAAAACTTTATTTACTCAAATTAAACCCGCGCAGAAAAACTGAAATGGATCGGCGTTACTTTGTATGCGAAACCAATGAAGCACAAGGTTTGGATGCCATATCTACGAAGCGACTAGCGAGTAAAGAAATTTGTTAAATATGATAGCCAGAAGCTATGGAATATGGGTAAATACCCACTAGAGTAGGTAGGGTGTTGCTTCGTTCAATGGTCTGTAGGTATACTGTTTATAGTACACTGGCCATCAGTGGCATCACTAGTATGTAGAAAAGTTGATTCTCTCTCATAAAAAAAACTTTACTCGGCTCATGGTCACAAATGCAGAGATGCTCAGGATGTCCTAACTTTCACTACATGTCGCCTGAGCTCAGATAGACATAGCGGAGCTGTAAATACTGAGATTGGTTCTCTTCTTGCTTCAACTCAGAAGAATAGCATATTGTATAAGTATCTCTATCTCCATAAGAACTCTCGTATCAAGAGAGAGAGAGAAATGATCCTTATCACTATTTCCTATGGTATTTTTTTTTTTTTTTTTTTTCAAGCGGAAATGGTCAGTAATTTTTCATTTTACCAATGAAGTGTCATCATCATCGATTCAAAAACTTCAAAGCATCATCAGACTTTGGTTGATTCTCAGAAGAACAAGAAAAATCTTCGTAAGGACTCACCAGTATTCATTGCTAGGGCTCTACAATTGTTCCAGTTCGATATTCAATTGATTTTAATTAGCTAGTGCTAGTATTCTCTGTGAATTTGCCACTTACATATAATATATAATCTAGATGATGTTACTATTTATGTCCCTGTATTCACAGGCAGTTTCAACCTCTGCATCTGACTCAAAGGCGCGGGTTGGTGCTCACAACAAATTTACAGTGTTCGTTTTGCTTTAGCTGGTTAATATCTCTTCAAATCAAAATTACTAGTAGTTCTGTGAACTATAAACCTCACACAGATTCAACTATCGCATATAAATGTTCAATTTCAATTAAAAATATCAACCGGCCCTTTTTCTTGGCCCTTTTTTTCGATTTTTTACAACAGGCTCCCTTAGCTTTGACGATCATAAAATTTCATTACTGAAACTCTATTACGATCATAAAATTTTCTAAACTCTATTCTCACTACAAAATTTCAAGAGCCTTTCTATTCTATAAAAATAGAAAAATCGTTTAACTATTTAAACTCGCTTTACCAGTTACTTTAACAATAGTATGAATTGACCTGGACTACACCAATCTCCACGATATCTCGGACATTGCGATGGAATTATCGTGTGCGATTGATTTATTAGTTTTGGATGTAATGTTCATGTCATTCTGAAACTCCCTGACTCTGTGTACACTAAATCCCGCATTTCTAGAATACCATTCCTAACTGATTTCTTCTCTGGGGTATAAAAGATGGTTCTTATTATGAAAGACAACCTGTGATGTACCCGGGGGAAAGGATCAGGAAACTTCCACTGAGACTTTTTCCAGTCTTAGTATACAGTAGGTAAATAACACGATAACTGATAACATTCAAATAAATCTTTTTATTGCAATGAGAAAACCGTTACGTAAAATTTGTTCATATTAAGCAGTCGTATATTTCTATTTAAGAGCTTCTTATTAGTTCCCATATACATGAGCAGCAACAAAGTTGACCAAAGGGATAAGCTTGAATCATCAATGGAGGTTACTTGAACACCAGAGTTAAACTCAAGTTTACCAGTTTGCACTGTAAATGGTTAAAATCTCTTATCATTCTTATCAGTATCAAAATTATTTTAAAACACAGGTGCGAGAACTGCGGAGTTTAGTCTGAAGATTATGATTAGGTATATTTAGTTTTCTCCGGATTAAGATTTACTTGGGTGGTAAAAAGGTCAAGTGCGAGTTCTAAATTTCTTATCTCTAACTCGTGTTATAACCTCTCGTAGCTTAAAGTATTCGTACTTACTATCTAAGTATAGTAATCTATTTTTAAGTCAGTATCTTTTATTTTGGCACTGGCATTGGACAAAAATAATTCATACAGCCACTGAGTCGATATCTTCCACACATTTTACACAATTCCGCGACGCTTTCGATGGCTTTTAGATATCCGGAAACCAATCTGGTTTGGATCAGTTTTCAAGACATTTTATCTTATTAAGGAAGAGTGGGGGGATTTTTGTAGACCTAGCTACTTACTTAGTTTCTTTCCGTGTCCATGATGATTGTGTCGTGGTTGTGGAAGGATTGATGGGGCATTCACCCCTGTGGACCCCAGAAAATTTTCTTAGCTCCTTCCATGTACCGTGTGTATTGTGTAATGTTGTTTATGTATTCAATAGTTAAAATATTTCTTAAATTAATAAAGTTGGGAACTTTCAATTTTGATTCTGCTTTTTGACATCTCTTCTCCCTGTGAGAGCTTGAAAAGTAAGCAAAAAGGCATAATAATCTGTTGACATTACTCATATCTCATTTTCTATATGTATATTGTAATTTATAATATAGTAAAACATATTCTTTCTTCATAAATAATTGGTTTTTGATATAATAAAAGACTATTTTTCATCGCAACATTAGCTTTTCGATGAGACAAATACTTACAAACTATATTTACCGTTATATATAAGCACTGTAGTTTTCTGGGAAGGCGTTCTCCGCGAAACAACCGTTTCGCTTGATTTATGTACGCTACATACCTACATATACGTATTTTACCTATCTCCTTCCGAGATACGAAAAAGTTATTTAATTTTTATGATCTAAGGTACTCTTGAGCAAAACATGTAGATATTATTTTTATATCACAGTTCCATGTAGCACAACCGTTTTAATTTTAAAAATACGAGTAGAATCTAATACTCCAGAACTCACGATATGAATGAACGAATTCACACTTATATGTTTGTCACTGTCAACCAAAACAATAACTGGCTAACGTATGGTAATAAATACATGTATTGGAATAAGTTGACCATATACATACCGGGTGACAAAGAAAAGCGATCCCTTGATTAGAGATAGAAAATAAACGAACCCTTGATTAGAATGATGAACTCTCTCATTCAGTGTCTAAAAAGATACTATCAGCGTGATAACTGATATAAGTTTGATAACTTATAATTACCTAAAACATTATTGAGAAACATATTATTATGCTGATTGTTCATCGATTAAATAACATGAGGTAGAGTAGGTAACTTGAAAAATTGACTTTTTTACTACTTTTTACAAAATAAAGTATTTCTAGAATTAATTTTATAGAATATCTTTCTACTATTGTTTTCTAAGTTCTCAGAGGAAACTTTGGTTTAATACTGATCACTGATCTCATTCTTTATACAGTGGATTTAAAGTACCTTAGAACAAAACAAAAGAGTTCATTTCCTTATCATCCCGTATAATAAAGAGTCAACCATTCAGTAATCAGTGGGGGAAATGACATGATCACTTATCTGTATTACTTCATGCCTTTTTGTACTTTCATTTTTTTTTGCGTGATCGATTTTACAGAGGGTCCGACCTTTCAAAGTTGTCGCTTTGACTGTAGTGACTACAAAAACAAGATTTGACTCCAAGTACACTGGTATGTCGATAAGATGATGTACAATGTACCTATGTATATTGTATATGCTGAATGAGAATATATTTTGAGCTGTTATCCTATAAAATTATAATCCTCAGCTTTCCAATTTTGAGCATGGTACATGTTTTTACGGGAGTAATTCGGTTTCAGAAATGTTCGTGTCTCGGCACGCGTGGAAATTTCCAGCAACTGCCATAGATGGCGAGCCAAGAAGGGAGAGAACTTATACTATGTTCACCACTTCGTCCCCTATTGCCATTTCTTTTTTTATGTGATTTTTTTTAAACCACTCGCAGTTATTTCAGTATCCAATGGCAAATGTATATGTATTGCTTCTTTATGTACAAAAGAAACATTTGTCAATTGAAACTCAATATTATGGACTACTTCTTCTTTCTTGCTTGCTCAAATCAATCAACATGGAGAAGACTGTGGACTAGAGTGTAATAGAAGGAAGTTGTGAGTGTAAGGAAGTACTGTAAGTTATGTAGAATTGTACATATTATTTCATTTTGAATGACGAAAATCTTTAACCCTACGAGTATGCTATTATAATTGTATTAGGTATTTTTTATAAACATATTCAATTTCAAAGGGCTTCGCGCTTTAAAATTTGCACCATGTCTCGCGTAAAATAATCCGGTCCTGGTTTCGGCCATGCCTTAAATTCTTGTGACTTTAGTCGTAGCCCCATGATGAATATCTAATTAAATATTTAGGTATGCTGCGTGAGCGTTGTGAAGAGTATTATGGAGGCCGAATATTTGGGCATTACTCATAATTATCATAATTGATATTAATTGATTCATATCACCCATGTCACACCACTTGTACATTGAAACAGCTCAATATTTCAATCTGTACCCAAGGTCATGAGAAGACTGCTCTCAATAATGATAAACTCTCTGATTGTCAAAAATGAATTACCTGTCGAATAATTTTTGTAAATTTTTTGTATTGAGGCAAAACTGAGTAAACCGAACCATTCCTCAAGGCAGTCAAGGAAATCCTTGACGAAGCATACCTATGAGGAAGATCTGGCATTGGACTGTTGAATTTTCCTGGAATGTACGGCGTCATTACTCATCAATTTATGCTAACTTCAGCATTCGTCAAATACTTGTACCTAACAATTTGGATAATTTACAAATTAATAGTACCTATGTAGGTATTATAGTCCATCCGTATTTCTATTGTGGAAATTTATTACAAAAATCTCCCTTTCAAGTATCAAATTTCGTTCTGATAACCAATCAGTGTGTTGTTAAAATTGAAAGTGAGATTGGGGATTTTTAGAGTGAGAAACTTTCTGGAACGAGGCTACCTACCAATTCATTTTTCATTCATCAGTAATTCAGTAGGTATTTTGCTAAAACTCTCTTAGCGACAGTAAGCACTACCTAGTTTCAGAAAACGAAACAACTCATGAAGTGCGGAATCGAGATATGAACGAAATATTTTATTATGAAATCGATTTCAACAACAGTTTTTTTAAAAATTCACTAGAGCGCGTGACATGTTTCGTTTTTAGATTTCATCGTTCCCATAGAACTCCCAGGCATTTCTAGTTCTTCAGTTCACCACTAGGGAATCCAGCTAATTTTCGACAAACCTTGCCTGTCTTGCGCTCTCTCAGATGCGCACTGCACCTTTTTTAGGGGTCTAACGGGTTAGTTTTATTTTGATATCTTTTAGTTTAGTGTGGTGTTTTTATTTTAAATTTCAAATGTTATCAGTTTATTATCATTTTAATATAATTTTTAATTGAAACATTAATTTATTAATCCAATGTGTTTGTATTATAAATTGTAAAGTCTCGTTTCGTTTATCAAATATTCGAAATTATGTCGGAAGTCCCAAACGCTGCTACGAGTCCCAAATTATCTACTACGGATAGAGTGATAAAAAGTAAGTACGGGAAGAACTTTACCCATATTTTCAAAAAAAAATTCAAAGTAGGTACATTGATTTTTCTTCAAAGTCGGCCATTTGCACAATTTTATGTAGAATTTGCCTCTAAATTTGGAAATAACCACTCAAACATGTTTGATTGTCTATTCTTCTATCGCATTGAACTTGAAAGTAATTCATTTTGTTGAAATTCACGTCCCACTAAAATGCTCCTCAACACAATATTGAAAATGTGATAAGGTTACAATATATAGCACTTGCTTAGAAAATCGTTAAAGTGAGAGTTCATTTTACTGAACACTGAACAAATAAACTGAGATAGTTTCCACTCAAATTAAATTACAAGATGTTCAGCTAATTTTGAATAAAAATAACCTTTTACTCCTAGTAACTTCTATGTTCTCAGCTTTACCCAAGCTGTATCAGGGTCCAAATTTAGACAGAATTCACAAGGTACTGTTCATACACTTCTCTCATGAAAATAAGATTCCAAGATTTATCAATTGATTACCTACCTTGAACACTTTAAAATACTAGACATGTCCAATACACCTGGTTTCAAAGATGCTTAACAACTAGTAATTTATTGGTAACTTTCAAGTAGGAAACTCATTTGATTGGAAACTTCTTATTCCCCATAAAACAAAGTGCTGAATTATAAAGTAGGATTACATAAAAGATTAGCCAGACAATCCCTCAAGTAAGAGTTTCAAGTGTACTATTGTCTGATTTGACGGATGGTCTGACCTAACTTTGTTGTAGTTTTATTTCATAGTTTGACCCTGTGTGTAGTTAGAGTAGAACCTATGAATATTCACAATATAAAGTCAATTTTCTAAAAATTAAATTGAAGGTCAAAAAATCAAGTACCTACCTAATATAATTATAATGGTACTAATTATTATATCAATTAAATTCAAAGGGCAAAATTAATATACAAATTTGACTCATGACTTAGCTTCATTTCTCCCTGTCTAAGACATTCAAAATCTAGACTTAGCACTACAGATGTATTACAAACTAATTTCACACTTCGGGCAAAATTAGTAGACATTTTTGTAATACCTCTGTGCGGCGCATAAATCTAAAAATGCATTACTGTGTAAAGATAGGAAAATAGATGCTTACCGATGACTTAAATTATTGATGTTGTCTATTAATTTCATCCTTAATTTTATTCTGTTCATTAACAATTTCAAAAATGCTGTAAAAAAAAGTAAAGAAAGAAATTACCCAATTACTTTGGAATCTCCCGCTTTCATGGGTTGATTTTTAATAAATTTAATTCATACTGAAACAGTCAGTAATGTTGTGGTGTGCATGGTAGCATTTGCCTCTTTGAATAATAATTACCTTTCTACATGGAATTTAGTTTTTCTCTGCTTCAAGTAAAGTCACATATTCTTATTTCACTTGTAAGAACCATTTAATCATGCAGATTAAGTCAAAAAGCATGTAGTGTAAAAAAAAAAAAATAGTTTTAATACCTTTTAAATGAAAAATATGGTGTTTGGCAACAATGGGTGATTGGAAACACATTGTATTGGAACACTCTATGTATGTATAGGTACATTACCAAAATGTAACATAGTAATGAACACATAAAGTTGTATCATGAATTGTCATAGCCAGGTATATTTGGTGAAATATTTGAGGTTGGGAACAGTAAAAAATGCTCTCTTTAGAAGTAGGTATCCATAGAAGTGAGAGCCATTCAAAATAGTACTTCTATTAAAATTTCTGGCTGTTTGCTTCTCACAGAAAAATCATGCATGGCAACTTTATACTTAACAGTCCAAAGTCACCAATATGTCTTTTTCTTTGTACAGGGCACTCTTTACATCTCCAAGGACATTGTTAGATTGTCCTCTACAACACATTCTCCTCTTACAACCCTTTACTCTCAAACTTTCCTCTACTTTGTCCCTCCATCTTAGCTTTAGCATCCCTCTTTTTCCCCTTCCCCAACCTCTAGTTTCTCAATTTTCCTACTGACATCAGTGATTTTTTAGTCAACAATACACATCCATCTTTGGTATTTTCTAAACTGGATCTAACAGAGATGAAATTCTCAACAACTTCATCTATGCCACTACCAGTATTCTCTCTTATGCTTTAGTTATTGACCACGTTTTCGGACTATACCTTACGGTGGTTTCACTACTCCTTTCTATATTATTCCCTTCATTATTGCACTAATTTTCTTTTTACCCAATACAAGTATGTCACTCATTCATTTCCAATTCCAATGCATCTAGCTACAACCTAATGATTCATTGCGCCCCTTAGTTTTCCAACCCTTAAAGTGAACTTTTAAAAAAGATAAAAAAATAAATATTATGTAGGTATTTGCAAATAATCCACCTATTTTAACCAATAAATTGCACGTAAATTTTTGCTTACTGAGCTAATAGTGTCCTAGGTAACAGTGCGTCCCAACTTTTTAACTCTGTGTGCTGTGCCTTTCTGATTGGTAAAGTTTCTTTCAACTTTTATCTTCTTTTAAATTGATAATAAATATCATCATAATGTATTATGTTATGGGACAGTATTAGCTAAACACGCCATCCTGATTCGGGATACATCATAATCTTAATCTCTTACATTATAATCTCAACAAAACAGTCACACTATAATAATAATTCAGTGTTCGTGAGGTAGCACAGACACCTATATCACGGTGGTGAGATTATTATGGACGCCCAGATCCAGTCCAGGCTCCTTTCATGTCCATTGATTTGATTTGGTTTTAACGTCCTGATTTTAGATAGTAGGACGGGTGTTTTACCCATTAACCTCACTCAGCCTGGGTAGGGCCGGGAATGCCAGCCTCACGTGTTTGCCAGGGAACAAAATTTTCACTGTAAAAGTCTACTACAACCGAAAATCGACCTCAGGATCACTAGACTAAGGGCAGTAATCAAAACCGTTACTAGAGGCTGGTGCCACAGTCAGACTGTTACTCATAGATGGATTCAAACTCAGAATGGTCTCCACTTCATGTTGCTTTAACTTTCAGTGATCCAATAAAAAAAATATTAGTGATTTCTACTATACTCTGCTTCTGATAACAGTAAGATGAAGTTCCAAAATACAACCTGTACTAGCTTTAGCAAAAAAGAAGCTGTTCAATGACACCTCTCTTGAGACCAAATTTGGAAAGGGAAAAGTTCGACCCGTCATTCAATATGATTAAACAATTTCATTCAAAAGTTCTTTTCTAGACCACCTTTAGGTGGATAACTAGACAACATGATGAGCGGAAAATGAGAAGGAAAAATTTCTGTTGCGGAAAAAATATGGGGGAGAACAAATAACACGTGGGAATTTCAGTGAAGATATGAAGTGTCAAGTGAGTGGGGTAGTTAATACTAGTAGATCTAAGTAGGTTGCTAGAAGCTCTATTCTGATATGTATTCCTACATATAGGTATTGGTAAAGGTAGAGCTATCGGCTACGAAAGCTCTTTGTCACTGCGACCTTAGATAGATCTTTTGTGACATTCCTACATACAACTTACTCACCACATCAAGCAAAAATTCGTGAGAAGCCTTTTTTGCAAAAGAAAGTGATTCTGCATTTTAAATTTACCTTACTATTACATGAGGTATATTAAATTTATATTAATCGAATAATATTAATAAATGTTTCTTCAAGTGACACCACCCTGTCCCTATTCTGAGAAAGGTGTTCAGACCGAAGCCTTGAAGGTTGGTCAACTTTAGATTGTTAAGTCACCTAAATGTGACTCGATTCAAACATTTAGCCAAATAAGGGCCTATTCAGGATTTGACGGATTGCCACCTTGCATTGTCTTGCGGTCGAGTGGTTTAAGTGACGTCTACCTACTGAGATCAAGCCACAAGAGCGATTGATAAGAGATAATAAACTGAGCCTAATTGACTAGAAGTAGTCAATTCTTTTTTGAAGTTTGAAAATGATGATAGTGTTAGATTTTTGCAAATGCCAAAGGAGAGAAAATACCGTCCGATATAATAGACAAATATTTCAAACACTATAGACTAGTTATAGCCACAAGGACAATAGACGTTCAGACCAGTTGAAAGAATTTTTAGTTGTAAGTTGTAAGCCATAATAGAACTTTTGATCTGACCATAAATACTTCACAGAATGCTTTTTAGATGAGATTTTGTGTTTTATCTGATCTTCTAGCTCCAGAGTATCTACTTGCTAGACCTTAACATATTTCATGTACACAGGTGCCATGGAATGGCTTTTAACTCAAACACACTACCATTCTCCTACTTTTATTATTTTATCTTGGAGGCTACTCAGATGTTAAGTAGTGTTTGTCGCCATGTAAACTTTTTTCCATCTCTAACCGAAAAGCGTGAAAACAGAGATAAAATGCAAGTTTTCTCTCTGAGCCACTTCTAGGACAGAGGGGAAATAACAAAGAGAACACTTACTTGCTAATAGGTACTTTGTGTCAAAGTAAATACTTTCAAACTACTTTCCTAACAGTCATGTCGAAATTTTTTAGATGAGGAATAAAGTATGTGTGTGCTTTTAAGAGTTCAACTACATTTATGTATTGTACATTTTTTATATATTTTATCTCTACATCGAAACCGCCACTCGCATAACTTATTGCATTAGCGTTCGTGCTCTTATGACTAAGATGGATGTGTCGACAAGAGGAACTTGTGGTGTATGGAGCAATGTAGCATATCTACTCTTTATTAGAAGCTTTGTGCTTTAGGTTTGGCAGGAACTTCAAGGAGCGTACATAGGAGTATAATGTCAGTCCTTACGATGCCGATGGTTTGTCCTGCAAATATTTCACATGTGAAATGTGAGGACGAGCTGGGAAAAGCAGGACAATGCTTAAAGCTGCTATCACAACATTGTGAGAGCAGCTAGTATGTGTGTGAGAGGTACAAGAAGAAGATATAAGAGTGGAGAGACGTTGCTAGGATTCGAATAAAAATAAAATATTTATTAAATTTAAAAAATAAATAAATACCTAATTGAACATTCTCCATCTGAACTATTATTTATTAACCCGGTTAAAGACTATTACCGCACCCTCTTGGCATAGCTCTTATCGCTACATCAACAACACGAGTACCTATCTATAGTGCACAAAGTTGATTTAAATGGGTTTTCTGTAAATATCGTATTTTTGAGACTCCAAGTTAAACAGGGCTGAATGTATAATTTGTGTCAAACTTTTATTATTAAACAGATTCAATCAAGTTTTATTTACAAAATATAGTATATACAATTTACAAGAAACAAAGTTGAAATTATTAAACAAAACTTGATCAAGGGCGGTGCTAATGCCTACGGCATTCTTTATAAAAAGAGGAAACTTTGATGAAGTTTCCTCTTTTTATAAAGATACATAATAATTATGAACGTATTCGATCTTGCACATTCCTGTACAGATTGTATCGTTCACAATTTGTGTCCACTGCCTAATCCAAATCCAGTGAGCTAACATTAATGTGAGTAGACTAGGAAAAGCATAAGACTGGAAAATAAGACAGGCAAGGGGGGGGGGGGGGGGGTAGAGAATTTTAGAACAAAGAGCTGAAGAGACAAAGCACATCAAGAGACCAGAGGGTGGGACATGGGGTGGGGGGCCCGGGTGTTAATATAATGGTAAATAACACGCTTTTGTGTGATGTTGTTTGTGTTACTCTAATTTTGAAAATGCCAACAATCCATGTAGAAGAAAATGGGAGCGACGATGTGAAGGATAGGAACAAAGGAGACGGCGAGGAGAAAAAGTTGTGGAAAGAAAATGTGCAAACTGACTGAGAGCAGAGACTAAATAATGTATATGTAAGAGGTTACCAGGCGTGGATGGACTGGACCTGAGATGGAAGAAAGGCGTTTCTAATATACAAAAAGTATTTGTTAATTTTTATTCCTCTTTTTCACAGTTTGGCGATTTAGAAATCTTTCAGTATATTACATGTTATTTTATGATGTTTTTCAAAAAAATATTCTGTAAAAAAAAACTATAGGTAGGTGATTTATGCGTAGTAAAAGTACTTCATTAATCGTATTTATAAATATTGATCAAAAACATATGTCTCACTTTGGTATGTACGTATTAACGCGTTACCGACGTGTTATTCGGTCAAATATTTTCTATGAATACAGTGATTCATATTACATGAAAACTAAAGACAAGGTTCTGGGTGCGACTACCATGCCTGGTTCATTGTAGCACAGGTAACATTAGGAGGACTCCCATGCCTGGTCCCATGTAACACTAGGAGGACTCCCATGCCTGGTCCCATGTAACACTAAGAGGACTCCCATGTAACACTAGGAGGACTCCCATGCCTGGTCCCATGTAACACTAAGAGGACTCCCATGTAACACTAGGAGGACTCCCATGCCTGGTCCCATGTAATACTAGGAGGACTCCCATGTAACACTAGGAGGACTCCCATGTAACATTAGGAGGACTCCCATGCCTGGTCCCATGTAATACTAGAAGGACTCCCATGCCTGGTCCCATGTAACACTAGGAGGACTCCCATGCCTGGTCCCATGTAACACTAGGAGGATTCCCATGTAACACTAGGAGGACTCCCATGTAACACTAGGAGGACTCCCATGCCTGGTCCCATGTGACACTAGGAGGACTCCCATGTAACACTAGGAGGACTCCCATGCCTGGTCCCATGTAACACTAGGAGGACAACCATGCCTGGTCCCATGTAACACTAGGAGGACTCCCATGCCTGGTCCCATGTAACACTAGGAGAACTCCCATGCCTGGGTCCATGTAACACTAGGAGGACTCCCATGTAACACTAGGAGGACTCCCATGCCTGGTCCCATGTAACACTAGGAGGACTCCCATGTAACACTAGGAGGACTCCCATGCCTGGTCCCATGTAACACTAGGAGGACTCCCATGCCTGGTCCCATGTAACACTAGGAGGACTCCCATGTAACACTAGGAGGACTCCCATGCCTGGTCCCATGTAACACTAGGAGGACTCCCATGTAACACTAGGAGGACTCCCATGCCTGGTCCCATGTAACACTGGGAGGACTCCCATGCCTGGTCCCATGTAACACTAGGAGGACTCACATGCCTGGTCCCATGTAACACTAGGAGGACTCCCATGGCTGGTCCCATGTAACACTAGGAGGACTCCCATGCCTGGTCCCATGTAACACTAGGAGGACTCCCATGCCTGGGTCCATGTAACACTAGGAGGACTCCCATGCCTGGGTCCATGTAACACTAGGAGGACTCCCATGCCTGGTCCCATGTAACACTAGGAGGACTCCCATGCCTGGTCCTATGTAACACTAGGAGGACTCCCATGCCTGGGTCCATGTAACACTAGGAGGACTCCCATGCCTGGTCCTATGTAACACTAGGAGGACTCCCATGCCTGGTCCCATGTAACACTAGGAGGACAACCATGCCTGGTCCCATGTAACACTAGGAGGACTCCCATGCCTGGTCCCATGTAATACTAGGACAACTCCCATGCCTGGGTCCGTGTAACACTAGGAGGACTCCCATGCCTGGTCCCATGTAACACTGGGAGGACTCCCATGCCTGGTCCCATGTAACACTAGGAGGATTCCCATGTAACACTAGGAGGACTCCCATGCCTGGGTCCGTGTAACACTAGGAGGACTCCCATGCCTGGGTCCGTGTAACACTAGGAGGATTCCCATGTAACACTAGGAGGACTCCCATGCCTGGGTCCGTGTAACACTAGGAGGATTCCCATGCCTGGTCCCATGTAACACTAGGAGGATTCCCATGTAACACTAGGAGGACTCCCATGCCTGGGTCCGTGTAACACTAGGAGGACTCCCATGCCTGGTCCCATGTAACACTAGGAGGATTCCCATGTAACACTAGGAGGACTCCCATGCCTAGGTCCGTGTAACACTAGGAGGACTCCCATGCCTGGTCCCATGTAACACTAGGAGAGCAGAAACTTTGTTCAGCACAATTCTGTGTCTCTGTGTTAACCTGAAACTTTCAACTTTCCCTGTGCGTTGTGTTTTTCGTTCGATATTTTCGTCCTCGCATTTTATCCAGGCATTTACTTCTCTTCTCACTTCGCCATTGCTTTGTTATACACACTTTTTATCTTCATCAAATCTATGGCAGTTTTTTTTTATTTGTTTCTCCCTCTCTTCATGTTGCTCCTGTATTGTTTCTATTCCCTGGCCTTGGCAACCTGTACTGCTTGCGATATTTTCCTTTTCTTGATGCTAGTGACTGAAAGCTCCGACCACCGGGTAACTGAATAACTAACTTGTTAGAATTCAGAGCTGGTTTGAATTCAATAAGGCTTTCTTTCGCACCACTTTCGTTATCACAAGAAGAAGTTCTTTCAGTGTGCCGTTTCCCAAACCTATTTAGGGTCGGCATTATTCAACCTTTTCCTCCTTTAAATGAGGGCAATTACCAAATAAAAACCCTACCTAACGGTGATACCTTTTACCGCCTATTTTTAATCCTTCTATTATCTTACTCACTTATAGTTTTCATCTCTTCGCTCTACACTACGTGTCCAAACCTTTAGACTGTTAAATACCTTTTCCTCATGGTTGAGGTTGTTTGTTTCTGGCACTCTTACTTCCACATTTTACGACTCCCACTTTCGGTAACAGAATGAGAACTGGTGTATTCAACGTGCCATTGACGCTAGAAATTAATAACAATCAACTCTAATTCTAAGGCTTTCATGGATATTGCTGCTCTCGCTTGATCCACTGTGAGCGTACATAGTGCCTTTTGGTGATCTGCCAGACGGCAGCTTCCGGTTTCTTAACCAACGCGGCCGGCGCTCCTCATGTAAAGGTCACGGCTCTGACCCAGAAATAGTCCTGGGTCAAGAAAGATCATGAGATAGAAAGCTCTTTTCCTTACTGGGATATTCATTGCGTGCCATCTGGTAACTGGGTTGAATGGGGTATAGTGCACTGCTAGTCAAGTGAATTGAATAATATGTGAATTGAATTGAATTGAAAGTGGTTAACGCGATAGTCTGGTAATCCAGATATCGTAGGGATCCGTTGGTTCGAATCTCACCCAGTGCATGAATTTTTCCTCATTCATTTGAGTTTGTGAACACATGATAATGAGACTCTGAGGGTTAGGTGGTAGAAAATGCTTTGAGCATTAACCTCGCCTGATGGTGGTTACCTTCCACTAAAGAGTATAACCAATTATTATAGATATTCTGATGTCGTTCCAGCGGCAGCGGTTTGTTCTGTTTAAGAAGAACGGCAACCACTTTAACATCGATGGATTTGTTTGTACTTATTGGGGTGATAAGAAATGTTGTTCTTACCTTATACATCTCTTGAGAATTTTCTTCTTTCTACGATTGCGTCAGAGGAATTTTAGTTCTATATTTCATATTAAAGTAAGTTGAATTAAAATTTTCTTTAGACGTTCTTATTAAGAAACCTACTTGGGGTCAGAATTTTTTTATGAATCCTTTCCTTCCATATCTTTACATTTAGTGGGTCCTCTTTCTCTAGTTTTTATCTCTTAGGTCTTCCTCAACTTTGTTTATCCATCTCATCTTCAGTCTCCTCCTATTTTTTATTTTAGTTTATTTAGTTTAGCCCTTTAAATATGGGCAATGAAAAAGTAAAAGCCCTATTTAACGGTGATACCTTTTACCACCTATTTCTAATCCTTCTAATATTGTCTTACTCACATAGTTTTCATCTCTTCGCTCTACATGTCCAAACCCTTTGACTTTAAAAAATATAATACAATATGTTGTTCCCCGGCATGAAAAGCCTTACTATATTACTAGTTTCTCTATAGTTCAAGCTCTCAATAATTCATTTTTTATCTTGAACATTACTCTTCTCGAGGAGTGTCAGCAAAGTGTCATTAGTCATTACTCATGTCTCTAGCCTTCGTCAGACTTTTATCCCAGTTGTTATTTTTATAAATTTTAAAAGCATTACCTGTGTCGGATAAAGTAAATGCAGAAGTACCTCTGGAAATTTAATAATATCATTCAAGAAAAGGTTGAATTGGTGCAGTTTTTGAAATAACGTGAGAGTGTAGGCTTCTCAATGGAGACATTGCAGAACTAGAAGAGAGGCAACTCCTTCTATATTAAAAGAACACCAAGTGATTTGAGCCATCCTAATAAGAGGGAACACAATCGTACACGTGGATTATTCATACTCCTCGGAGACAAAATTTGAAAAAGGAAAGTTTGTGGGCTCTTGTTCAATTTCTGGAATCTCTCCTTTTCTACATGCAAAATCATAGCATTGATCTATTAGGTATACAGGGTGAGCTTTAAGTTCATCCCACGCGGCGACCAGCCCTAAACTAACAATATCGTAAAGGTTTGAGTAGTAAGTTGTTTGACAGCATCTCGTATCAAAAAGTTTCATCTTTCTACGAATTACGATTCCTGAGGTACAGGATGTAAAACATACTGGGGGTGGGCTGGTACTTTATGCTCACTCTGTATATTATGCAAGTACATAATTATTATATCACTTTGTCCGTGTTTTTAATTTTTTTATATCAAGTGTTCTCACAATCGCCAGTACCTGATTGATGAAAACAGTGAGTTGCACTCACAAAGGTCGAAGCGAGTCATGCCATTAGCATGTCATACCACTCGAACAGACAGCGTTGTTGCTTTCCCAAACTCTTGTTGGATACTGCCGCCGCGATGTGTTGATCTGATATCGTGTACAACACCTATCATATGAGTTGCAAGTAGGGCAAGATTGTTTTCTATTCAGTTTTTGAACCTGTGCCACTTCGCCGTGAGTTCTCTCTTCCCCATTGGTGGTATTCATTCTGCTACGAGTATGTTGGCGTTTCTAATTATTTTATTCGAGTGTTTAGCCGCAACCGCACTCCTCTCATTGTTTTTGTTGTCATGTTCATTAATTTATCAACATGCTATCGTTTACAATATATTTCCCGTCTCTTTCAATTTGGGATGATATAACGTTTGTTTGATGCACGTCCGTCTGTGTGTTTCCCGTGCATCAAAGAAAACTTATGTCACTTACTTCGGGTCTCAGCGCTATCTCTTTTTGCTCAGGGTAAATTGAGTCTCCATTTTGCTGATACCTATTATTCCTATTTAATTTGTTGTATCCATGTGACTTACTTATGCCTTGAAGCGAACCCTTCCCTTCTTTTTGTAGGCTCACTGAGTGTTGTTTTCTTGGACAAGCGTTTGTCTAGATATTTGCTTCTGTACAAGCTGGTACGTTTATAAGAAAACACGGAGAGTAGCCTTATATGAAGACTCAGGATCAGTTACTTAAAATACACTTACTTATTGTATTAAACATAGAATAGCACTTGTCATACGAGATAAAATATGTATTTTTTGATTTAAATTTATTGTGTTTCAAAAATTGCACTGGACAAAGAGCTAGTTTTTTTTTTTTTTTTTTTTTTTAATAATTTACTCAAGTATTCATTATTTTCTAGTTTCTAACAATTTTTGCCGTGTACCCTCCATGAATGAATAAAATTTCATTCTGTCCCACGAGTCTTACATGAAATTGACCTCCTTCCAATGAAATATCGTTCTGGTTCTGACACCGAGTATCTGATACCCAACATAAAAGTTACCAATAAGGCGAGATACCATGCATGCATAATGCCCTTGCGACATGGTCCAAACAATCGCGCACTCAGGTTGCCAATGGACTATCAAAATGACTTTGCACGAGAATAGCGCACCTCAAATTGGAGATATATTTTATGCTCGCTTTAATTTACGATAATAACGTGCGATAGCGAGTGGGTGGGAGCCAAATGATATTCCCGCTATAGTTGTTTATGATTGGCACGGCTCTCCCAACTCATATAAAGCGCTCGATTGCTCATTACTCTAGTTTTAATAGGTGTTAGACGATGCGCCTGTTTCCTTGTTCAATTT
Organism: Bactericera cockerelli; assembly: GCA_024516035.1. Classification (NCBI taxonomy): domain Eukaryota; kingdom Metazoa; phylum Arthropoda; class Insecta; order Hemiptera; family Triozidae; genus Bactericera; species Bactericera cockerelli. Next base: position 22,389,707 of record CM044960.1, read on the forward strand.
AACCTTTAATTCATGCTGGGAGATATTCCAAAGAGGTTCTTGCAAATGAGTGTCGACTACTCATAAGTAAGGGACCTTGTGTTGTGCGAAGAAGAGCAAGTCATTTTTGATCATTATCCTAATTATGTAAAAGCTCATCTCATCAGTGAGGATAAAATCCATAGGCCGACTGGTTTGCAGCACTCACCGTCTGGTAAGTCTAGTGTTGGTTTTAAATTTACTTCACCCTACACCGCCAACACAGTTCGTTCGTATTAATAAATTTTGCATTTTATCGCCTGGGATGGTTTTACTTCCGAGAGATTTCTAATATTAGAAATGGGAAGTATGTATTGTGTTTTATTATTGTTTATTGAGAGGATTGATTTGTTGAGAATGTACAAGTAAAAAGATAGCACTTGATGAGATCGCAAAACCAGGTAGGTCAGGCATATTCAAATTCAATGCCAAGGATTTTTATTTTAGATTTGCTTTAGCTTTTATTCATCATCATAGGGTGGCGTCATCGTGAACGATGGTAGCCAGACAGTGGATGAATGACTCCGCACTTCTATCACTGTCTTTACAAGGAGGCAAATAATTGACAAGGGCCCTCAGAACCAAGGCAAGGCTTTTTTTTTATTAGTGCAGTAAATGTTTCTAATAATGTATTGTGAATTGTGACAACAATCAGTACTAATTCTAGTCTCAGTGCCAGGATCTCTTGTATATACATTCTACGAGTATTTATGATGTGGGTTCAGTAGAGTAATGTACCCTCCCATGTTGTAATCTCAAAGACAATGAGTATACCTAATTGGCGTCTAATTTCGTCAAGCACTATCATTGTTATTCATCTAATTAGCGAAGAACTCGAGTTTTGCAGTCACTCGTGTCGGAAAAAAGCAAGGTGTTACTATGTCATTTCACGTTGAATTTGAATCCGTAATCATAATTTAGCAGTATGGCGACAAGCGGATGATAAATGCATCGAGACAGAAATTTGGCAAATTGTGATTTTTCATTTTTACCCCCGTCCTGTTGTCATGTAGATGTGGAAATGCACTCTGTTCTAGTTGATTTGGCGCGGGCTATAAAGACAATTAGTTACCTCGCGACAATAACAATGCATCGGAATGTAAATTACGCATAATATCTCTTGCAGATTCATAAACAAAAATGAGATTATTTTAGGATAGAAGAGTGAGAAAAGAGAAAATTAGAACTCTTGAACATTCCAAGTTCATCATTTAGTAGGCTATGAAAAGAGGGGCAAAAATTAGTCTAAAGCGCGTTTCAATAGGCACTCGATGTTACTCCAAGGTACATTTTCGGTAAAAACTTCTTTGATCGATATTATAAACTTCTTTGATCGGATAAATAACTTTGTTATACTGGTACAATTAGGTACATGTAATGAATATGATTAAGTATGAAAAAGTTGTTTGATACATGACTGCCCTAATATCGTCATTCTTGCCCAAATAAACTGAAGTCGTCCGTTCTCGGCTTCTACCACCTCTCCAAGTCTACGTGTCTCTTATGATTCTTCAGCTTCTGTTTCATTGACACACCAGTGTCTCCCCGCCGCACGCGCGCCGCTCTGTGTCGCAATGTTTCGATATTTTCAAATCTCTCCAATCAATACCAACGGCTGCGAGAGTAAAAGTGGCGACCAGCGCAAGAAAACAAAAAACAAGACATCACATTCACAATAAAATAGTGCGACAACGTTCCAAAAATATGAAACGAGTTGAAAACATTGTACACATATGACGATGATATGGAGATTGCTCAACCCGTTGCTCCCCTGGGGACAGTTGCTCCCCTTGAGGCAGTCGCGCTAGGCGGGGAGCTTTGCTATAGTCTCAACCTATAAATTCTCTCTCTCCCTTCCCTCCCATTTCTATATTAAATCCTCCCATCCTTACATCATCTTTCTTCGCGTTTTTACTTTCGATTCTTTTGTCTTAATTTTGTAACACATGCTTTTCTTGCGTCAAAGCAAGTTTTTCCAAGTATTTTCTTTCACAGAAACGAATTCTCTGGGACCTGTGTGTTCTTTGTTCATCTCGTGAGTTCATGTGCTGATGATTCCCAACCAACTCATCCTCCTCTTTCTCAGCCTCCGTTAGCATTCGGTAGAACAAAAGCTTACTCATGTATGTGTAACGCTGTCTTCTTTCTCCCCATGTAGAATATTTTGCGAGACGGCACGGTTTAAAGCGAAAGATTGTGTTATTATTTTTGATGTTTGAATATTTCACGCTGCAGAATGTTGTGTTATAACCTTCGCTCTGGCGATATGAACGTGTGTTTCCAGTTATTGTGTCCATGTAGATGAAGTGCCCGTGTGGGGGTGTTTGTCGCTTGCTTGTGGTGAGGGTGGGATTTGTAATGGCCCAGTTAAAGTAACTCCACTCAGGAAATCTTGCTCATACTAATAAAGCGTAGGGGATAAATTTGCTATTGGCAATAGTAACGCGGCTCAAAGATCAATAATACAGGAAGAAGAAAAAAACATTCCTTTTTGCTTGAAAAGTTTACAAACCCATTTCAATAAGACGTTGACACGATTTTTATTAGCCCTGTAAACCATTTTAAGTGAGTATACGTTTACATGCGCTTAGAGAAGACACGGAAAAAAGATGACTGTGTAGTACCTACTGAGGAAAACATCAAGTAATTGGGCGTTATCGAGATATGAGAAAAAATATGATTACGATATGACACAGTTACTTATGTATTCATTATACTCGAACACATACTTGAAATCAATAGGCCATGTTTAATGGTTGTTGTATTCTCTTATCAATCGAGTAGAAAACTTAAATCACTGATAACGCCTATTCCATAGACTACTTACTAAGTGAAATTGCGCGTGATACCCTGATACCCCTTCCTTCCTAACCGCGAGACAATGTTTACGGTACTTAGTAAAAAGAGCAAACCACACATTGAGAGATGATGTCATTCAATATTCGAAATTTGTGGGTGTTTTGTTTTTTATCTATATTTATAACATATGCTCAAAACTTACCTCTAAGAATTGCTCGATCGTCTTGAGTTTGACAGGGAACAATATTAAGAGAGGATACAAATGGACATACTAGGGTACAGGAAATAACCTTGGAATAGATTAAAATTAACCCAGGGTATTCCTTGCTCAACTACCTATTTACCCATATAAATTTGAATGAAATAGTAAGGATGAAAGCATCTTAGAATGCTGGAAAATCCAAAGAAAACTAAAAGCCGCCATTTTGGTATTTATTTTGAAAAGACCCTTTGGCTTTAAGAGTGGGCGAAAGCCTGCTTGTACTGGCTTCATAATAACCTTTTGTATCTAAAAAGTTACTATGATTCGGAAGGTAATATGATGAGATTCTCGAGCGTTTTACAGGTAAGTAATGTATACGCTAACTTCACAGTGTAACAACACTAACTACATCATGTAACTTTTTTTTTTTTTTAAAGATGAGTGTTTCATAGCCGTTTTTATTTCGTAGCCATGAAACAGGAGCTACTGTACACGCTTGTGGTCTGTGTTGCAGCCTGACCATCCCATAGTATGCCTCCCCTCTAATGGGCGAGAAGTGACACAATATACTTCCCAAGAATACAAATTTTTGTCGGCACGGGGGATTGAACCCGGGACCTTCCGCATGGCAAGCGAGTGCTTAACCACTGAGCTATTCGCGCGCTTTTATTACACTTAAACTACCTAACATTGGTAGTTGATGTGGTTAAGGCGCTAGACTTGGAAACAATCTAGATTCTAGAATCTAGAGTGTCGCCCGGATCCGTGAGTCGGATCACATGCACCCAGCAGTGTTTTTAGATACCAGAGGACAAATTATCATAGGACTGATAGTTGGGTGCTAGAAAATGCCTTGAGCAATAGCCTCGCCTAGTGGTTACCTTCCAGTACCACTAAAGACTTATTATTATTACTACACAATCAAACAGATAAAAGACTAAAATATTAAGAGATCAGGCTGCATCAGGGTGTAACTAGATATTTCTTATCTCAATTGTAAAGCCCAGTTTAACATTGATTAAGATTTACAAGCAACTCAGGTAGTCAGTGGATCGATCCTAGTACTTACACTCAACTACCTACTTATCTTGTAAACTGGATTACTAAATTGGGCAGTTCAATTACTTCTAATACATGGTGTACGAGGATTTTATTTGTCTGTACGGGGTATAGAAATTTGTGTTGACATAATGGAGAAATTTATTTTTTATGAGCTTACCTACATTTTTTCTTTATATCATTGCTTTTGATGTAATCTGATTTTATCTGACCTTCTCAAACGGCTATAACAGTTAAGCCGTTAAAAATAAGTTGAGAAACGAGCTCAATATTGCTCGGTACATTCCAGTATGAAGTATCTCAATGACCTACATATATACAGTATGTTTCAGAAAAGGTGGCCACCCCCTCGTAACTTTTGAAAGCGACGGAATTTTTCAATTCTGTAAAGTCCTAAGTATAGGAAGTGCCCTATGGCCCATCCTGTGGTCATATTTATTTTTGGCCCCGGTTGGCCCTTCCGGCTTTTAGGCCATATTTTTTCATTTTTCTCGCGAATTTTAAATGGAATGCTATATTTTTTATTCCTGTTAGTTAAAGTCCAAGTTACGCTGAGTATAATGAGCTTTTAAAATTTTCAAAAACCTTATCAGGGGCGGAGCTAGTAGGGTGCAAGGTCCAAAATTGTTACACGCTGTATTTCAGCATTAGTTAAATTTTTTAGTACTTTTTTTATTTTCATAGGTTCTAAATATTGTTTTACAACATATGAAATCAAAAAAATATTCTTGTTTACTTCTAATCAGGATCATAGTAAGGTTTTTGTAAAAGTACTTTTTTTCTCACGTCAATTTTTCCGAAATTTAATGGAGTTCTCGAAATTGGCATTTTTAGAGGTGAAAGTCTGCAGTGACATATGTTTTTTATGCTTGAAATCAAAAGAAAACTTAACGGAGAAAGCGATTAAGATCATAAAAAAGGACATTTAACCTGCTAGTTTTTTCACGACAGTGCCCGGTAAAGTGGGTGAATTTCGTATTGGATTTTTTTGTTGTTGAGGAAACATAATTGGCATAGAAAATAAATAATACCTAAGAAGGGAATAATACTTCAATAAACATAACTAAATACGAATATAAATGAAGATTATTTCTTCTAAATCAGTGTCGGATTTATTTTTTTTTCTCTCTCTCTCTTTTCCTCTTTAAAATAATTGTATTATTTTAATTTTCAATCATTCTGGAGTCAGTCCGATGGCGCTTTGAATGCAATGATTCTTGTAGGATCACCGAGGTTAAGCAACGTCCAGCGAGGTGAGGACTTCGTGATGCTGGCGAATGGAGGGTAACACCCCCGTTTTGATATGACCATGCAGTTAAAACGCGATATTAATATTAAACCCAAATTAAAGAAAAATCATACTGGTGTTGCTAGTAATGAATACAGGTCTCTAAATAAAGGGCCATTTTTCCAGGTTGATAACCAAACTCCTTTTTTTTTAAGAAAGATTTTTTTCAGAAGATTTTTTTTATTTAATTTCGTTTGTATTTATGTTTAGTGAAGATTAATTCTCTTATAAGGTATTATTTATTTTGTATACCAATGGTAAATCCCAATAATTTCGTAATTTACACATTTCATCGGACTCATTATGGAAAAAGTAGTTTTTTTTGTTTCGAAAAAATAGTGTTTTCTCAACAACAACAAAAATCTAACTATCTCGAAATTTCAGAATAAAAAATACCGGATCAAGTACAAAACTCTTGAGGGTGAAAATTAAACCAATTCAATTATTTAAAAGAGGAGAAGAGAGAGAGAGAGAGAGAAAAAAAAATATATATCCGGCACTGATTTAGAAGAAATAATCTTCATTTATATTCGTATTTAGTTATGTTTATTGAAGTATTATTCCCTTCTTAGGTATTATTTATTTTCTATGCCAATTATGTTTCCTCAACAACAAAAAAATCCAATACGAAATTCACCCACTTTACCGGGCACTGTCGTGAAAAAACTAGCAGGTTAAATGTCCTTTTTTATGATCTTAATCGCTTCTCCGTTAAGTTTTCTTTTGATTTCAAGCATAAAAAACATATGTCACTGCAGACTTTCACCTCTAAAAATGCCAATTTCGAGAACACCATTAAATTTCGGAAAAATTGACGTGAGAAAAAAAGTACTTTTACAAAAACCTTACTATGATCCTGATTAGAAGTAAACAAGAATATTTTTTTGATTTCATATGTTGTAAAACAATATTTAGAACCTATGAAAATAAAAAAAGTACTAAAAAATTTAACTAATGCTGAAATACAGCGTGTAACAATTTTGGACCTTGCACCCTACTAGCTCCGCCCCTGATAAGGTTTTTGAAAATTTTAAAAGCTCATTATACTCAGCGTAACTTGGACTTTAACTAACAGGAATAAAAAATATAGCATTCCATTTAAAATTCGCGAGAAAAATGAAAAAATATGGCCTAAAAGCCGGAAGGGCCAACCGGGGCCAAAAATAAATATGACCACAGGATGGGCCATAGGGCACTTCCTACACTTAGGACTTTACAGAATTGAAAAATTCCGTCGCGTTCAAAAGTTACGAGGGGGTGGCCACCTTTTCTGAAACATACTGTATATATTTCGTAAGAATGACTTTATTTTCTGATATGCATAAACATTCTAATTCGATATAATTATATCGTGCAGCTCATACTGTCTCTTAATTAAAGGTAAAGGTCGTCACTTGTAAAGATTCAAAGATTTTCTCAGACCCTGTATACTTTATTATTATTATTGTATTAAGAATAAAACAGATAGGCAGTGTATTTGGATTTTATTTTTAGTATTTTTGGCAACCCTTTGGATAAGGTGGGGGAGGGCGACATGGCCACGGGATTGTCACATTCGTTCCTAACTCCTCAGGCCCGAATCCTAGGGGAGGGAATAATATTTATTAGGAAACTAATAATTATTACTCGCGTTTAAATCGTCAGGCCCGAATCATAGGTGAGAAAAATATATATGTGAACACAAAAAAATAAGACTGAGGGTTGGTTGGTAGAAAATGCTTTTCTCGTCCTAGTATTATTATTATTATTGTTTATGTAGACTCCTTCTGTGTTCAGTGAATTGAAATAAATATTTTTAACATGTATTGCCAACCAGGCAACAGTAAGTATCCAATCCAAAACCAAATGACCCATAGCCCTGTACCTACCTCCCAATTCACCCCCCTATTTTCTATGATCGTGATATAACACTGTGCCCCGCTCTCATTTCATTCCCCTATTTTCTATGATATAACATTGTGCCCCTTCCAATTCGCTCCCCTATTTTCTATGTTATAACAGGTCCTCCTTCCATTTCTCTCCCCTATTTTCTATGATATAACATTGTGCCCATCCCAATTCTCTCCCCTATTTTCTATGATATAACATTGGGCCCCCCTTCCAAATCACTCCCCTATTTTCTATTCTATTACACTATGCCTTCCTCGCTATTTACTTCCCTTTACAATATCCCTGTGTTTCCCACCCAATTCACTCCCCTATTTTCTATGTGAATCTCGTGTAATCCCTTCTCAATTGAAAATAAATTCTTGTTGCTTCGCTTTTTGTTTCACATGTGAATTCTATATTTCGACTGTATTGATATGAAACAAGATACTATAGGGTCATAATAGTTCGACTGAATTGATATGAAACAAAATACTATAGGGTCATGATATTTCGACTGTAGTGATATGAAACAAGATACTATAGGGTCATGATATTTCGACTGTATTGATATGAAACAAGATACTATAGGGTCATGATATTTCGACTGTATTGATATGAAACAAGACTATAGGGTCATGATATTTCGACTGTATTGATATAAAACAAGATACTATAGCAGGGCTGCCCAACCAGTCGATCGCGGTGATTATCTGAGACTTCATAGTAGATCTTTTTCTGTAAAGGTTGGGCACCCCTGTACTATAGGGTCATGATATTTCGACTGTATTGATATGAACCAAGATACTATAGGGTCATGATATTTCGACTGTATTGATATGAAACAAGATACTATAGGGTCATGATATTTCGACTGTATTGATATGAAACAAGATACTATAGGGTCATGATATTTCGACTGTATTGATATGAAACAAGACTATAGGGTCATGATATTTCGACTGGATTGATATGAAACAAGATACTATAGGGTCATGATATTTCGACTGGATTGATATGAAACAAGATACTATAGGGTCATGATATTTCGACTGTATTGATATGAAACAAGATACTCTAGCAGGGCTGCCCAACCAGTCGATCGCGGTGATTATCTGAGACTTCATAGTAGATCTTTTTCTGTAAAGGTTGGGCACCCCTGTACTATAGGGTCATGATATTTCGACTGTATTGATATGAAACAAGATACTATAGGGTCATGATATTTCGACTGTATTGATATGAAACAAGATACTATAGGGTCATGATATTTCGACTGTATTGATATGAAACAAGATACTATAGGGTCATGATATTTCGACTGTATTGATATGAAACAAGATACTATAGGGTCATGATATTTCGACTGTATTGATATGAAACAAGATACTATAGGTTCATGATATTTCGACTGTATTGATATGAACCAAGATACTATAGGGTCATGATATTTCGACTGTATTGATATGAAACAAGATACTATAGGGTCATGATATTTCGACTGTATTGATATGAAACAAGATACTATAGGGTCATGATATTTCGACTGTATTGATATGAAACAAGATACTATAGGGTCATGATATTTCGACTGTATTGATATGAAACAAGATACTATAGGGTCATGATATTTCGACTGTATTGATATGAAACAAGATACTATAGGGTCATGATATTTCGACTGTATTGATAAGAAACAAGATACTATAGGGTCATGATATTTCGACTGTATTGATATGAAACAAGATACTATAGTAGGGTCATGATATTTCGACTGTATTGATATGAAATAAGATACTATAGCAGGGCTGCCCAACCAGTCGATCTCGGTGATTATCTGAGACTTTATAGTAGATCTTTTTCTGTAAAGGTTGGGCACCCCTGTACTATAGGGTCATGATATTTCGACTGTATTGATATGAAACAAGATACTATAGGGTCATGATATTTCGACTGTATTGATATGAAACAAGATACTATAGGGTCATGATATTTCGACTGTATTGATATGAAACAAGATACTATAGTAGGGTCATGATATTTCGACTGTATTGATATGAAACAAGATACTATAGCAGGGCTGCCCAACCAGTCGATCGCGGTGATTATCTGAGACTTCATAGTAGATCTTTTTCTGTAAAGGTTGGGCACCCCTGTACTATAGGGTCATGATATTTCGACTGTATTGATATGAAACAAGATACTATAGGGTCATGCTCGACAATTGTGCCGGCTGATGTCGATCTTAATTAGGTGCGACACTGACACATGGGACAGACAGGCGAGAGGTTGCTATACGCTCCGCTTGTGTGTGAGAGATAGCGTTTGTCACTTGTGATTGAAATCCAATTTTCCGAAAGAAATTATGTTTGATGCTCGTAAAGTAGGATTTTTTGCATCTCAAATACATTCAAATACTTTAGAATTTTGAATTAAATTTTACTTTATGAATAAGTAGAAGTACTGAAGTACATTCCGCAGTTCAAAATTTTTCGTGAGAAAATTAGGACTCCTTGTGTCTCCTTTCTCTCTTCTGTGTTAGCTGTACTGCGATACCTTGTGCAGATTAAAATAAATTCGCCATTTAATAATTGGTAATTTCTTTCAAAAAAATTCAAACTCTTGGAGAACACTAGATGCTTTCTTTTTATCACAAATTTGTGAATTCTATGTAAAATAATGAGAAATTAAGTCGTAGCGAATCAAATGACCTCTACATTATACATATAGAGTGAGTAGGAGAAAAAAAGAAAGTTAAAGAGGACCTGTGCACGCAACACACAAGAAAAACAAGGCGCTTTTAATAACCCACTTTCTCCCTCCACCCAACTTTCATCAGCTCTTCCCTTTCCTACGAATTCCAAGATCCAGGTCTTGGAAAAGCTCCAACCTTTGCCACTCTCCAGTCTGTAGGTGCGTGATAGTCTTTCGCGGGTCGGAACTAACAAACCGGCAACGTGTGAACGAACCCTTTTGACCTACATCCCAGCGCCACTCGTGCCCCTTCAATACGTATATGCTATGCTACACGGAATATGAAAACCCGCCCGCTTTTCTCTCTCTCTCTTTTTCTCCTTCTCCTGGAATCCTGTGCTCCTATTCTCCCTGTTCAACGTCTGTCCCCCTCCCCTCACCTCCCATGCCCAATTCCTGGAGTTCAGGTATTCAGCCTCATTTATTTCTGCATTTTCTGCTGCTATTAAATTTTCCGGGAACGTCGCTGTTTGCATTTTCATTTCATGATTATTTCCATACTATTTGGTTTGGCTATTGTTGAGGATGGCTTTTTAGTTATTGATAAATAATTGATGAGCGCACATGTTTTGACAAAACTGCTGTGTTAAGTTCACGTATGGTTAAAACCGATTGGGCCCTAACTGAAGCACTAATTCAATAGGTTAACTTACCTCAGCGATGCCATAACGTAGAATTTGAAACTCCGAGATTTTCCTCATATTGTCTATAGAAAATCCTTCTAGCAAAATATATTTTCTGGTCTTTTCTAGGTTAATTTTTCTCTTTCTCTCACTCTCTTCCGCATTTTTTCTCTCTTCCGCATTTTTTCTCTCTCCCTCACTCACTCTCTTCCGTATTTTCTCTCTCTCTCCTTCTCCTTCCTCCTTGACTCACCATGCAGTAATGATACGAATACAATGGTTGCTCTTATGAGCATAACATCACATGCTTTATGCAAATTCAGTGCTTTTAATAAAGTGGTGTGATGGCTGAACCATAGAATGCAAAATATAAACAGGACAATATACAAGAGAGGGCTATTAAAGCTATATTGTTCGTAGCCATGGTGTAACCGAAAGCCAGTGGTTTCTGAATTGGCTTATTTGTATATCTTTTAATACTAATTAGCCTAATGGATTGCTCTTAGCTTTAGTGCAGGAGTGGGGGCTGAGGAGCTACTAGGGTTTCAAAATGAGTATATTATGAGGCCTTGGTAATGTTCAAAGTTAAACTCCATTTAATAAATTGTTTTTGACACCAGGAAAGGGAGATAGGTGTAGTTTAGATATTTTTAGCTATTAATTTTCCCTGCTACTTCAAGAGCATCATATTTAATTACTTCAGTTTTTATATCGCTGTACTATAATAGATTGAAAGTACTATTTTTTGTTCTTTCGAATTATGTACATGTCTTTCTGCCTCACCAAGAGTTAATTGTTTATAACTTGTGTGTGTGCAACGAGAATGTTCAAGTAGGTAACTTCACTTAAGGTATCCATATCTATAGGCAACTTATTTCAACAATATTGATCATTCATTAATCCTACATTGTGTAATTAATTCTATGTTTTTTTTCTTTAATATCCATGAAGATAGGTCCAAGAAAGATTCGCCTCTACTCTGGATATTCATTCTCATCCATATTTTCCACCTAAAAGTTCAGCACAATGTTCTATTCTTGTAATGATAATGATATTATGGTTTTTTAAATTATAAAACACAGCAATGGGAGAACTCGTTAGTTTTGCCAACAGTTTATATGAAGTTTTCTCGCCGTGTAAACTACTGAAACTTTACTCGCGCTCTACATTAATAAATATCTAGGTTAGCATTCTCTGTATTGTACAAATTGCAAGTTCCATTCTCAGTGAGTAGTTCAGCCCTAAATACTAAATAGCGCCCCGACCGACCGGAACGGTAGGATTAAAAGTTTGGTTCCATTAACTTAAAGCTTGGGTTGGATATGAATTATCAACAGACGAAATTAAAAACTATTTTATATGGAGGCTGTATGTATCATGGTCAGTTTTATTATAAAAAGTACATAGTACTTTATCCTTGTGCTCTTAAGCGTAAACTTTGGAGGACAAATGTTTCTAGTTGGTGTGGAATTATGTGAAAATCAGATTTCATTGCGTCAAAAATTTCTACCACACAGTCTTCAATTTTCTTTACAATGAAAACAACAAATTTGAATAATAAAATAAAGCAATTTGAGAAAACAAAGAATACCTACATTAAAACTAGCTTAAAAGTGCCTCAGGGTTAATAACAATAAAACGATCCTTAGAAGAAGTGGAAGGTCAAAATTGAGTTGCTTGATAGTTAATAATATCATCATTTAAATTATAGACATAAAGGTATGGATTGTATAGGGAGTCGTATGCCGAATACTTGCGAGTCTATCAAGTGGAGCTTTTCTCTTCAATATCATAGACAGCTATCCTGGAAGCAGAGAATGTGGCAGACCACGAGGACAGTGAGAGGATGACATCTTGGAAGGGCTGTGGAGTTGAATTCACGTTCCCATCTGCTACATCAGATGTTCTGGCAACAAGTTCACGTTCATGCCCATGAATGATTGAAAAGAGATAAAGAAAAAAAATTCGAAATCGAATATAAATCTCATGCGAAATGGAAGAGTATTTCGTGCTAAGGAGGAAGCTTAAGTCTGCTTAACTTCAAATTCTACAAGAGATGAGTAAACTGTGGCAAAGTACATCGAAAATTAGGAAGGAGCTTATCTCTTTATGGGGCGTAGTACATTTCTAAGTACAGGGTCTTAACACTGCCTCCCCTCTGCTTACTACCTATTACCTAGACTACCCTAATGAAACACTATCATTATATGTACTCTGTATTCTCTTATAAATCTTATGCTATTCTAAAATCCTTGGGTATTATACCAAAATGTTTTGTAGCAGCATGAGCTACGCCAAATTGATTTGGTACTTTCTAAGCGAGTCAGTAAATAATAATTAGATTGAGGGGGATTGAGGCTAATGCCAGCAGGTATGGAGGGATCTTACAAAAAAAAGGTATGGGACAAGTATACATACTCATACAATGATAACTTTTGTCAATTGGTACGAAACTTCTTCCAAATGAGATTTTTATCTAATTTGTTTGTAAACTTTGCTATGCAATATCGTGCATAGCCTCGTTGAAAGTTTTTTTCTTCTTTTATTATTATTAAAAAATATTTTTGTTTTTTGTTCTTTCAAGTGTGTCTCTTACTTGTTGTGTAGCTACTTTTTGTGTAGAACGACAGACGAATATTTTTACTATATGAGTATATGCATTGAAAATTGTAACTTCTCTTGCTTTTAACTGACACATAAAAAAACCTGTAGATGAGAGTTCCATGTGAAAATTGTTGAACCTTTGTATGAAAGGAGTTCTTAATCATACGCTCGAAACATGCAAAAATGCTATCGCAACACGAACGAACCATGTGAATTTGTGTTTTTCACTTGTGGATTTTTCATGCTCTTGAAATTTAGCAAGTGATATACAAGCTGAATTTTATTGGATGTCAAGCAATCCTCTTCAATGGAGACAAGTGTTTATAACAAGTGCCTTTACTCACTTGGTTATGCTCTCTATTATATGCCCAGCGGGGGTGTAAGTTCTACAGTTGCGAGGGTTATTGTTTTATTGTATGTACATATTAACATAATAATAATAATTATTATGTTAAACACCGACCTGTCCCAGTAGCTCAGTCGTCAATGCGTCGGTGTCTGGTAATCCGGAAGTCGCGGGTTCGAAATCCAACCGGAACATGACAAGTTATCCTTCCATTTGGGAGGATAACTTTTCTACATTGGCGTTCACGATGTATCTTGAGACAATGATGTTTCATTGATTATAATATTTACTTGATCTTGATAGTATAATTTTATTAATCCTCGCAATTCTTTTTCAATAGTCAATAGAGATAGCAATGCTGCCAAACTACAAATCTTAATAAAAATATTGTATCTAATCAGTTTTATTTCTTTTTCTTTACAGGTAAGTTTCAAATCAAGGAAGATATAAAGAAGACATAATATCCTCTCTCACGTGCCTCGCGTAAGTTGCACATTCGAGCTTTTTATACAAACATTCAAATTTTGAAAATAACATTTATTATGTAATCTTGTTCATGAATTACGATTACGACATACCTATGTGGTTGTACTTATATTAATTATGATATTTAACATGAAAATTCCAATCATTAATGTCGGTATGTTTGTAAACTATGCAAATCTTGGCATGAGACTGTATAATGGGACGAATAACATTACATGTAGCAATAAAATTCATTCACTAATTAATCACCTGTAATTACCTATAGTAATAAAATTCATATAATTCATTATTATTTTTCATTCATTTTAAAAACGCACACAAGAGATAGATAATTTTTGAACCAGCATTTACCATACCACACATTATATAGGTACATAGGTATATAGGGAAATTTGCTCACTGTTAACTTGTACATCCAGAAGAGCAATATTTGGGAGGCTGAAATATTGTAACAAGGTTTTCTGGAAGTACATATCCCTAGATGTGTAATAGGATTTTCACGGTCCAAAACCTTTGGGCCAGGAACCGCTGAAATGGAATGCGTTGGATATATTTTGTAAATCCTGGTAATAGAATGATGCATGGCCTCAGTGTTTCACACTACTTGCAAGTGTGCCCCATTACATTACAATTGAAAAAGCTGACGTATAGCAATAGCCTTCTCGCTGCTCAACTCTCTTGTCCACGGGCTTTCCAATGGCAGACAATAAATCACGCGAGACAGCGGAGTGATTTACCGATGGATTAGAAGGTTCCTGATGCTACAACTACATAATATGTGGTTTTGTACTGACGGTTTTTTTTACCAGTACGTACCATCATTCGTAGTCAATATCATTGACATGGAGTTCTATCGGCATCCTATCTCTTTTTATTCTCTCACTCGGTGGTTAAATAATGTATGAAAATAAAACTATAGGAGAGAGTAGAGTACGCTACAAATGAGGAGGCAAAAGAGTACACTACAGATGAGGAGGCAAAAAAGGATATGCGCGGAAATAATGATTGAATTGATCGGAATTGCTTATGAAGATAAAGCATTACTTCATATTCATTTTTAGACAAATTTAAAAGTAATAATGAACGAGGAAGTGACGCGGGATAAATAATGAAGGGATTAGTTTTATGTAGGGTGTAGGGACTAGGGAAGGATATCAGGAGTCTTAAGGGCCTTAAGGCGTAATCAATGGACCCTTCGTAATACTCATTTCTCGATTTTGGGTATTGTTTTGAATGATTTAAATTAACCTGTAACCTAGATCCAGGATATAGTGCGCTGTGGAGACTGTGTTTTTCCGACTTGAGAGATGGTCTTTTCTTATCTTTGTTGTAATTTTAAATTACTATTCGGCCCTGACTTGTGACACCGATTTTTGCTTTAAATACTCTTTGAATCATGCTGAGAGTACTCTTGGCTAGAAATCTGAACTTTTTTTCTTTGTTTTTCTTTTTGTATTCAGAGCTTTTCTTGTCTTAATAAATATATTTCACTCAAAAGTATTCCATTCATAATGTCTCCCTCTCCTTCATGTTTTCTTTTTCTCAAGGTTTACATAAACTTCCCCTCCTCTCTCCTTCCTCTTCCACTCTGCTCGGTTAAACATTACATTTAAATCCCCCGGAGTCCCCATTATTTAAATTAATTTTTTATTCTCTTTCTCAGAAATATAATGCAAACCAAGTGGTAGACATATTCCTACGAAATATAAGTGAATACCGTGTATTAGCGAGAGCAGCCCTGATGTATTAGGGCAATGTTGTATCTGCTGCGAATGGTTTTTCTGTAATATTACTGCTTTCGGAATTACTCTGCTCATAATTCACTTGCAAACGAGAAAATCAAAAAGTACTAAGTATGAGAGAAGTGAAATAAATGTAATGGAATAAATAATATTAAATACATAGAAGAAAAATTAATTTCGCTAAGTACATTAGGGCAGCACTTTTCCATTCCGCTTTTTATAGCACACTGCACAGTGCACACGTTGTATTTAGTTGATTAAGGTTTCTTTTCCCCGAAAGATATACCGAGTCTGAGTGTCTGCAGAAAGTTGGTGATTATCTGGCAGGAAGTGTAAGAAGATGTTTCATGAAATATATAGCGTTCCATAATGCACCAGACCAAGTATCGAGCGATAAATTGGTTCGTGGCTGTTTTTAATACTTAATTAGGGGTATAATGTATAACCAAATTTTTCATAATTTTAATATATTTGCACCAACATGGATTTCAATTTGATCTGAATTCAATTGAAAATCTTCTATTTTGTATCAACGGGTGGGAGAACAAAAGCCAGGTTTATGCTCGGGGACTCAAACTCTTATAATTCAACAGGCCTTTGGCAAATAATTATTCATTTAGAAAGAAAATTTCATTTTATATAGTGCATTGTGTAGGTACATTACCCTTATTAAACAATAATGTCTATTAATATATCTTCGTAGGATTATATAAAATGAGACTTTTCTTATTTAGCTATAGGATATGTAAGACAATCATAAGACTCCTAGAATTTGCCTGCAGGCGCTTTGCAAAAAGTCTGATGTTTCAATAGGAACGTCGTGTTCCTATTAAAACATCCAGGAGTACAGGAAATTTCTACGCGTAGATTCATAACCGTGCACTTGGGCTCCAATCTCCTCATACACAATTCTCCTCACATGTTTGTGGAAGCCCTAGAAAAGTTTCCTCTGTCCCTCATGATCTTGAAAGTAACACAGGCCCAGATGTATTCTAACTAATAACCCACAGCTATCCTATGCAAAGATCTGCTGTTTCTAATGTTGCACAGATCAAAGTTTCTGAACCTGTCATAAGGATTTCCAGTATTTCCACGTTTTTGCCTTGGGGTCTTTTCTTTGATATAAAAAACCGTGTAAATTCTCTCTAAAAATTGAATTCTATAGATGAGCGTTTCAGATTTCTCTCAAGGCAGTAGTTATTATTGTGAAATAATAGTAATAATTTGCAATATTTTCGACTGAAAAAGGGAAACGTTGCTTCTATTGCACCATGAGGAAATTACCTCAAAATTGTATGACATTAGGTTGACTCTTCAACACTAAAATATTTCATTGTATACTATAGGTAATATTTTATTTACTATACAAATATTAGTATTCATATATTACCCACTATACCTATAGAGAGTACCCATAAAATAATCTTTCTCTGTGTAATCCCCCCCTCTCTCTCTATATATTTCCGTCGCCCAAGTCTAATTATCGCTGTTTTTCACAAACCCCATAATTAAATTTATATTGCCCCGTTAGAGTATGTACCTAAGTTAATATAACTTCGTCATAAGTTATACATATTGAAATGGCGACCCACTTATCGCATATTTTACGTCAACTTTAAGTACCTAATATTATGTATATGACTTTACGCTGCCCCGTCTGTACTTTATAAAACACTCGTAATGTGCTAAGGTGGAAACTATACTCTACTTTAATGTACTAAAGTGGATACTATGTATACTTTTATAATGTTCGCACCTAAAAAGATGGCACGCGTTTGTCACTATTTTCACGAGAAAGTTCTTTTGAAACGTGTCCGATCGTCTAGCTGAGAGCTTAGATGAACGATTCTATTTTGAAAGTCAATGATCCACCCCTTCTGTTCTCTCTTCTTCTGCCCTTTATAGTGTTTGACCATTTCTTCACAAAATGGTGTACAGAAGGAAGTTGAAAATAAAGTCAGCCTGTTGAGCTTAATCAGAAAAAAGTCCTTTAGCCAAGAAATAGCAAAACTATCAATCATTTTCCGAAATTAGTTGCACCCCTGTTAAAACCAATAACTCTTTTGTTAATTTTATTCGTTCAGAGTATTTTAACTCTCGCCAGCCCTTGACTTTCCTCCTGGATACTCTGGTGAGGTAGGTGTTAGAAAAACAGGTTAATAGTGTAAACTTTAAGACGTGAGGGATAGACAGGGGAAGAAACAGGAAACTAGGAGGAGGAGCAGGGGAGAGAGGAAATGTTGTAAAGGTTGAAGAAAGAGAGGAGACAGGAAGAGACATCGAGAGGGAGGGTAGGAAGAAGTGAAGCTCTAGGCAAGTTGTTTCTTCGTAGTAATCGATATCCATTGCGAGAAGATGTAACAAGGTTCTCCCCTCCTGCCCTCAATCTTATTTGGTGAGGCCTTTTCATTCTCTTATCCTTTCCATTCTCATTTGGTGAGGGCTTTTCACTCTCTTATCCTTTCCATTCTCATTTGGTGAGGGCTTTTCATTCTCTTATCCTTTCCATTCTCATTTGATGAGGCCTTTCCATTCTCATTTGGTGAGGCCTTTTCATTCTCTTATCCTTTCCATTCTCATTTGGTGAGGCCTTTTCCTTCTCTTATCCTTTCCATTCTTATTTGGTGAGTCCTTTTCATTTTCTTATCCTTTCCATTCTCATTTGGTGAGGGCTTTCTCCTTCTTTTAATTCACATTAGGTAAGGCTTTTTTCTTATCTTTTTCTTTTTTTAATTCTCATTTGGTGAGCCCTTTCTCCTTCTTTAAATTATCATTTGGTGAGGTCTTTCTTTATCTCTTCATCTTCTAATTCTCATTTGGTAAAGCCTTTCCCCTTCTCTCCTTCTTCTAATTCTCATTTGGTGAGGCCTTTCTCCTTCTTCTAATTCTCATTAGGTGAGGCTCTTTCCCTTTTCTCTTTCTCGTCTTTTTATTTTTACTTCATTCCTTCTCATCTTTTTCTTTTTTCTTCTTTCCTCCTCCTTCTCTTTCTCATTTCTTAAGGCCCTTTTCCTTCTCTCCAGCTCCTCTCTATCGTTTGCTGAATCTGTTCCTTCTCTCCTCCTTCTCATTCGGTTACAGGCTTTTTGTCTTCTCATTCATTTCAGGTGTGACCCTTTTTCTCCTCTCCTTCTCATTCTCCTTTGGTGAGAACTTTATCCTTTTCTCCTGATCCTCATTTGTGAGGCCCTTCTCCTTATCTTCTCCTTCTCATTTGTCTCCTTTTTCTTCCTATCCTGATTTTCATTTGTAATCATTAAAAAATAAAGTAGTGCTGCACATTATACTCTGTTTTTTTTTTTTTTTTACAAGTTTCTTTAACGGCCTGTGTATTCTCGAGAATCTCGGATTCTAAATAGCCGGTAAGTAAAAATAAGGTTTAATGATCTTAATATGCTTTCCTTACATACCTAGGTCCTAGATAATAAGCATATATCAATTAAATGCACCTTAAATTTAGAAGCCAGACTTACGAGTCTCATTAATCTCATTATATTTCTTTCGCTCCAACTCTTTGAAAACTAGAGAAAAACATTATTTCCTTATTGATTTTCCCCGGTACGTGATATTTCCATGTTCCCCTTCCCTCTCCTCCCTCCCCCCACTCTCCCCCTCTCTCTGAAATGGCGAAGCATTTTCTCGACAGGTAATAAAAAAGCATAATTCGATGGAACAAAGATAATAATTGTAATAATGATAATAATATCTTGAATAAAATGGTAATCATAATAATTCATCTCTCTCTCTCCCTTCTTTCACCATATCTCCTTCTCGCTCTGATCTCTCTTTACGTTTATTTTTCTCATGTCTTTTTTCATCTTCATAATTTTCAATATTCGCAGTTTTTTATTGCCTGACTAACGTTTTCCTTGTTGGCTGATCCACCTCAAACACACGGCGCACAATCAGTGGAACTGTTCCTTTTCCTTCTAACAATAATAACAAATAGAGCGATCCTTCTGACAGGTGGAAGTTGAGTATGAGGAGAGGTTTATTGAATTAAGTTTCCTTTCTTCGAGTGAAAGGCATTGAGAAGGATCAACATTATCCTTACATTGGCGAAGATAGCTTTTTATTGGAATTTTTTTCGAATAGAGTTACCTAATCAAAAATTCTCGTCACAATGGTGTCTGTGTGGGGGATTTCATTTAGATATAGAGGTATTTATATTTTATTCGTGCAAACGTTTTGAATAAGTTGTCAGTACAATATAAATGAGCGATTGTGATAGGTTTAAGTAAAGGAACATAGACCGAATAGAATATGTATTCTGAATTCAGATTGTTTAGTCAAAAGGTCCATCAGTTTTACGTAGGTAGATTTGAAACCGTACTGATGCCACGCACACTTGAGTTAATTTCTAAAAGTCCCAATGTCAAAATTGTGAAATCGCGGCCGTACTGCCTATACTATCCTGACTACATTTTCCCAATTTTAGAAAGTCGCACTTGCTAATCTGACACAGACCATTAGTGAGTGGAGAGCAATATATGTAGGATAAGAAGAGTATAGGAGACCACTGGATAGTTCTTGTACAGCTAAATGTTGAGGGTTCAAATCCAGGCCGGTATGGAATTTTCGAACAGAACATATCCACTAATAGCATGACTGTAAGATAACCTATCGTGAAGTAAAACTCACGCAGTTGCAGAGTAAGGCATATCTTTTCTCTAAATCCCACTGCCAATATGATAGTTCCGCTGTAACACTATATCTTTGAAAATCCCATCCCAAAAACCTTGATCTAGACAGGAACCGAACCACGACTCTGCACAACATCCCCTATAGCCATTAACTGTTTGTTCCTCTCTAGATTACTAAACCTCATTACATTCCAGTTTAATTACTCTGTCTCCCCCCCCACCTGAAATTTATTCATCATGCTTCTGTATATTAGGGGGGTTCTACGGTGCTTCTCAATTAACTGAGACAGATTTTATCTAGCTTTTATTCTTGCTTCAAATTCCGCCAGGTATCTCCGCCGGCGGAAAACAAAAAGTTCAACTCTAACGGCGGCTTTGCTCTGTTTTTATTCTGCAACTATTTATTTCAAATAACGAAAACTTGTATTTTAAACTTGAAAATACAAGTTATTTACCAGGGTAGTTCTAGTCCCCTTCGTCTGATTTCGATGAATTACACGTGTACAACTGTACATGGTGTAAAATACAAATCTTAATAATCATGTAGACTAGTTATCTACTCTTGGTGAGCGCTCGTATACGGACAAGCTTTTAATTTTTGGTTCACAGCAGTCGAAAACATCAGTAGAGGACAGTTGAAATTGTATGTAATAAACTAGAAATGACAAAAATGTGAAGCGAGCTTAGAAATGTAAACACAATTAATTCAACTCGAAAGACTCGGAACTAATAAGGAGGGACAGATAAGAGATAAGGGTCTTGGGGAGAGAAGCAGCACGCATCGCTAGATTTATCTCAGGTTCCTGAGCCGCAGAACTCCCTCCTCAACCCCTCCCTCCCACTCTCATAGAGATAATTTCAAGAATTTATTATTCTGGTTTTAATTAAATTCTTGAAGAATTCTTCACCGGGAATACTTCTTATTCCCCTGGTCTCCTATTCCCTCCTCTCTCCCTCCCAACTTCTCTCTCTCTCTCTCTCTCCCTCTCTCTCTCTCCTCCCTCCGTCCTGCTCTTTTCTTTCTTACGTTTTCCTCAAAAAAATGACTGGCCCATTTCTCTCTCTCTCTCCCTCTTGAGTTTCATCTTTTGTTTCTTTCGTTAATTGCCCATCAGCATTCTTTATTTTCATTTCCTTCTGCTGTTCGTGTAATCTCGTCTAGCACTAATGGTCCGTCCTTGTAGTCGTGTTCTTGAATTCTAACTTTATTCATACCTTACATAAGTTTTCGTAGAATTTGCTCTCTAAGAAACTTGCTCTTCATCTGTTCCGTGTGCTCTGGAGAGAGGTTTGTGGTCTCGTTGTGTCTATACATTAAGAGTAATTAGTCTTAGCAACATTATGTATTTTGGAGCTCTGAATTCATATACTAGGAACCGTTGGACTCTAGATTTAGAACCCTGGCCATAATCAGAGGTAAAGTTCTATCCTGGTGGAATCTCATTATTTTTATTTACCGGTGATGATATCATGTGATACACAACTTGAAAAGAAAAAAAAAAAAAAAGAGAACAACTTTATCATTTACCGTTTCGGAGAAAATTGAACTGACATTTAGAACTTTCGGATGCTGCCAATCTTTTTGAAATATATTTTTACAGATAAAAATGTTTTGATTTCACCAAAGTACTTCTAAAATAAGTTTGATTTTCAATTTATCAATAAACAAATCCAAAAGTGGGTCAATCTATTAAAAAAAGTTGGTCCGCCCCCCTCCGCGCCGCACCGAACCTACATTTGGATACCCCTGAAAGTGCATTAATTTAGTTTAAGGCTGTATACAAAGCTATCTTCAACCGTTAAAAAATAACAAGTGGTGCCTCGGACTTTATGCACACACTGTATTTTCTCGTGCACAAAATTGGTCGGGGATTTGACAAGGGACTAAACAGTTTTATCCTGTTATCAAGAAATCATATCTTTGTGAAGATCACCCCTCCTCAAGGGGCTTTAAGGAATTTCTTGTCGGGTTGTAAAGAATGCCGAAAGAAACATAAAGGACTTTTCATTTATTTAATCTTTATTTTGTATTTCAATCCCAGACCATCTTTTCCCCCAATTTGTCCGAAACAATTTTCAAGCAAAGTTTGTCTTTTCCTTTCCTTGCCTCTTTGCCTTAGAATTGTATTACTTCCGAGAAATTTCTAATATTAGAAATCGGAAGTATTATGTACGTTATTGTATATATAAAATAAGAAAAAAAAATTGGTTAAGATTTTTTTTCTTAACTTACTACATAGTTGGCAATTTTCGATAGCCTCTCAATTAGCTTATTGATTAATATTTTTGTTTGTCCACTCCCTTGTAACATACAGTCTTCCAGCCACACTAGTAGTCACCTTTTTCCGCTTGATTCCTTTTCCTTCCATTATATTGAATTTTCGTTGACAAGCTCCATCTCCAGCGGTTGTATGACAGCAGGAGTCTAAAAATCAAAGTCAAAAACAACAAACTGTCAAGCATTTCCTTAAACATAGTTTTCACATGAAAAACCTAAGCTTTTTACCAATTGTGCACATATTTATGTACAATTGTACATTTATGCTGGTATCATGCATTACAATATTGGGTACGAAGCTAGTGTAGTTTCCTCATTCATCATGCACCAGAATAATATATTACACCTTCCTCTTCAAAAGTTCATGGCTGTTGTGTGTGTATTAAAATGGGGCAATTAAATGGCCTCATAAACTTTTGCCGTGCTTAAGCGTACAAGTTGAATTATAGGTTTACCAATTAGGGGGGAGTAGGAGGATAGGAGAGAGGAGGGGAGAGCTCATTAATATTTGCATGTGTGTCACTTGCGTTCTTTCAGTTTTGCATGATTATGTTTATTAAATTTATGCATAAACAGGGTTTGATTGATGTTAAAGGGTGCACCCGTTGCGCTAAATAGCAGTTTACATTTATCCTTGAAGTACTCTGAATTCCACTTCTCTAACGGCCAAAGGCACAGATTGTTGGGCAAAGGCACAGATTGTTGGGCCAAAGGCACAGATTGTTGGGCCAAAGGCACAGATTGTTGATACGGCCACAGGGTAGTCCATTCTTTCCATTGACTTTCTATTTTAGGGGGCGCATGTATAGAACTTATGTTCTCGCAGGCATTTAGGTTCCCGCCTTTCTTTCTTTTTTCCCTTTTCCTAGTGCATCTCATCATAAATTTGCATCTTTATCTCTTGTGTTGTGGCTATTTGTATCCCCAATATCGAGAAAAAGGACTTAAGAAAGTGTTTTGGGAAGAAACTTCCGTTCCTGAGTTCTTATTATTCTGGGTCAGCTATTGCAATTGTCTTGTTATTTTTAATAATAATGATATATGTTCACTTGGACGGAAGAATCCAGCGTCAGCTGTAGTGACCTGGAAGGAAAAATCCAGCAACATTTTAGGCAGGAAATCACCCACTCATATTTTGTTCAGAAACCATGTAAAAATTGATGGAAATTGAAATGTTTTTGAAAGCCTTTAGAGTGGAATACACTTTGTTTAGAAGTTTTACGCCTCCGTGTAGGCTTATGAAGCTGTGTTATGTTAGATGCTATCAAATTGGCCATGTTTTCTTCAATTATTGGTTTTGTAATTCAGACACGGGTTATTATGTTGCATTATTATTATGCTTTTTTCTCATCATGTATGAGAATATAATTAAAAGTGTCATTTTAGTGAGCTATAGAGGTTTCAATCAATTGTTAGTGCTGTTCTGTACGAAGTCCTGTTATTAAGGATCTACTTCCGTTATTTCGGAATTTACTTTTCCACCTCCTATAGGCATTGACATATGTAGTGAATTTCCTGTGCTAAAGCTTGAAGACATCTTAACTTGATTTTTTTTTTTTTTTTTTAATATTTGAGATCATCATTTATCAACGTATCATCAATTTTTTTTTAAATAATTAAGAGAAAACTTTTTTTATATTTGAGTTTCAAGAAGCAACTAAGTGAACATATTTGAGAGCTTTATATGAATTTGGATAACGCTAATTTAAGGATTAAGGCATTTATCGAACAAGCCTAATCGGCTTTTATAGAGTAAGTTCTAGATATTTTAATTTACCTCTCTATTATACATATTTGCCGTACCATTTTAAGCCACCCTGTATGCTCGAGTTCAGTTTCACAGTTCACTGCAGCATGAGAGCTTTCCATGCATAATAAAGTAACATTATTTTATTTAACACTCTAATACCCTCTTTTCCTCCCGCCTGGTTCCCCCTCCCTCCCCAGTGTTTGCTTGCAGTCGAGTAGAGAGGAACATTTTCACTTGTAGAGTTTAGGTACTCTTGAGAAGGCGTAGTTAATGTTACTTACGTGTAAGCACAATAAGTAGGTACATTTCAAGTATTTATGTGTAAATTGTGGGGAAAATCCATCGGTCTGGGAAATTTTCCCACTTATTATGCTGTATTCTGTTAAATCTAAATGTGCAATTCCCCCAAAGTATATTTCTCACGGTTGCGTCTGAGGCGCGCGACCAGTCTCTGACAACTTTTTCAATGTATTTTGATGGGGTAACTTTACCCGATGCGTTGCAACTGCGAGACGCCTTGCTTTCTGGGTTCCCAGTTGCAGCGTCTGACGCAGCCGTAGACGCTGCAGTAAGACGCGTAGGGGGAATAGCACCTTAACGCCAGCAGCGTCAATGGCACGATGAATGAATGGCTATTGTTTGCAGTTTGTATGATCAATTGATCAGTAAAGTTAAGAAAGTACCACTAGGATTTGGTGGATGTTCACTGAAATTGGAACACTCTTGGTGCTAGGATGTCTACCTTTTAGCATAAATGGTTCATTTTTTACGCCGCGTATTTACTTCAATTAAAATTATTTTTCTCGCGTGATAAATAAAGATTCCCAACGAAGAGGTAAACTTTACCCGAATTACCGGCTTTTAATAACTTGGCGTGTTATAGGTACCTACGGCTAGTTTATGACTTGTAAAATATAATCTAGTTGCTATTTTTCATAAGCCCCCGTCAGGGTTATACCTCATCCGTTGTCACTGAAAATTATTTGGGAAAATTTTGAAGCAAAGAACTCGTGCAATCTCTGTTGCAAATAGCCTAATGTCACTTTCATGGTCATATCACGACAGGGTTTTACTCACCATTCGTTGGGCAAATAACCCAGCTACATACAGAAATTAACTTAGCCTACATAACGGGCCCGGGGTAATAGCCAGCAGAACGTACATAGATTACCTATATTTTATGTTAACCACAAACAAATCGGCCATGGATGTCGGATGGACACTACACCCTGAATTCTCACCCATATATCTCTTTATCCATCATCATACTCACCAATGTCAAATTTATCATACCTACACTTTCAGACGATAGGAATGCTTCCTCCCATTTTTTTCCCCTCAAATAAACTGAACAATTTTATTGACCTGTTCACCCTTTCCCTCGCTCCTATTACATGTCGTCGACTCTCCATCAATTACTTTCTCATTACTCCCTAAGTTCACTTCGTCTCCCTCATGTCTCCCTCCTATTATTGTATTTGTTCAATACTTAGGCCCAATTATGAAACAGGAATAAACTTAAGATATAAGTTAGACCCTCCCTTAAGTCAGAGTTTCATTTATAGCGCACTAGCCCGACTTGAGGGACAGCCTGGCTTATCTTGACTTTAATCTTGTTCAATGATTCGGCCCCAAGTTTAATTTGAACAGGTAAAATTCAAAGTACTACTTCACCAGGTGAATGGTATAGAAAATCATCTCTTGGAAAACCCATATAAAATTTTCATACAGAGTTCGTATAGCTCCCACGCAGACACATTTTAAACTCATTCTTTTACTTTCCCGCCTGGGCATGACGTCATTATTTAAACATCTAGTCTCCCTTCTCTCTTCCTGTTCCAGTCTTCCTACCTTTCTTTCTCTTTTTTTTCCTCGCCCAATTTCAACAATCAACTAACGATGTCGGGGAACAAATTTCCGTTGGAAGTTGAAAACACATATATTTGTTTGTTTGCTTAACGTCTCTTACATCCAGGTCATTTGAGACGGGGGTTTTACACTCCATTCGCTGGAAACTCACAAACTAGTTACCCACATTAACCTCACCCAGCCTGGGTTGGGCCGTGCACAGCCAGCATCACAAGGATGCAAATCCATCCAAGTCCTAACCTCTCAAAACCAAATTTTGTGGACAGAGTTATTTTTCTTCTTTTTCACCTTTGTTCTATTAATTTCTGCTCCTTTGTAGACCAAGCAAAAATCGAAATTTTGTAACTAACAGACCTCAAATGGTAAATACTCTAGGTAGACAAACTCTATAACGAGATATACGCATGTATAGATAATACAGGGTGGGGCAAAAGTCTGGAAACCCCTGAATAACTTTCGAATGGCTTCATCGATAAAATTAAATTTTTGTAAGGTAAACCGGGCTAATATGACCTTTTTTTAGAGTGGGGTCGATTTTTGTTACCGGCCCCCATGTCAGGGCCAGGGGGGCCAACTTCATTTTTTTAAATACGAACCCCCACCTTGCGATACATTTTTGGAAAGGTCTTTAAATAAGAAATACATTGGTGCAAATTTTATTTTTTTAATATTTACTCTTTGCAAATGGCGTCCAACTTTGTGTATGCAGTAAAGTCTGGAAACCCCAGAATATCTTTTGAAAGGCTTTTCTCAGTAAATTTGAAACTGTGCACGGTAAGTCGGGGTAATTAGACCTTTCCAAAAATGTATCGCAAGGTGGGGTTTCGTATTTAAAAAAATGAAGTTGGCCTCCCTGGCCCCGACATGGGGGCGGTAAAAAAAATCGGTCCCATTCTAATATAAGGTCTAATTACCAAGGATTACCGTACACAATTTTAAATTTACTGAGAAAGCCCTTTCGAAAGATATTCAGGGGTTTCCAGACTTTACTGCATACACAAAGTTGGGTGCCATTTGGAAAGAGTTAATATTAAAAAAATAAAATTTGCACTAATGTATTTCTTATTTAAACACCTTTCCAAAAATGTATCGCAAGATGGGGGTTCGTATTTAAAAAAATGAAGTTGACCCCCCTGGCCCCGACATGGGGGCCGGTAACAAAAATTGACCCCACTCTAAAAGAAGGTCTTATTAGCCCAGTTTTCGAAAGTTATTCAGGGGTTTCCAGACTTTTGCCCCACCCTGTATGTAAGACTTAGAGAGACGAAATTGAGATCTGTAAAGTTCATTTATTGCTAAAAAGTCAGTGTCAAAAAGGATGAAAAATGTTTTTTTTAACAAGTTGTGAAGTAGTGTCCTATATGTATTGTGCTTTTTTGTTAGTACGTGTTGTTAGGTGAAATGTTAGTACGCCTCCTCGTGGTTCACCCTGGGCAACGCATTGACATGCGGCTAAAGTACTGACAATTTTGGCGATCAGACAATCACTGCCATCAGATTTCCTGATCAAGTTTATTACACATGTCTTCTCACTTTGAGATGTGTAATAAAGCCATACGATAAAAAAATAAATAAAAAAATGTGCTTTTTTAACAAATCTCAATGATTTTATTTATTTTTTCTATTACAAAATGAACTTAAAGTATGTCCAAATTCTGGCGTAGTACCTATACAACTATTCAGGCAGTAGGGATATAGTAGAGTAGGGTGATGGTATAAAAAACGAACTCTATACATAGTATACAATGATACGAGTATAGATCAAATTAGGTGACAGATTCAAATCAATTGAAAGGACATGCGCGGAAGGATTGATATGAGATTATCAGCATAACAGCGCAAAGTAAAATACCATGCATACCGGAGTCCATTAGAAATTTGTAATACAGGGTAAAACCATAACTGGACATGGTAGAACGACGTAAATGCCATACATACAGCATACTAGAGTACATTACAGATCATTATTATTTACAATACCCGGGTGCTCAATATCTCCATTAAAATCTTTCAAAATTTTGGTTTCATTGTTACGTAGTCAAATTTTCAAATTAATGAGAAAAATTCATACATTGGGTGGGATTCGATCCTAGACTCTACAGTCTACCTAGATTATGAGGTCAGGGCCTTAACCACTCGGACATCAATATAAGGAACCAATTTAAGATCTGTAGTTTCTCAGAGACATTCTGCGAGAGAACATAATATTATTATCGGTTGATCGGTTTCTAAAATGAATGAAAGTTCGGTGATTTATTTCTCTTTCAGGTATCCTATGTCTCCCTCTCTCTTCCTCTGCCTCCTCTCTATGCTTCATTCACTCCCTAAGTCCTTTTGACGAATGGACGAAATGCTCAATGACCACAGCTGATGACCTGAATGTCATCTCTAATGTGGTATGTTATCGCTGCTATCCAGTGGTGTGCTTTCACACTCCCATACCCTCCTTCACGCCCTGCGGAGCATGCATCCAGCGTCTCTTCCATTCACACTCACTCCATTAGGTTCTCTCAATACTTGAAAGCATTTTCCAAATCATATTGAGTAAGAAGGTTGCGTTTCTCCTTGCAGATTTTTCACAGGGTGTTTGATGAATAATGAGATTTTATTCGACTGCTTTTGGGTGAAGATAGTAAATCACTTTTTGAAGCAATTTATTTACAAACATTTCAGACGAATCTCTATCGACAATTTTGTACAAGAAATTAACAAAAAATACTTGATTGTCGATTCTTGACCTGCGAGTCTGCTCTTTAACAAGTCTCATACATAATACACTTATGCCGTAATATTTCTATTATGCATAGGGAAAATGAGTCAAAAATAGAATACACTAGCACTAGTACATACATAAATGTGTCTACAAATTATGTACATTGTACACAAACAGAACATGAAACTTGTTGTAGGTACAGGGACACTGCGAGTACACTCAACTGTTTGTACCACACCAGTAACTACTTTATCCAAGCAAATTTTTCAGAATAAATAGAGAGAATGGAAACACGTCGGCATCAATTCATCAACTTGAAAAAGAAATACAATACAAACAATAAAACTTTTAACTTGAGCGGTGTAGGAAGAGGAGGCGCAAAGAGGCTTTTTTACCTATTGAATAAAACATGGAATATTATTGCCGAGACTGCATTGCAGTGACTCCGCGCCACGCTGTAGAAAGCCAGAGGAAAGGTCGCCAGAAAGCTAGTCAAAGTAAAGGTCAGTGTCCAGATGGAGAGGGATTGTCTCCCTTTTATAATCCACCTATTTATAAAGCAGCTTCTTAGGTTGCAAAGGAAAATAAATGGAGTCGGAACGTTTTGCAGAAATAGAGAAGTTTTGTCGTGCTGGCTCTCAAATAGCTAAGTTTTTTTTGGCACTCAAGTTTGATATTTAGCTTTTCTGTATGTTTTATCTGCCTTTGCAGCTCATTTACTCTGAAACGTGTGTGCTATAACAAAATGAAGATAAATTGCAGCTGCTACACTGCATCTGCACCAGGATTAGGTGCTTTCAACACTTTCATGTATGTGACTCCGAGCTCGACATTTTCAAATGAATGAAATCATCGAGTTCTAGTTTCAACATAATTGGTCCACCGAAATTCCCGCATTTGACTGAATATGACTCTTCACTCTTCAGTAAAAATTCAAGACCAATTATGCTATTCTATTTCCTGTGTCACCAATAACATGTTGAAGCACCACTAGTCATAATTAAAATATATGTAAAATATTTATGTATGTAGATTGTAGATATATACTTTGAATGGTACATGTAGGGTGTAGGTTGGAGAGTTAATTACTCTGAGAGCAGGAGAGCTACATATATGTCCATGGAAAATTCGCTGGAAAGCAGAGTGAGGAAATGAAGCAAAGGGAAAGAGCCCACATCAAATCTCGCATTTGGTTGGACTGCAACCTTTTAATCCTTGAGGGAATTCTGCTTCAGTAGGGACTCGTGAAAACGTCTGTGTTGCTGAATGTACCATCTAGTCTTGTTCTGGTTAGTAGACTAACAATAAACATCGTGTGTAGAGCACGTTCAGAATGACACAGCAGTGTGTGGTGAGACTGCAGAGCATTAATTGGCATTAGTGTCCCATTAGCTTAAACCTGTAATCTGTGTACTCTGAATTTTACATGCCCTTACTCGGTGCTTGTCTAGGGTGCTCGGAACCACAGAATTATAGATAAGGTACCCAGGAGCCTGCATGAGACTGTGGTAGAGCCTCGCACGTTAATCTTTTATGGTTATAATATTGAATAAGGTAAATTGCGAACAAGGTTACTCTACCAACATAATTGCAAGGTTACTGAAGTTAAAGCACTCTTGTTTGATAAGCAAGCGAATGCAGACTAACTCAACCAACTGTCCGAAAAAATTCACCAAAAGATTGGCAGCAAAAGAAATTGCTCCAAGAAAAGATAGAATAAGTCGCGTCTTACATATTTCTATGTATATTCCACCCTTTGGATGTAATTTGGTACTATTATCGAAATTTCATCAGGTGCGTGTACACTGGACGTGCAACATGCTCAAGTTAAGGCCTATATTCGCATGATCTGCCTGCTATCTGTTTTTACACTTATCTGTCTTTTTTTTTTCAATTTGGGTCTAACGTCGCTTACAACTGCATGGTCAAATCTCGACGGTTATCTTTCTTGATTTCTTTGATAGTATGTAATGCAAGTCTGTCGAGGCTCGCATCTGACTGTCTAGATTTAACTCAAAATGTCACTTATCTCTTTACTCTTCCCAGAATATTTCTCTTTCTTGATGTAAGTAGAAAGCCAATAAAGATCCCTTTCAGACTTTTGTCATTGTGACTTGTTTCTTTTATCAATGTGTTAAAATAATACATATTCCTTTATCTAATTGTTGAATGAAAAGAACCTAACCTCGTGCTGACAGTCAAATAAAAACACTTAATACTTTTTTCAATGAGCTATCAGATACATATATTATGTACTAAGTAAAATGCCATCGATAGGCTGGTACTGGTACAGAGAATGCTGACTATCTGATGCTGGTTGAAGACATCCTCAATAAATTATGTAGAGCACGATCGATAAGGATTTACGATGTGTAGACATTCTGTTAACATCATGAATACGGACAGCAGCCGTTTATCAATTTCTATAGGAGGTACTTTATAGTTTTATGTAGAATTATCCTAGCAGGTAAGTATTTAATAAATTTTACATGAAATGTAACAATGTATCACTTGTATATGTCTTTTTTATTGATACAAAATGAAATATAGGATCTTTTTATCAAATGAAGATGCATTTTATAATGATTTATTATCAACATTTTATTTGAATCCGTCATTAAAACACACTTGTATCATGTTATTTATCAAAAGTGAGATAAAGCCATTTTCTAAATCTAAACTTGAGTGTGTAGGTATCTCAAAATGTGTTCGTCTAGTTTAGAAAATAAATGACAGAAATAGAGCGATTTTGTCATTGATTTTAATCACCAATCATCTTACCATCCATTTCAAATCATATTGGCAAGTTTAGGACGCCTAAAAAATAACATCCTCCAAAGAAAGGGTATGCCAGATAGAT
Organism: Bactericera cockerelli; assembly: GCA_024516035.1. Classification (NCBI taxonomy): domain Eukaryota; kingdom Metazoa; phylum Arthropoda; class Insecta; order Hemiptera; family Triozidae; genus Bactericera; species Bactericera cockerelli. The sequence continues at coordinate 22,421,607 of CM044960.1, forward strand.
GTAAGATGTAAGTAGTCAATGAATATTTGAAAACTCATCCAGTGAAAGAAGAAATGAAACATATAAAATTGTCCATGTCAATAATGAAAGTTTTTTTATGCAGAATTTTCTCGCACATGAAAGTCTCTGCGAGAGATTGCTTCCGAAAGTCGTAAAATTTCAAGGACTTAAAGAAAGACTGGAATTGGAACGAATATAAAAATAAGCTTTCTTGTAAAAAAAGAAAGTTCTTCTTCCTCGTCCTAATAGCTAATAGTCTTCGTAACTCTCTCCAACTTTTGAGTCTTTCAGTCAATTTAGGTGAAACATCGATTGGTTTAATTTAAGTTGTTGATCCGCCATGCGCAGGTATAATGTGGAGATTTCTGGTCACAGATTCCAGATATGTATGGATTTTTCTTATATTACCTACATTTTACTTCCAAGAAATTTCTAATATTTCATAAGAAAATATTAATAAAAAAATTGACCGTGTGGACAATTTATACTCGTATTACTCGCCCAAACGACAAAGTAATACTTTTTGGTGAAAGAATCATTTAAAACTTTAGCTGAAAAACTATTTTTCAACAGTGCAATCAACGTATGTATAGGGAAAATGGAGAAATAACATACAAGAGAAACGATAATGCCTGAGTGACGATAGCGAAAGTACTGAAAATAATGTTTTTGAGGAGAAATAGAAAATCTAAATGTTGTAATAGAAGCTCAAGGATTATAGGACAGGAGAGACGAGTTATAAGAGTCACGTTCCTGTATGCAGGAGAACGGTCTCTCCTCCGCTTCCCCACTGAATCTGCCCCAAATGGTTCTTTCATCCAGTTTTCTCCACCTATCCGCTTTTAGTGTCTGGAGTCTACGACGCTGCTAAGACTGGCGTTCTGATCAATAAACCGAAGAATAGGGTTGTCTTTTTGAACCTTTAGGTCGATTTTTGCAGGGGATAAATACAGACGAAAATTTTTGCTCTCTCTCTCTCTCACACACACACACACCTCAAAGATATTTTAGGATGACTTTGCCTTTAATCAAAAGTTTTCATACCTCTCTCTCTCTGTCACAAATTATAATAATAAAAAATATACAGTTTAATTTTCAGGAAAACTAAACTTTCCATGTTTCTTCTCATATTTCCTCTCCCGACGAACTTTTTGAAATCAACCAAATACGTAATAGTAATAATAATAATACTTGCATTTTAATTTTTCATACTGGGTACAGGGTCCGTTCCCATGGATTCCTCAGGAGACGATTTTCTTAGAACTCTTAATTCTAGAGAGGTCTGTGGTACTTATAACATTTGAATATTTTTTCTATTAAATTATTGAATCCCCATTGAACTTGTACCGTCACGAGAAAGGAAGCTATATGGGTCATTTTCATTTATCTTGGGCAATTGGAATTTTTCAAGTCATGAACGTTACCTTTTTCCTAAACAATTTTTAGGCTCAGAAGACTAAGACAAATACCTTTGAGCAAAAGCTTTCATTTAGAATATTTCTAGCAGCTACCTCTTCACACAAAATTACAAAAACTTAACGTACCAGGTAACGTTCATGACCACGGGTAACGTTCATGACGGTAACGTTCATGAGTAACACGCCACTAAAACAATCTTTTCTCAATAAAAGAATATTCACTTTACAAAAAAAAGTATTTGATTGGAAAGAGGACATGCAGAAGAATTAAAGAAATACATTATATATTAAAGAATCATTACAATTTATTTAAAAAACCGCGTAACGTTCTTGTCAAAAAAAATTAGACCCACCATTGTCCCTCACTGTACTGCATCCAACATCCAACTGACAGGAAATTTCAAAACAAAAACAATGTCATCTGTAAGAAGCAAAATGGCGGCAGCTGCTAGCTTCTCATTCTAAGGGTTTTTCAAAATGGTTTACATTTTTTTGGGGGTAACATTCATGACGGAGATTTTTTTTTCTTCGTAGGGACACAACTTTACACGTCTGTAGAATGAGGTGAACATTATTATTTTTATGAAAACTAATGGTCACATCCTAAATAAACTGTATTTTTCTCATTTATATTGGATTTTGGTGAAAATAATGGGGAGAAATGCATTTTTTTCTATCAGACACAGTAAAATCTTAGACTAAGGGACACCTAAAATATCATGAACGTTACTTACATAACTGGCAATTTTGAGTCTCCACATTAGTTTAAAAGACAATTTATTATTGTAATTTATAAAAAAAATTGTTTCCTATGTGATCAAATAGATTTTAGTCATATATATCCCTATTATTTTCACATTTATTAAAGGAGAAAGGTTGCGGACTTGATATGCCCAAGATAAATGAAAATGACCCATATAGATGTCTGTGTTCTAATATACCTAATAATGACAGGGATGTATTCCCTTCATCAGTGTTAAGTCCACCAGCTCGTTATTAATCAATAATTATTTAAATTGAATTCGATTTTTTTTTTTTTTAATATAGCTTTATTTTCTACAATTTGCTAATGTAGGTTAAATTTTTTACTAATGTAGATTAAAAAATGATTGATCTTTTTCAGAAATATATTGCACTGTTAACATAACATACCTAGTATTCTATTCAGTTAAGTTGTATCACCAAGTATTAATAGCCTTATGACGAGTATCAGTAAGACCACACCCATGTCATTCGTATGCTTTGCTGGAGCACCTTGTATATTTTTAATATCAACAAACTTTTCAGCCCTCTTCCTCCTCTTGTGTCTGTGACCAAAATTCTATTTCTGACAAGTGTTGTCTTGTTCGCAAGTATTGTGAAACCAAGTCAGCACTGCAGCACGACGCGACGTGACGCTTGCTGACTTTCTGATCCGAGTTAAATAGACGGGGGGGGGGGGGGGGGGGGGGGGTCTTCGACTTTTCAACTTGAACGCTTAAATTTCTGTCTTTTAGTTCTGAATTACTAAAAAAAAAAAAGCAGAAGATCGTTGCAGGTTGCACAGAATGCATGCATCCGCTATGTGCTAAACCTAAGAAAACATGATTATGTCTCAGTGTTATAAGGATTTAGATTGGATGAACCTAAAACAAAGAAGACAACTACATAATCTGCTGCTCTTTTATAAAATCATAAACATTCAAAGACCAAGTTATATTGTTCAATCATTTCAATTCTTAGCAGACTCAAATAATTACAGCACAAGATCAGTTGCAACAAAACTTTTAACTGTGCCTCTACATCATACAACATCTTTTGAAAAATCTTTCCAGATATGCACAGTCCGACTTTGGAATTCGTTGCCATCTGAAATTAGAAACTTACAAAACCTTATTCTAAGTATTACAAAACCTAAGTTTATTCAAATCTGAAGTGGTTCGTTACTTGAAGCTTGAGTAAAGAGCCGCTTCTCCGTCGGTTGGGTGGAAGAGCTCATTCATGAGAACCCTGCCACAATAGGAAAGCCAAAAAAAAAAAAAAAAAAAAGACAGGTACCTAACAAAAAAGAAAAAAATTCATTTCTACATAAAAATAATATTAGTATTAGTACTCTTTAGTAATAGTAATTATATCGGGTGTACCGATTCATTTATTTACGAGCACAGCCTATTATACATTAAAACAAGATACAAAAAATAGTTAAACTATTAATTTTAAAGGGGAAGGTAACCACCAGGCGACTAGGTGAGGTTAATGCTCATACCATTTTCTACCCCCTACATACTGTCTGATGATTAAAACATTTGAGTACCGAAGTTTTTTTGGAGCCGTCAATATCTGTGGTCAAAATCCCAAACAATTCAAGAAAATTCTATGCACTGGAAAGAATACGAATTTATGAATCTGTACATTAGCTGGATTACCAGTCAAGAGGTCTAAGTGCTTTCATTACCCGGCTACCCATAAGGGTTGGGTGGAAGAGATTGCCATGGACAATAACCCCGCCTTTTAGTCAGGATATCTGTATTATATTTTATCTATGTTGTCAATCTTTTTTTCTTTTTTTCAATTCAATTATATTTATTGTGTAATTTTAAAATAAAAAATTAAACACAATTTACAATATTATGTTTACTTAATTATAACTACATTTAATATTACATGCTAGGTAAATATACGAGAATGTATGAGGAAAAGAGGAGAAACGCGTACAGACGAATAACAGAAATATCACAGAAAGATTTCATTCAGGCACTTTGTAAAGTGAAGATAGGACAAGATTCTTGTTGATATTGTTCTCAATTTTGTATTTTAATTTGTATCATTACTTGTTTATAAATATGTCCTATTAATAAAGAATTCAATAATAATATTAATACTAAACTGTCGTTGAGTCACGATTCCTTCAAAGAAGAATTCCTCGAGCGATTCCTATAATTTCATATTCACCTTTCAAACAGTGTACTATAATAATTAATAATTCCGTGTCCGTGAGATAGGTATTGATACCTAAATCACGGTGGTGAGAGGATTATATTTACGCCCAGATCCAATGTCTAGGCTCCTTTCATGTCCATTGAGATTCTATTTGGTTTTAACGTCCTGACTGGAGGTAGACAAGACGCGGGGGTTTTACCCTCCATTCGCTGGGAATCGTACCAGCTACCCATGCACATTAACCTCACCCAGCCTGGGTAGGGCCGTAATTGCCAGCCTCACATGATCGTGTACTATAATAGAGAGGTTAGTTGGTGACATGGATCTTCAGAACTATTACGAGAGCAAATGAGCTCGAAACAGCTGTCCAGGTATGTTCTGATATTCATGTACATCTAGTACAACTTCTCACTTTTCTGTTTATACTGATACTGATACTAGCCATCCCTTCTCGTGTCCCCAGGCGTACCGTTTCCCCCCAGTTCAAAGCTCACCATAGCGGATGTGTTCGACACCCGGACGGGCAAGCCCCGGCCCGATGTCCTCAAGCAGCACTTCATCCTGGAGGGCCGCATTGACGAGACGGCGGCCCTCCGCATCATCAACGAGGGCGCCACGCTGCTGCGCTCCGAGAAGACGATGATAGACATTGAGGCGCCCGTCACAGGTGAGAACTTGACCATCGGGAAGTTTGCTGGAAAGGCGCGATTCCGCAGGGAGACCACAATAATGGGTTGGGTGGAAGAGATTGCCACAGGCAATAACCCCGCCCTTTAGGTAGGACATTATTGTTATTTTCTTTTTTACTTATTTATTTTGTTGTTTGTTTGTTTTTTTTCTTCTTAATTTTATACTGTTACCATTTGGTTTTAACGTTCTGTTATAAAATTTTATACTGTTACCATGTTGTCCTCCTCTAAAAAAAAAAAAAAAAAAAAACAATATTGAGGACTTTTCTGTGTTACACTACTGGGTTACTTTTCTGTGTTACTTGGCTACGGCTACGGCTACGGCTAGGGGATAGTGATAATATCCAGAAATTTTAAATGAAAAGTTGGCTCGTTCTGAACATCTTATTTCAATGTGTGATCAATTATCATGAGAAGTTTGGCTTATTTTTAAAAATTGCATCAACCTGAACTACTCTTGAAGTGGCATAAACTCCTCGTGTAAAAAAATAGACACAGCACCATGAATTTAAATACAAAATGAGCTGTCGAGTCTTTGTCACCTTGTGTTAAAGAGATACAACTTCTGTTTCTCGAATCTAGTCTTTTTGAAGTGTGCTACAGTTAGCTCTATTGTAGCCAGTAACAATTAAAACTCATATGCTCCATTCATCTTTCGGTTGAAATGGTGTGAAGCATACTTCAGCATACCACACTGAATGTCGCTTCAGTAGAATCGCCTTTGAAATAGTGGCATTTTCTATCTGCTCCTCAAATTCTTCATACTATTCGTTTAGTACTCTTTCGTATGAAAATTATTTGCAGTGGGAATTCTATCCACTCTTAGGGCCGTATTATGAAACAGGAGTAGTAAATCCAAGTCGACTCTTAGATTTATCAGCTGACTGTCCGTTAGCTGTTTGGTATTTTAAAACAATATTTTCCTTAATCCCACAGAAGGAATAGACTACTCGAATCTGTCCAGTCCGCCTATAAATCTGCAGGGCTGTTTGTTTACATTTTTGTGAGTTTTTATGAAAATGTGAAATTAGGTGGCACAGAGGTAATACGAGAGATAGTGTCCACTAAGATTAACTAATCCTGTTTCATAATTCGGCTCTTAGAGCCAAAAGATTTTTTTTAATGGAATGACATGGAAAGCAATAGAACTTCAATTTCAGGGGGTGGTGGAAAGCGTCATGTAATAAAATTATTCTGCGTAGGGATCAGTTTCATTCCAGAAAAGATTTCACCAGAAAATTAGAAAAGCTCGAAACTTCCATGTAGTAGTAGCTCTATTGACATGCGCATTGGTCAAGTCTTCTATTTGATTTTTACTGTTCATTCCGGTTATATTTTCTTAATTCTCTCTCAATTTCCCTCTTCTATTTTGTCTCCTGCTCCATATCTTTCCAGCATTCCCGTATTATCTCTCCCATCCTGCAATATTCTCTGCAGGTCTTGTCCCATTCATTCCTTCTTTATCCGTCTGAATTTTTCTAGTTCTTAATCTCGAGTTTTATCATCCCCCTGCTCATCTCTTCAACTCACTTCCTTTATATCTCTTCGTCCTCTTTTTTTCTCTCTCTCTCTCTCTCTCTCTCTCTCTCTCTCTCTCTCTCCTTCCTCTCCTTCCTCTCTCTCCACCTCCTGCACATATCCTCGTCTCACTGCCGCGTCATCTATCCCGCTATTCTCCAATTATCTCAAATTGTTTCCGTATATTCCCAGGTATATTGTTTGGATTTCTATCAATATCAAAACTCGAGCAAATTCAGCTTGTTTTCCTTCTATTTCACTTCTGCTACTACTCAATCTAATTTCTACTGAGTTTGCTCGGGAACAAAAACTTTCATTTGTCTGCTAACTACAAGTTCATTGCACATTAATCTTTCTTTACGAGAAAAAGGAAGCAACCGTGCTGTAGAAAGAACCCTGTCCCTTAGCGTAGACTATGTATAACATCCTCAAATCCCAGCAGTGTGACCTGATGGGAGTTGCGCTTTCCATTCCCGAAGAAATCCTGTATACAAATAATCTCATAAAATACAAAGCCTGGGGTATAGACTCATTCTCTCTCTCTCTCACTCATTGACAATCTACGTAGCTCCACAATGGCTACATTAATTGGTAAACTTGAAATTCGTATCATGAAATTTTTGATAACAGAGGAACAACAGACAACACCTAGGACAGTCTCATCTAGTGGTAGATGAGTTCTGGTTCTCGTGAAAACCTCGCCACCAAGCCACCATGCCTGAGCAGTGAGTATCTCTCATTCTATAATAAGAGCTGATGACTAAATGATGGAAGCCTAACAGAGGTATTATATGATTGGATTCGCACAGACGAGCCATCAGATTTACATATGTAATGAACCAGCGACATGTGTTGTAGCATCCGGCAACTATAATTAGCTAGTCTCATGGTGGCACAGATTGTACTTTGCTTCACTGTTGGGACCTTGGAACTTGTTTTGAAGACGAGCTATTAGCGATTAATAGTGAAGAACCTATAGTAGTAAAATGCTTAATCGTAAATCTTACTATTATTATTACTGTCCATCAGTTCGAGTACATGTACTTATGTATGTAGCGACTCCAGACCTCTTATCTAAAACTTTTCCATTTTCACTTTTTATGATGTTGTATAAACAAACCACTATCATAATTATGCATCTGTATGAAAAGTATTATCAAGAACGAAAATAAAATTGATGATGTCAACCATCAACACCTAAATAAATGCTTTTTTTAATCTTTCAGCCATAGTCCAGGCTACAGGAAGATATTATACATGAGAGTTAGTGAGTCTAGGCCGGTACTTGCTGAACAAGCCGGTTCATCTTCTCTGGCGTTGGTTCAAGCAGAACCCACAAGTCGGAGGTGACTCCATAAATCCATGCAGATTTTCTTTGTCTATCCAGTAACCATTCTGGAAATCTGGAACATAAATACTCAACCTGGAAAAATTTCACACCTGCTCAAATATGCCACAAGAGGTGCAACTCTTGCTCATGTGTCCCTACTATTACACATATGTTATGCACCGTTATGTAAATATGTATACTGGCTCGGAAAACCTATGTTCGCATAGTAAACAGATTTATCAAATAATACAGGCTGCACATGATTCTTCAGTGGATCGGCTGATCAGAATTCTTTTCATCTAAGACGCAGTTTGCTGGTCAGTTGAGTTAAGATTAACTGAATTCAAGATTTATTTCAATATTGAAGTAGAAGATCGAGTGAACTTTGAACCTATTAACATTCTTCATATTCATTCATCAGTCATCAGGTACAGACACCATGAGCTAAAGCGCTGATGATAGTGTCACTTTGTTTCAGAAAAGAACTCGGAGCAAACCACTAGTTTTTTACTGATCCCACGCAACCATTGGTGAAGTCACCATCAATTTAGAATGGAATAAAATATGAGAAACCTCAAGTATCATACCTATTTCTCTAAAATTCTTGCATATTGCACCCATTCAATTGATACCTATAATAACCTATATGAAAGCTCAGTTGAAAGATTTTGGCTCAAAGCTGCTCAGTAAGAAAAGTATTTCAGGAAATTAGAGTTGGATGTGAAACACACGCCCAAGGTCTGCTAATGTGTGCTTTAACGAGGCTTTATTTTCAACATTATTTTTCTTTGAATGAAGAACATAATGAGAACGTATGCGAATTTGTATTCAAGGAGCTTTCTGAAGACTCCACAAGATCAAAGCGAATCATAATTAGCTTCGCATTACACATCCGTCGGGCGTGTTCGTCTCTCTTATCTTGCGCCGGGCTTCTTCTGTACAATTGTAAATCAGCACAACACAAATGTGAGTCTTGTTTACTTGAAATCTATAATTTTCATAAATAATGAACGCAAAGTATGTAAACACAATCCAGTGGAGAGAGAGGGCATGATATAATTTACTATGACCTATGACGTCACACATGCGTGAGAACAAAGATGCAAGCAGTTCACATTTATTTTGATGCGAAGCATACACAAAATTCTGCATCATGTTTCGTACTGGGTCATTGTTTTCGGTCATCGTTTCAGCCATCAAGGTTCTTGGACTTCCTTGCCCATAGACTTTTTTTGGCAATTCTAAACGTATTGAAGAAATGTTTGAAACCTGATTCAATTCAAAGGCATCCCTGAAAACTTCATATGGCGAAAACACCCGACGGCGACGCGACAATTACAGAACAACACAAGTACAGGTATAGAAGTTTGGCCTTTTTTAGTTCTGTATATCTTTGTAGCGTATTTCTATAGCCAGTATTTTCATATGTACGTATTTCTTTTTGATTTCAGTGTGCGGCGACATTCACGGTCAATTCTATGACCTCATGAAATTGTTTGAGGTGGGAGGTCCCCCCGCGACTACCAAGTACCTCTTTTTAGGAGATTATGTAGATAGAGGATATTTTAGCATAGAGGTAAGTTTCGACTTTATTTTTCCTTGTATTTTGATTAGATGCAAGAGATTTATTGTATTGAGCCTATCTAATGTCTTCTTGACATTCAGCATTTCAGCCTACGAGCAAGTGAGCAGGGAAGTGGTCATAGTGAGAATCTAAACTCTATACATCCGCTGATTTCTTCTCCGTGTTGTGTCCTGTCATCTCTTGGAGAAATGGCACTAGACGTGAAGCAATGAGCAGGGAAGTGAACACTATCCTTATGCCAACTTCCGTGCTTTCTTCAGCTGAATATAAACGCACACAGATAATGCATAATCTCACGAAACTCAAAAGCGGACTTGAAGTCTTTGTACTTCTTAATTAATTGTATCGGTAAACGATGTTCGCTTCTGCCACCGTTACTTGAAACGTGTGTCCAACTTTGTCAACATCAAATTCGGTGCGTACATGAAAATTGGGGTGCAATAGTTCTAAATAATGGACGCTGAAAATTTCTTGTAAGAAAGATCCACAGAAATGATGTTTTGTAATGTCGGTATTCTTTTAATTTTTACTAACAAATCCATGTGGAACAGAAGTGAAAGACTGGTCTGTGTGGTGTCGGGACGAGCATGATGAATGTATTGAACGTACTGAGTAGCGACTGTCAATGCGGAGATGTGTAAGCGTGCACAATGATGCAGAACGAATTTTCCTTCGCAAGTACCGCCGGGAATTCAAATATTTGCTGCCTGTGTCTGTAAGATGCTGATGTCACGATCCTCATCTTCATCATTACTATCCACATGTTGACTATGACTCGCATGACAGCATTACTGGGAACATTTCTTGAAACTATGCGGATATTGCTGATGATAAGATGTTGGGAAATACTTTTGTAACATCTAGATAATATATGGAGAAAAAAAGATATTTGAATTTCAATCATCATAATAATGATCTTCACCATCACTGAAAACTTTGAACAATTCGATGGTACTGAGATTAAATAATATATGTAGGTAATAATAATGATAATAATATATAATAATGCGCATGTATGTATAGTTGTATAGGAACATAGCGGTATTAATTATAGATAGTAAACTAAGATTTTTTCTTCAGTAATAATTGCCTTTTACAAACCCAAGGTTAAGTCGCAAATCGCCAATAATTTTATTCATAACATCGTATACATTGCACATCTACTTCATAACATCACGTTGTTGGAATTTATTACCTACTATTTGTAAATATCAGCGTTATAGCTATTAATCTGACATAGTATAAAAGATAGTTATTTACAGATTTTAACATGACATGGACGTGTAAGTGCTCCACTTTTGTTATGTATGTGGAGCAGTTACTATGGGCTCACTTAATATTAAAGAACACTATGTATGTATCTATGTTTCAGTGTGTATTATACCTGTGGGCTCTCAAGCTGTGCCATCCAACCACATTGTTTCTACTTAGAGGAAATCACGAGTGTAGACATTTGACCGAGTATTTCACGTTCAAACAAGAATGTAAGTATGCAACTGTCTGTATCATATCTCTGACCCTCAGGACTTAGCAGACAATTAACCAAAACATGAAATCATAAATCCTTAATCCAACCCCACAATGTCTCGTGTTTCCGCTCTACTTCATAATATGAAATCATCAGCATTTACAGAGAAGATCATTGATTGTTGTGACCCTTTTCGGACATAAAAAAAAAACAAATGAAACTGAAACTTTCAGTTTTGCCTTGATAGGTATGAGTGGTATTGACGGTAATAGTCGCAATGTGAACCTGTGTATGTGTAATGTGTATGGTTTTGTTGAGATTGCTTTTAGTCCAATAAGTCACAGAGGGAACTATTGCACCGAGAAAATCCGTATCTTTCTTGAATCCCTCTTTGATCTTTTTTACAAGAAATTTGGTCGAGCTGTCACAAATGAAGTTTCTCTTATTGAAACCCTTTATTACCTCTAGTTTTTACTATGTGTTATGGATTTTACGAGTTTAGCATTGTGTAACGGTATAACCCTCAACAGTCCTAGGTACAAAACAGCAATGGCAAACAAACAAAAAAATGCCCCTGGCCTATTTCTATATTTCACAGTTTACTGGACTCGAATAGAGAGGTTTTCATGTTGTACATATTTTAAAACAAAAGGAAAAGTTTGTTATACTAGCCTAGCCCTGAAGGGAATTGAATTTATTATTCCATGAGGTCCCTCTCTGTTGAAAAGTTTATGCTCTATAGCTTTTACCTCCGCAACTTGTCTGCAATGGAGGGGAAAATCCGACTTGTTTCCCATTGCTAAATGTCTTGATTATAGTACATACACTCCTCCCATTCTCTGAGAAATCTCACGAGAAGTTCTTGCTACTCTATGTAAAATCCAGCTTATTATTTGTTTTATAAAAAAAAAAACAAAAAAAAATCTTGAAATGATATTGGATGAATGACTTGACAGTAATAGTTAGGCACCGAATTAACTGAATACGTACATAAATGAAGAAAAAAAAATATGCTAACCTGAATAATTTGCCATTGTCGTGGTAAGTTTCCAGGTATCAACAATTAAACACCACTGTCAAATGACAGTCAGCTCAAATTAAAAAAAAAAAAAAAATTGAACCCACGCTTTTCAGGCACAGCAACTCGTTGAATGAATCCTATGATTCTCACAATATTGACAGTTGTTTACTCGAAGATAATCTTTTCGTTTATTATCTTATTAATAAGACAATAATAAGGCCAAATAAACAGTAATTGTTCACTTTCCGTAACGTACGAGTCTCAGTTAAAGTACCTCCTAGACAGGTATCTCTTAACCGGAAGAGAGAAGATATTGCGATAGCAATTAAATAGATCAACAGCCAAGAGTGGGCTTGTTTCAATATTTACAAAATGCATTTCTAATAATATTACTTATCAAGAAACGCAATATATCTATTAAATGCGATAGCAATAAATAGATAAACAGCCAGGAGTGGGCATGTTTCAATATTTACGAAGTGCATTTATAATAATATTAGTTATCAAGGAATGCATTATGAAACTTATGGGAGCAAAAGTTTTAAATGGTTGAATAGAAAAAGGAACACTCTAAAAAGCTGTGAATGCAGCGCTCATTCTGTGATGTGATGGTCTTATTTCTGATATACCTTTCTTCTCTCTACAGTTTATCTCTCACATTTTATTTTCTCTTGCTTCCATCTCTTGTAATCTTCTTTTCTCAGTCTCTTAACATGCCATGTGTTTCTGTGTTTCCCTATCTCTTCATCCTGGTATTTCTTCGGTTCCGTATCTCGTCTCAGTCTTATCCTTTGGTATAGAATGTTCCTCGTATTGTGAACATTTTTAATTTACCCTTGGAGTTCTTGAGAGAAGTATATACTTTTACTTCATACATCAAACTTTCATACTTCTCATGTTTTCCTTGTCTTCCTCTCTCCCCTCTCCCATTGTTTCCTTTGTTCGTTCACCTCCTTGTCATACCTCTCAGCCTCTTCCTGTTGCACATTCTTTTGCCTCTTGATGTTTCAAACAAAGTTTCTGAGAACATCCAAGCTCAGAATATTTTTGAGTGAGGATACATTGCCCCAAGGAGATGGCAAGACTTGCAAATGATGAACCTTGTGGTTGAAGAAAAACAAGGCTGCCTAAAACAAGACTGGATCTTTCTCTTGTTCAGCTTCCCTTTATTACAAGTTTCTTGTTTTGTGTTTGAGTTGGAGTTCTACAAGAACTTACTTGCTTCCTTACTGCGCTGGTATCTCAAGGAGCAACCGACTCTTTGCCTCGCCAAATCTTTGCTTCCACATTTTGACTGTCTTCCCAGTAATTTTGTCACTTGCCTCGTCTTGGTCTTCCTCTCATATTTCCTGTAAGGGTGTCTTCGCCTATGAGGTTACTGCCTCGTATTTGTAAACATTTTGATTTTATAATGATAATTCATTACTAACAATCGTCCGTAGCATATTTGGTCTTTCGATCAATGGCTAATTTTTAGATCAACCACATAGATTTATTAAATTTCCTCTTTTACGAAAAGACCATGACGTAGAACCCTTGACTATACCAGATATTTACTAGTGACTATTGATTTATGAATTTAGATGTAACGGGCATTAGTATGTTTGAAACATTTCAAATCCTATTCATTCTTCTTCATGAAAGTTATCTCGTAACATGTGAATTCGACACTATTTATTTTTGCCAGGAGCATTTCTGCGAATTAGATTCCTTGTTTATTTTTTTCTAGAGAAATACAGGTAATGTAATTTGATAACGTATGACAGGGTAGTTTGATTGTACAGCACTTTCGCGCTGCTATGTTTGATCTTATGCGATTTGTAATTTACAATTTAGTATTTAGCTTCATTTTTACCATTTACATAACGTCTTACTCCTAAAACTTATACTCTAACGTCTTACTCCTAAAACTTATTCAGTCGGCGTGTTGTGGGGCCAATTTGCCTACATTTCAATACGAATATTACTAAACATTTTGGGACTCATGAGCTGTTCAACTTAATCCTGTACTTTGCTTAGTGCTTTAGCCTTAAATCAGATCACTGCAGAGACAAAACTCACGGCTAAAAAGCAAAATAGAGAGTTATTGAGTAAAACGAGAGACTTCGTTAATGACTTTCATTGTATGTATAGAGAAGGAATCTGTTGAACATCGCTGACATTATATCCCTTTTGCCCTTTGTTCTATCGTCTCGTTAATTTGCAGGGACCCGACGGAATAAAATGGAAAAAAAAGCGAGATCTGAACTGGATGGAAAAAATAGAGAGGGGTGGGGAAATGGTTGCGGGCCATGTGAACTTGATGTACTTTTGACCTGGTTTCTCCTACATTCCTTCCTTTCACCCTTACCTCCCTCTCTTGGCCCCTCCTCTCCCCGCTCAGTCTCCCAGTTTTCAATCTGCTATCCCAAGCAGAAGTATACAAACTAAGTAACAAACATAGAATCAGTCTTGTTTACAATAATATATTATACCCTCACAGGATGTCTCAAAGTATTGAATAGAGGAAAATTCCTTTTCCGACCATTTATGCCTATTCTACACTTCTACAGTGTGTCAAAAAGATGTCTATTGCACCAAAATATCCAGGTACCTGGGGTTCATGTCGTTCATGAATCAGGTTCATTCAATCTAAATAATAAATTCTAGCTTGGCTTTCGATATTATTTAGCAGTTTGTTTATAAATTCTGGGTGTATTGGGCCTTTCTGATCAGCCTGTATATTCGTATTGGTATTGAGTAAATAACTACAACGAAAAGCAGTAGCTCGAAAGTAAATAGGAAATCTCTGAATTTTTCATAAAAGTTTCCACCTAGAGAAGGGTTGGAGATGAAGGGGAAACTAGTTTGCAGAAAATATTATGGCGAAACTGGAAAGAGAAATAGAATAATTGATGGATAGCAAATTGAGTAAGAAATCTTGACCGTACTGGAAATAGAGCATAGTTCCTGTGGGGTGTCGTAGATTTATCATTAAACCATACTACATAGAAACCGTATTCTTTGCTGAAATATATTTACAAGTAATCAATTTTTTTCTCCTTGCAATGAGTCCTAACTTCGTTGAGCGTAACTTACGATTTTAATAGAACTGTACAATGAGCCATGGGCCGCTAGGTTTACAGTTTCCTAATTGTATAATTAGATCTGGTACCACCTGCAAATCACTCGATACTGACTACTGAGGCTGATGTACGAGGACAAATAACAGATAATGGTTGTCTAATTTCCACCAATCACAGAGCTCCAAAGTGATCACGTGGCATTACATCTTCTCCCTTATCACCCCCCCTGTCTCACTCACTTTTCACACCTTTCTTCTATGTTTGTCCTGTCCATTCTTTTTCTCTCTGCGTCCAGTTAGGGTTTTCAGGAACTAATCTCTATTCAATTTAAAAAAAATATCTGCCCATCTCTCTTTTCATCCTCTCTTTTGTCCTCTCATTCTCTTATTTCCATATTTTTCCTCACCACATCCCTTAACTCTCTCCCTGTAATTTCCCTCTTCCTAGAGAGATGCGGGGGAATAACAGATATAATGGTTAATTTCATTTTAATTTGAACTCACCACAGAGAGCGGGAGGGACTGGAATTATTCTCTCGTTGGAAAGCCTTTGATGCTACATCAAAGGGAAGATTAAACAATAGATACAGTAAGGCAGAGGGAGGAGGACAGGTGATGTATTGGAAGTTCAAATGGACTCCACAGAGAATGTGTATGATGGGCAGAATATTTCCAGTTGGAGTGATTACTAATTATACTACTTGTGTGTAACTTTGAGTTTGTTATTTAATGCTCTGCCATTCATTCGTATGGCAATATTGTTATAATAGGGCTTATTTATTTTGAGCATTACCGTTAATGTAATATTGTCATTCGAATCGTGATGGTCATCTACGCTGATAGTTTGGATAAGTTAATCTTGCGAATTTCCCAAAAGCCTATCCACTGAGTGCCACATTTTGTTTCGAAATAATTTGCCTCAAATTTAGAACGATAAGCAATATTTCTATCGGTGGGAATCTCATTTTTGATTCCAAAGGAAGAGTGGAGCATGGCATGTTGCGCTCAGTAAGATACCGACCTCAGAGAGTTATAACAAGTGTAAGGCCGAATCTTAAGTGAAACAGAAATGCCATGTCTTATTATAGATTGACATAGTCCAGGAAGGTTACTCATTGATTCACAACCAACGTAGCTCAACAATGACTGAACCTGAATATGTAGTTGACACTTGGAATGGAGTTATGGAGATCTTGTAATGAGAATCGCATCTTCTGCGGGAGAGATGGCTGTGGGGACGGTTTCACTTTAATGTCTGGCGAAACGTCCTGAGACCGATTTTCACCAATAAGAAATCTATTCTTCAGTGACTTACCCTTATGTTTTCTCGTGAGGCGGGTTGCGCAGAGCTGTGGAATTCATTTTGAAATTCTGGGCACAGTAGCTCGGGTATCTAGGACTGATGTAGAACAACGCTTTTACGTTTTAGATCTAAAATTGAAATAATAATAGCTTTCCGGTTTGTTATCGGTTGTTCCCAGACTTGAGTTCCGAGTGCCATAAATTCGTGCTTGACATTCAGTTTCAGTCTCGAAAAGGTCAACTCTTGAATAGCAAATAAAGAGATAGCAATCAAGTTATAAGTATTTTCTCAGCATTTTTTTTTCTGTCGAGAAAACAGCGATAACTTTATTGGAGCTATAGAGGACATTCATATTTTATCTTTCTCTTTTACGGCCTCGTTCCTTTTTTCATATCCATATTATAAAAAGGGAATTTCTAGAATCTAGCTAGAACATGAAAACATAGGTGGTAGTGAAGAAATTTATAACTTTTTCTTCTTACCTTATATTAAAGAATTTTGAAAGGGTCTTTTCCATTGATGAATTGGGTATTTCAAAGTTTATGGAGTCTAATGACTTTCTGAATTAGTAAAAATTTAATAAATGGCTCAGAACACAAGTTATACTTGTTATTCGAGCGCTGACCGAATTTCATCTCATACATCATGTGATTCATGTGTTAAATTTCGAGTGTATTCATACTTGAAGAATATATACGAGGTTTGGCTATTAAGTTCGTAGACGCGAGCCGCTACGCAAAAGCTGTCTGTGCTAGGAAGATATGATAAACATATTTAGACAGCTTCAAGTCTTGTGTTTTCATTGATAGCTGTCACATGTCTGTACTGTAATTAGTTCTGTTGTGACAGCCCGACGCGCAAGACACCTTTTTTAATTTTGCCGGAATTATGATTGATACAAACGTTGAGCAACGAGTGATTTTTGAATTTTACGTAAAACATGCTGGTGAAACATTTTCTTTGTTAAAGACAGTGTACCAGGAGTCATGTTTGAAAAGATAAACGCTTAATAAGTGGTTTAAACGGTTTCAAGATGATCAGGAAGATGTTGAGGACGATCCACGTCCTGGTCGCCCCCAAAGCTCAAAAACTGACGAAAACATTGAAAAAATTGATGTTATGATTCGTTCTGACCGTAGATTAACTCTTAGACTAATGGCTGATACACTTAAAATTAATAAAGAATGTGTGAGACAAATTTTGTACGAAAATTTCAACATGACAAAAGTTTGCGCAAAAATGGTGCCATGCGCCAGCCCACAGTGCCTTCTCCGTGAAGACGTTCCTGGCCAAGTACAACACCCCAGTGTTGGAACACCCTCCTTACTTACCCGACCTGGCCTCGTGCGACTTTTACTTATTACCAAAAATCAAATCTGCCCTGAAAGGTACCAGATTTGACAGCGTAGATGCCGTTAAGAAAAAACCGGCAAAAGTCTTGGAAGGCCTCACACAAAATGACCTCCACCACTGTGTCGATCAATGGAAAATTTGCTTAGAACGTTGTAGGGATAGAGGAGGGAAGTACATTGAAGGGGATAACTACTAAAGTTGGGTAAGTTAAACACACATCGTTTTATGGGAAGAATCTACGAATTTAATAGCCAAACCTCGTATAATTCCAGCTCTTTCTTGTTTCAATGGTTTGAATGCAGAAGTGCTTTTCGCTGATAAGTTCTTGCATTACAAGTACTTATGCATACATTTTTTAGTAGGTACTCAAATGAGAGCGACAAAAATCCATCATGCATATGATTTTAGAGAACGTCTTCACTACGCTATGTTCTATTTCTATGATTCTTATAATTTTGGAAACAGTCTGTGAGAACATCCAAAAGGGTAACGAAAGGAAAATATTATTCTGGTTCACTTCAGAGCTCTTACGTACTTAAAATACTTTCAGACACAATTTTCTTCTCAACTTGAAACTTTCATCTTGTAAAAAGTTTTGGCTCTACTGAAAAGGAAACATTTTTGAGCGCCAAGTATTGAACTCTTGAATACACCTAAAATACTTCCGATGACTAATACATAGATATGCTCGGAAGTAATAGGTGTTGGGTTTCTATTTGCCTAAACACACTGAGAAATAACTTCATTTTGTTCTCCTTGAAAACCTCAAGTCACTATCCTTTTTATTCTTGTCATCGTTCATTTTCTTTAGGTTATATGGTAATTTTTTGTGGAATCTATCGAATTTTGAATCGTGTGTTTCTTGTTAGGATATACATATACATTTGGCCACCCAATATACATATCGTATCGGGTGGCCAAAAAAACGGATCTGTTCTGTTTTAATAACTTTTTCTTTTGAAGGTACTACGAGTCTAAAAATTTGCATCGATAATTTCAGTAACATTTTAGTTTTTTGAAGTTCCATGCAAATATTTTCAGTGGTGTTAAGTTAGGAAAACAACAACAATTTACATTGAGTGCCAACCTGCAAAAATATAAGCAAAACGCAAAATCTCGTTTTTCAAAGACCTATAGTTTTTCACCTGCTAATTGTATTTGAAACCTTCAGGAAATGTGTAAAATATCGTTGAGACTATCAGTGGAAATTGTGAATACCTAAAAATTTATCTATTTATTTACACTTTTTTTTACAAATCAATCAACAATAAATTATTAACAGAGAAAAAAAATATATTTAAATATACAATTGTCTTGTAATCCGGGGCGATGTTAATGCCTTAGGCATTCTCTGCCAAGAAGAAAATACTTTATTAAAATAAACTCATCGGTTTCTTTTTGGCCACCCGGTATATTGTGTGTATGTACATAATCCGATAATTTTCTTATATTAGAAATCGGAAGTATTTTTTGCTACATGTTAAATTGCATACTTTTAACTGTAATTCACATTAATTCACTTGAGAACTAAAGTACAATAAAAACTGGCATCTAATTAAAAAGAAAGAACTTTTCAGTTGTTGTTTACTAGTGAAATGTTTAAAAGCTGAAAATATCTTAGAAGCCACCGCTGTGTTAATAAACGTCGCTGTCATTGTGGTGATCTGTATGCACAACTGCACATCTCATTACTGTCTTCCTTTTCTACAAAAGCGAACAGCTCTAAATTTTCACAATTAAGTAATCAAGTCTGTAAAGATTTTCTTTTTGTTCTTCGCCAAGAAACGCTGAAAGAAAATTTCATGCTCCAGTAAATTTTATTGTGTTAAAAAAAAGTCGAGAAAAAAAAAGATAACGCTGACGGCTGCTTGTAAACTTTTTTTTAGCATAAACATTTGCAAAGGTCACTGACCTAAGCTGACTTCGTGAATGTGTGCGTTCTTCCAAACTTGGAATCCTCAACTCGAGATCATATGCAGACTATTTCAAAAAAATAATTATTAGATATCTCTTTTAATATTATGTGCTCGTAATGGACGTTACTATACGTATTGTAGGTGTGATCTTTGCTGGATATTCTAGAGGTTAGATATTTTCTTTTAACTTTGACTGACTTCTGTTGCAGGCAAAATCAAATACTCGGAGAGGGTGTACGACGCCTGTATGGACGCTTTCGACTGCCTGCCGCTAGCGGCTCTCATGAACCAGCAGTTCCTATGTGTGCATGGTGGTCTGAGTCCGGAAATCCACAATCTGGACGACATCAGGAAGGTAGGTATCCCAAAGGCAAAGTGTAAATAGACAAAACCCGATTCACCCGTCAATTATTAATTTTACCATACGAAAAGAAAAAAAAAAAAAAAAAACTACGAAAAATGAAACTTAATTTTGATTTAAATATTACAAAAGGGCTTTGAATTGTGCCGTGCATCTTTATTTTAGACATAGGAAAATAGTTTAAAGAAATAAACATGTAAAACACCTTGACTGTTGGAAAAATAGTTTGAAATAAAATATTTTAGTAAATAGATAAGGTGGTGGAAAATGAACTACAATTGATGTCTTTGTATTAAGTGCAATGACAATGACTCTTCAAAAGCACTGGTCATAACAAATGAGAAGTGTTCTATGAGAAGGAACCATCCTTGGAAGGTGACTAATCTCAAGAGAGACAATGTCGCCAATGATCTGTTGGCCTTGTTCAAAATTCAAACCTGCCTCATATGTATTTGAGGACTAGATAAATGGAGGCGTGCAGGTTGCATGCTCCTGTGATTTACCGGGCAGCACAGATGTCACGTTGGATAAATAGACTGCGGCTTCTGCCTGCAACATACAGGATGCCACGCGTCCTTCATAATGCTACAATTACAATTACTTCTAAAGAGTCCCTTTTTGCCAGCAGTTTAAACAAAGTCTCATTTATTGGTTTAAAAAAGATATAGAAATATAATAGTTACATAAATCAAAGGCTAAAATCAGAATTTCTATTTAATAAATAGTTACATAAAATATCTTTGGTTTAAATTCAGTAAGTGAAGATGGTAAATTAAATTTAAGTAATCGAATTCTAAAATCAGACAGGCGATTGTACAAGAGAATAGCGCTCCAATCTTTGAACCTATCTTTCCGCGTCTTTGATTCCCGATCAGGGCAAATATTGTTTCCCAAATGGGCTTTTTTTATTTCTTTTTTAGGAATGATAATAAAGGCTTATTGATGCTGCCCGATTAGGACTATTATTCCAAAAGTAAGACCAATGAGTATTTTATGGTCAAAATCCCAAAATGGAAGGGAAAATTACATGTCTCGGCTTGGTTTGGAATCCGCGACCACTGGATTACCAAAACGACTTGTAGCCTTCACCACTGAGCTTCCGAGACAGACCGGGAGAAGACGTCAGTCGATGAAGATCCGTGCTTATAAATAAGATAAAAGCGTTTGTGCTTTCTGCTTATTGTATGTGAAATTGTTCACTCATGTTTATTTATTTACAAGTTTTATTTATGAACACAGTATTTTCCACACCATTCTTACAAGAAGTCATCAGTTTCTGCAATTCCATTCGATGGAATCTGTCTCAAAATAAAATTGAGATATTTTTCTTCGTGTGTTTTTGGTTAATAAATCATTGGCTGGTCTCTAGCGAAACCCTGTATTTAAAACAAGTATGTAACTTATTCATACACACAGACACACTATGATTCTGTATGTATATTTTGCACCAGTATATTCTCTACTAGTATATGAATACTGGATGAGATTGTGTTCAGCCAAAATCTAATCAACCACAAGATATCAGATGCTTACTTAGACAAGGTAGAGAGAGGGAATACATTAATATCGCGTGGATTCCTTCTTATCTATCAAACTTGAAACCCATAAAAAGTTCAAAAGCTGATTAATAATGTTGTTGGCATAATGGAAATTTTTCTTTTGGGCTTATAGTCTAAATAAAACGCACTATTTATACCTACTATAGGTATTTCTTAGTATACACTCTACAATCTACATATTTGGTAAAGCTTTTCTTAAAATAGTTCTATATTTATTTTGAACTTTTAGGAAGAATAGATAGGTACTGTTTAAGCTTGTGCCAACTTTTCTGATTCACCTGGTTGGTGTAGGGGTATTTGCCCTTGTGTTCGAAAGCTATTCTTGTACATTTTCACTGGCTTTTTGACTTATTTGATTTTTTTCGTGTTTTTCTTGATTCACAGCTTGACCGATTCAAAGAGCCCCCTGCATTCGGACCAATGTGTGATTTGCTGTGGTCAGACCCTCTCGAAGATTTTGGCAACGAGAAAAATGCCGAACACTTTAGTCACAATAGTGTACGAGGCTGCTCCTACTTTTACAGGTGAGGGCATTTTCTGGAAAAGATGAAGTAGTCTATAGGTTCAAAATTCCACACAGTTAATAAACTATGATGTTTCAAGTTTCCTTTCTCATATTAATGGAAAATCTTCTACAAACAGGACAAACGAGTAGCTGAGAAAACCTTAAACATTCAATTGCCTCTGGTAAACAGTCTACCAGAGTTATTATCCCTCTACTGTCATATACTCGTAGGAATCGTTGACAGTAAGATGCTACCCTAAATTTTATTTAAAAAAATAAAGAAAACCATTAAGAAAAACAGAATCATCCACTGGAAAGCTAACACGATCAACCGTACAGAATTCCCGGCACGACAGGTCTTAATCTCCACTGGAGACAGATGTCCTGCGACACTGAGACATCTTCATCACTAGGAACACAAAGTTGTCACATAGGAAAACGACGTCTCTATTCCAGGAGAAATAGCGGCTCTGACGTTTTTATTAAAAAGATCTGTCACATCCAAATGTGACTTTCCGAGAGTTGATTGTTTCTCTCTTTTATAGATAAGGCAGAGTGAGAGAGTGAAGGATGAGAGAAAAGGGGAGGGTGGACAAAGGGTCAGAAGCAGGGAAAGAAGGATGGTATGCATGAAAGAAGGGAGAGAGTGAATATTGGTGCAGAGGTATAAATAATAGGGGAGAGAGGAGAGAGTCAACAAAGAAAAGGGTGGTGAGAGTGAGTATCGGGACAGAGGAGATATGGGGTGAATACACAGGAAATCAGGAGAGGAGGAATGAAGAGAGGAAGTGAATGAAGGGGACAGAAGGAGGTATGAATAAAGAGAAAGAGTTGAGAGAGGGAAAAGAGATAAGGCAAATTTTATTTGTAGACCTAGGAGAATCACAGAGTGGGTGGATGCATAGGAGATGATCAATCTTCTGACTCTTCTCGTTTCGTGCCTGTCCCTGTTATAAAGTTTTCTGCATGACGTGAAACTCCATTAGCATTAGGCTCCTTTCACACGATGACCGTGGATAAGCTAGAGTTCACACGCTCCGCATAACGGACGATTCGGTAATTTAAAATAAAAATAAAACAATGTCACATATTTTTCTAATCTGTTGAATTCAGTCATAATTTTTGTTAGAATGTAGGACATGTACAAATAGTTAGTGTATTTTTTTTATATAGAAAAGAAGAATAAAGATTTCATTACATTAGACTAGAGTAGAAACATACCTACTCCAACAGCCCGGTCCTCATAGCCTGAGGGTAGAGTGGACATCTTCTCGTAAAAGTACCTGTAGAAACCCAAATGTCAGTCTATAAACGATTACACAGAGTTGTCAATTTCTTAAATGACAATCCCGTTGAGCAATTGAAGGCAAAGAAAAAGATGAAAAATATTTGTATAGCCTCCATTGTGCGGCCTCACGACAAAAATAATTAAAGAAATTGAAAAGGGTGGACTATTATAATTACCTGCATTTTTGTTGGTTGTAAAAACGGGCGTTGCCCTGTGGTGGCTTTTAGCTTACGTTTTTACATTGCGTATCTCATACTGCTGTCCAATTTTCGTATGTGGTGACCCTTCCGATTTTATAATCTTTCATTGAATCAGCTCTATTTTTATGGGAAAACTAGTGTATTAAGTTTTTTTTTCGAAAATACGGAAAAAAATTGGGTAGTCTACTCCTACAAAGAGGAAGTAAAGGAACTGATATAGTATCCACAGGAAAAAAAACTACAAAGGCATTGATTAAAAAACCTGTCCGAACAATGACTAGTTCCACAGAATAGTATTATCTGTTATAAAAAGCTGAAATTATCTTTATCCTACCAAAGATCAATACCAGCCTTGACTACTCCGTTACTACATCTTCAACAATGAAAGGCTCAAAAATCACTATATAATTTATTTAAAATTGAGAAATCGTTTTGCAATGTCTTGTGCAGAGGACATTCTTTATTTATTTACAATATAATATTAGAGTAGAAACTTAATTTTAAGGATTTGCTTCCAATATCTATTAATGGAAATGTTATTGACAATGCTTTAATATTATTGCCTTTGATTTTCTATTTTCAGTTACGCAGCATGCTGTGATTTTCTCCAAAATAATAATCTCCTCTCTATTATTAGAGCTCACGAAGCACAAGATGCCGGGTAAGTTTTACACTCTGCTCGATAAGTTTTACTTCTGTCTGAAATAAACCACTTTGATTTGTCCAAAAAACCCTTTTATATCTAAAAAATGATATGTTTCATGATAAACTACCATGTGTCAAAAATACATAGCCTACGCTGGAAACAAACCTGTGAAAGATTGGAAACAAACCGTGAAAGATATTCATAGAGCGTTGTCTTTTCAGCCGACTAGGCTAAACAGACAGCGAATACGGGAAAAAATGGAATAGCACCACATGATGGAAATTCAAATCACTTGAGTTCAGACAGAATAAAGTGTGTATTATCTTCACGTCCCGCCCACTTTCCTCAGGAATATTCCCATCCCTGCCTCCCCCTCACCTAATCCCGTATTTCTATTCTGTCATTTCTCTCCTGTCTCTCTCTCGCTCTATCAGATACATCCTCTTATCTCTCCTTGTCTTTCTCGTCGTGTTTTCTAATGCACGTCCCGCGTCTTTACATACCTTGTTATTATATATTTCGCAAGTTTTATTTCCCTCCCGAGAATTTACACTCGTGTAACTTGTTTTATATCATTCTCTCCCTCTTCCCTGGGGCTCCTGGGCCACTGTTGTCAAGTAAAGGAGAGGGAAACAGAAAAGGGGGTGTGATAGAGACATGGAACAGGGAGAAAGAGATAGAGAAATGGAATATTTCTCTATCTATCTCTTTCTGTTTCATGGTGAAAGAGATAAAGAAATGAAACAAGGAAAAAGATATACAGAAATGGAACATTGAGAGAGAGAGATAGAGAAATGGAACAAGGAGGAGAGAGCTATAGAGATATGGTAGCAGACACGACCACAACCTGTTCAAATTACACACAGAATACAGGGTCAACCATCAGAAGGGTGACCCAAGGCCTCTCTCTCATAGTACCCTAGTTCCGAATTATAGTTTCCAAATTAAACTTGTATTTATAGAGTTTATTTTAAAAGAGATATAACAGGGTGTCCCACCAAAGTTGGACACCTCAAATTACTCGGCCCCTGAAAGAGTTTTTGAAAAATAAAACAACAATTTTTATACAGGGTGGTTTATAAGTGAAATAATGACTTGATTTTTTTAAACCGAGTTTTATAAAAATTTATTACGGATTAATTATGTCTCACCCTGTACAACACTTTAGTTTTGTTTTTCGATATGACTAACCAAAAATGTGTACAATTAAGCGAGGATTATTAATCCCTAATAAAAATTTATAAAAAATTGGTTATAAAAAAATCAAGTCAATAAATTTCACTTATGCCTGTATAAAAATTGTTGTTGCCAGTTGAAAGTGCGTGTTTTCATTACACAAACACTATCTAGTCTTGTTATTGAAAAAATTAAACGAAATTGAGTTATTCGAAATTTAGAAAAACAATTGGTCCAAAAAAAACACCCAGTATGTAATATTTTAGATTAAAAAAGTACTCAAGAACCTTTTAGAAGTAAATTGTCAATAAAATTCAGGTCGATCCATTTAAAAATCGAAAGTTGTCACCTCAATTTCTGACTTTTGAGCCACCCTGTATAAAAAAAAATTCATGACTGAAACCGCCTACTTAGCACATGTACCCTTGAATTTTTTATTTTTCCATATATCTTTCAGGGGCCGAGTAATTTGGGGTGTCCAACTTGTTGGACATCCTGTATTATAGTCGAATGATCTCATCGGATAGAGCCGTGTTGAATTAAAAAAATGGTTATTTTTTTCAAACAAATTGAGTTGAAGGATTAAATAATGCCGAGAAAACATTCACTATGTTGTAATAGGCAAACAATGAAAAGAAAATATATTAGAATCCCAGCGTTGTACTTCTAAATTACATATTATCAAAACAAAAATAAATGTTCTGTAAAATGAAACAGAAGGATTCTATCGTCTATCAGAACCCAGTAGCGCAATAGCAAAGTATTGTTTGATTTATTATTGTACTTGTTTCTTTTGTGCGTGGAGTCGTGGAGAAAATAGCACCGAAAGAAAAATGACAGGAACAAGAAGAGAAAACTCCAAGAGAGAAAACACACGAAGTGAAGAAAATAGTGGAACTATGTATACGTAGATAGTACTATTTATATGATGAGATAAGGATGTAGGTATTGTAGTACAATGACACACAGCTTGAGTTCCTGTTATCAAAAAAGACTTCCTATTGCTCTCCAATCTCTCTCTTCTCTCCATCTTCTCTCTCTCTCTCTCTCTCTCCACTGCCCCCCCCTCTCTCTTCCTCTCGCTCTCTCTCACACACACATCACCTCTCTCATTCTCTCTCAATCCTCTCTCTCTCTCCATCTCTCTCTCTCTCTCTCTCTCTCTCCCCCCCCCCTCTCTCTCTCTCTCCTCCTCTCTCACCCACACATACACACACCCCAGTTTTACAAGGAGTCCGATACAGAAAGTAGTATCAACCCACCAAAATAGAAACCATTGCTTTTACAAAAATGTGGATGAATACCGGGGTACCATATTATTTTTACTTCTTACGCTTCTGTATACAATGTTCACGTTCCATGTCGAATATTCAAAATTGTAGAGGTGCTTAAAATAAAAATTCCAGGGTTTTCTTTTCCTTTTTAAGTGTCCTAACCCCATGTGGTTTCCTTGGTATAAAATAAGAAGTGTGTTTGTCCTTGATTGAAGAGCACAATTTTACTTGAGTGGGTAGCGCAGAATCATAGGATTTTTCCGTATCCTTTGTATCCTATATCTTATTTTCTCATTTTCCGCCACTGGTTGCTGCTCACATCAAAGTAGTTTTTCTCGTTTTTTTCTGACACTACATTAGTGAATCCCGTAACATCCAAAATACGGAGCCGAAAAAAACGACTCCGCCGGGATTCGAACCCAGTTCAGAGAGCGTGCAAACTTAGTGCACTACTCCACTCGAGAATGTAAGCACCGACTCTACTGCTCATTTCTTTACTTCTACTGGTAGTTCTCCTGCCGTGTACTTCCTTCGAAATGGAAGTGGATAAATGAGCAGACGAGTTAGGTGCACAACTGTACATAATATTGACATTTTCGTTATATCAAGTCATCCTCGAGCACTGTCTGATCCAATAAATTCAGTGAAGCTGATCCCTTTAGATAGGCAGCGGATTCCAAACAATTATGTTTACATTGTATTTTATATATTTATTCCCTTCCACCCCCCCCCCAAACCCCCAGGAATTTACAAGTTCTTTTTTGTTTTAAAAAAAATTGTTCTATTCATTGTTTGAATAACAAAACAATAAAAGTATTGTACAATAAAACGCTTAAACGTGACTGCAGAGACGATTTTAGAATTTATCCTGCAACACGAGCTTTGAAAACTATATTTTCAGGCAAACCCCAGTTTGATTTTGACCTTGGTGTTGAGTGCGAAGGGCTTGTAAAAATGCCTACAAAAACCTAATGATGTTTTTTCAGAGGGTCTCATTTACTCCAGGCGATATACATAAGTAGAGGTTTTTATAGACTGACAGTGCAAACCAGGAGGTCCTATATAAAGGACATCTTTAATTATTCCACCATTAATCTTAATTACTCCACCTCTAATGAGGAAAGTTGCTGGCAAATATTCAATTCAGTTCGGGTAAAAAATGATGATTGCTTCTAGTATAGTTATAGAAATGGTTCTCCATGGGTTAACAGAGCTGTTGATCACATTTTATTCGTTCATTACCTGCTCGTTACGTGCGGTACGTGCTAACGCCTTGCTATCGTACAACTGTATGCAATGCCTACTCGGCGCTCTCCCAAATTGAAATTTATTAGTGCCTTCTTTTATCTTCTCACGCGCTTTCATGGTCTTATTCAGGGAATACACGAACATCGGAGGAAGGTGTTGTGTTATTGCTGTGAGGTAAAAGGTGGTGCTGAGACGGAATGAAGCACTCATGAAGAACCTACTACCTACGTATACAATAATAATTTATAGATATTGGAAAGACATTGCTTGGGTATGGAAAATAAAGATATTACGTCTCATAACCAGTCTTGATATTGATGTTTTAAAGAAATCTGGTTTATGAATTCCTTTGTAGAGAGTTTCTTCAGAATAAAATTTCAAGCTTTAAAATTCGTTGAAGATGTATGGGCCACAAAGAACCCTCTTGGAGACATCCATGATCACGCTCAGAGGAGCTCCTCTTGCAACTCAACGCAACCTAAGTAATCTTCTGTCATGAAATACCTCAAAATGCATCAAAAAGATTAATCCCACACTGTTACATATTTCATTTGGAGAAATTGACTCTAAGAATTGGCTTACCAGTTGAGTTAAAGTGCCTCATTGGATGAAAAGTCTTAGAGAGTTTTACACTCCTATAGATTTTACTGGTAGATTTGATGGATATGCTGTGTGGAATGGCAACCAGTCAAAGACTGGCAGCTCCTGTTATAATTTAATTAAAAAATAAAATTTGTTTCTCTCTCTCTCTAGTCTGTATGTATTACTCATCCTTTGTAAAAAAATATATACACTCACCGAATCAATTATTAGGACACTTCCTGTTTTCCCCTTTAACACCGTGTATTTCCATGCGGCTGCAAAAGGTTGTAACTTCTACTGTAGATAACATTTTCCGATGATTTTTGTTTTGTATAAAGGAAAACAGATTAAGGATTTAAGCTCATTATAAGAAAAAAAATCAGGAAAAATCATTGCAACTCATGGAAAGACAAATGTAAACTTGCAAAACACAGAATTTTAGAGGTGTTTTATTTAGAACACACTCAGTTCACTGTTTTATTTTTATCATTCGATTTTTCTTAAAAATACAAAAACCTAAAGATTTCAATTTCAACATGACCTACTAATACAAGGATTTAAAAAAAAACACAATTCATTGAGGATGTTTCAAAAATCTCAAAAATACGGTAAATTGAAATTTTAAATTTTTCTTTCCATGAGTTGCAATGATTTTTCCTGAATTTTTTCTTATAATGAGTGTAAATCCTTAATCTGTTTTCTTTTATACAAAACAAAAGTCATATAAAAAGTTATCTACAGTAGAAGTTACAACCTTTTGCAGCCGCATGGAAATACACGGTGTTAAAGGGGAAAACAGGAAGTGTCCGGTTAATTCTTCCGGTGAGTGTATTTTCTACGTTACATGTTTGGTTTGGAATTGAATTAATATTGAGTATTCCTGTTCTTGAATGTTTTCAGGTATCGAATGTATAGAAAAAGTCAGACCACGGGGTTCCCGTCTCTAATTACAATCTTCTCGGCACCCAATTACTTAGATGTGTATAATAATAAAGTAAGTTACTTGAGCAATGCTCACTCTTATTAGTTTAATTGCTTTAAAGACTCACGTGTTTCAAAATGAGAATTATGAAACAATGTAGCTATTTTGGAAAAGTAAATAACACAGAAAAGTTATTTTCATGTTATGCCAATAATATTCTATAAAAATTGTTTGACTAATTAAATTACAAAGTTAAAAAAAAAAACATCGATCATCGAAATTTTCGACATTGGACTTGTGTTACTAAATACTATAGAAAAAGATTGAATTTATTATTTGGTTTATTCTTTGCTGAAAATTTCCAAAAGAAACCATCTGAACAACGTGACATTCTTAGAAATTCTAAAAAGGGTGTCATTTAGTTGAATGGTCACACACAGTGTTTTATGATAGCATTATCTAATCCAGCTTCTAGATTCAGATTTACTTTCCAATCTTGAATATTTCTGTCGTATAAGCGTGTGTGATTAATTTGACCTCATGTGGAGTTTCGTCCGTAAGGCTCACATGCGAACTTGAAACACACACATACTCACATACCACTAGTAAACTGGCCATAAAATACTCAATAAATTTATCTGCGAAGTATCTCTTAAGAAATTAATACTTTTGTAAGTAGCTGGCAACGTGTCAGGTAGACAATGGAGCGAATTCAATGTATTTCTGTTTAGACCTTGGAATCAATAAATTACCTTTATTATCCTCTAATGCTCGCTGTATCTACACGACTCCCGTGTTGAAACTTAAAGTGTTTTAGCATTGCACACAGAAATGTGCCAATATTTTTTAGCAGAATTTCCAGAAATAAAAGAATACTAGTATTGCTCGTTTTATCATGCGACAATTTCGACCCTTCAATGTGTTCTAGATGTTAAAAGTTAAGTTATTTTATCGGTCAGGCAAATTTTTCCGATTTTTTACTTTATTACAAATTATGGAACAATTTCACGATTGGAAAGAAAACTTGTCTCTTGTGGTCTTTAGTTTTGAATAAAACGAAATTCTGCTTTGCTAACGTCCTTGCCTTATTTTCTTTTCCGAACTATGATACTATGCTATTCTAATGAGAAATCTTATTGCATTTTTAGTTATGCTTCATTACAAATATCTCTTGTCATATAAGTACATTCAGTACTCATAAATTGTTGGTTTTTTTAATAGCAGTTTCATTAAGTAAATCTTTTAAATTTAATAAACATTATCATACGCGTGTATGCTCTTTTAATCACAAATATTGATCATAGTGGAATATCAAATAAACGCATTATTTTAACGATTTTCCCAATCTTCTTAACATTTAAGGTATTCTCTTCATAATTTGTACTTAATATAATAATTCGAAAAGAATGCTTCTCAATTACAAGCAGCTACTCTATCATTTTTAGGAGCAGAAAGCATCTTCCAATTAAACTTGAAATCCCCTGCTGGTGATTGATGCAACAGAGGATAATTACTTAAGTAATACCTACCTCATAAATCTCATATTATGCTAAATTATCTCTCTTTTCTCTTGTAGGCTGCGGTTTTAAAATATGAAAATAATGTAATGAATATAAGACAATTCAACTGTTCCCCACATCCCTACTGGTTACCAAACTTCATGGATGTATTCACGTGGTCTCTACCTTTTGTAGGTGAAAAAGGTAAGTTTAAAAATTACAAGACTCTATATCCATTTCTGTACGTCCTTGTCCAGGAGAATTTGTCAATATGGGGGGTCTTGGATTCTCATTTTATTGTAAGCCATCAGAACCTTTGAAACCATTCTCCCTCAATCATACCACTTATCTACTTCATGTCCAAACTAAGTAGGTGATAGTAAAGATCATACAAGATTATCAGTCAGTAGTTATAGAACTTAACCTTCTCCCAAAAATTTAACAAACAGTGAGCATATTTCAGTGTCTCAGTTCGAATCACAAATTGATTTTATGTATTCAAATTGATTCCTAAAAAAATCTAACCTCCATTTATGATGAAAAGAATTGGTATTTTTTCAAATTTTATTTTGTTTGTCTTAGTGTGAATTCTTTGGTTGAGTAAGAACAAAACCGATTTTACAACTAGCCCTGAGTGTATCTATCAAGCTTTATTTGTGAGTCTTGGGTACTTCTTCCATTATCAACAGCTAATCTATGTTGTTTTGTTTCCAGTGACGGAGATGCTAGTAAACGTTCTGAACATCTGTTCTGACGATGAACTCATGTCAGACGGTGATGACGCTCTGGAGGAAGGTAAGGTCTACCCCATTCTATTCCTAATCTACACCACTCACATCTCCTTAGCTAGAACCGTCTTAACCCGAGGTTAAGGGTACACTCAATTAAAAAAACAACTTATACTTACCTGAGAGTTTGTTTTAACACGAGAATCTTTTAAACCAACTATTTAGCATGATAGAAAAGAGCATTATGATTGGTCGGTTCAATGAAAATGGTAGTCAATCATGTACCTACTTGGCATGCAAACTTTCGACATGAATTGTTTTTAAAACTACACTTGGATGTCTGCAATTCACAGTGTAAGTGCCAGAGAACACTGTTGAATTGACAGTCAATTTTAGAGTGGTACTATTGTGTCAGTGTATTGAAGAAGAAAAAAATGCGGATTGGTACTTCATTATTTTTTACCATAGTACATACATATTTTTACTACATTTTCTATTCCCTCTGGGAAAACTTTTGAGCAATCCGTTATTTGTAATAATACAGTGGAATAATTTAATGAATACAGAGTGGTATTGAGATTTACATTTATTTTAGAACATGGGAAAAAAATAGATTAAACATTATTTTTTTGTCACTTGATTGAGATGAGTCAATATTAATTACAAATTCTACCCTTGATTAAAATATTTTTCCTTTTTTTTTTCATTCTCTGATTAAGTTCTTCAAAGAAAAAAGAATAAATAATGAGGGGGATAATAATTTGACCTCCCTCATATTTCTGCGCAATTCATCGTTTTCATGAGGAAATAATTATTTTCCGAATTTATACAGATGAAATAAAGACTCGTCGATAGTCTCAGCAGGCATATCATAAAAATAGAAACGATTGCAACTTGCTACGAAATTTTCATTTCTTTTATTTTAGCTATATTTTACCATTTTTGCTTGAATCAAGACCGATGGAATGTTGAATAAAAATGATTTTTCAAATACAAATTTGTAAAAGAAGACAACAATGACTTTCAAAATGGTCTTTTTTTGTTTTGTACCAAATATATGGTTCATTAATGGCCGGGTCGAGATGCGACTACTAGGTCCCTACTCATGTATATTCGTATATGGGAGCAGGGAACTAGCAGCCGCATCTCTACCCTGCCATAAGTGGCTTTCGAATTAGAAATTGTTGAACGTAAAGATCAGTATCCTGATTTTCCATTTTGGAAGAAATGTCAGGAATCTGTTGACCCCTATTCTTGAGGAACCTGTGTTTTGTCAGCCTGCTTTGTGTCTCGCCCAGTTCAAAATGAGCGAGGGTAATTTAATTTTTCTCTTTCCTCCGTCTAGTTTATAATAGTCGGAATGAAAGTCGTTTCATAAATACAATGAGGAACTTCCGGGGAAAACAACCCGGTGGAGGTGAATGGAAGGTATTTCATTTTTACTGGATGAGCCAATTATAAACAAGATCCCGTTTCGTTTCCCTGAAAAAATTCACTAAAATACTAAAGTCACTTCTGAATGCATCCTTAGTTTGATGTTTGCGCAATGAAAAGATTTTATTCTCTTGAACCGTTTGACTTTCACTGGAATGGAATTCCGTTTGTCTCAATGAACTCCTTTGAAGGATGCACGATGACTGTCTTGGCATTTTAAATTAGCCTTAGTTACCCCGTATTTCAGGTCACAGTGTTATAACAAAAGACCTTTTTATTTCACAAAGGAAAAATAAAAATGATAATTTTATACGGAAGCTCCTCGCCCCACCCTATTACCTCCCACCCCTCCCCCTTTCATCTTATCCGTTGAAAAATTAATATTTCACCCCGAGTTCGGTTGGTTTTTATTGTTACCATATTCTTTTTCTTCCAAGTTGTACAATCGTGCGGAACACAGCGTTCTGCTGCGCTTCTTTTAGATATTCTTTATTTCTTGATGCTCTGTGATTTACCTGTAGGTGTTTTGTCCTTAAATTCTACAAGGTCAGCCCTATCTATTTCACGAAGCACCAAACACCATCTGATTAGAAATTACTTGTAATATCATCTATAATATTATGATTCCTACTTCCTTGACCTGGTCTCGGATTTTTTTTTTTTTTTTTTTTTTTTTTTTTAATCAAACAAGGAATAATGCGTTTGAATACTCGGTCTTTTTTTCTACATCCGCCAATACTCTGTGCATGGAGAGGAAGAAAAAAGCCCTTTCTATTGAACTTGTTGAAATTCAATACATGAACTTATCCTTACTTCTAAGAGGGAAGTCATGAGTCTGGAAATAAGTCTTTGTGTTAGGTTAGAAGGCGAGTCAAGGGAGAGATACGTGCAGAAGTACCCATACTGCATACTTATTTTTATCCAGAAAATATGCCTTTCTTTTTTCTAGGTGAACTTTTTTATAAGGGCCAAAAGTTGTATTAAACCCCATCACCAATATGACCTATTTAGACTCCCTCTATCTACATATTATATTGAATTTTATAAAATAAAATAATGAAAATTATTATGTCCTAAAACTCTATTGTTCTTATAGTAGGTATTTAGATTGTAATTATTACTATAATTATTTCCGTTGTGATTCAAATTTACAATAGCCACAGTAGTGAATACATCATTTAAAAATAAAAAACACTTTTTGTTATGTAAGCATTACATTAATATAGAAAAATGTTGAACTAATAAAGGTCCAATTTGAGAAAAAATCACGAAATCCATTACAATTCACAGTTCAAGAAAATAACTTCTGCACATTTCAAGTCTCTCCATCGGTCTTGCTTCTACGAATTTGAATACCATTAAATTTATATTATCTCTTGCCATTTATACCAGGTAGTCTGATTCTTTCGGATTATTTTCATTGCTTCAGCATTATTCTAAAGCTGCTTAAAATTCTACTATGTCTTATTATATCTATGTACCTTATCTGCAAGATGAATTTTGCTCTCAGTGGTCAAACTCTAGAATCTTCTTTGCAACTGTTAATTATGCCATGAAAATGTTTACTTGACAATACGTTAGTCCTTATTAATATTCTAATCGGACATCAGGATGTCGCTTGTTGATTCAAATTGTTCGATTCATAGAAAAAAATGTGAGAGTCAAGTAAACATTCTCTTGAATGTTTCTTCGTATTTAACAGCTAATGAGAATTAATAGCGAGCTGTATTTCTCTTTTATTATCATATTTCTTTTCTTTTTTTTATCTCTGTCTCATTCACACTCGACATACATGTTGTCTGATCTTTATGTACTAACACATAAAATAGACGGTAAGATAATTATTCTATTTATATTCCAAGCATTAACCTTTCCTTCTCTAGTTCTAGTTGTTAATTGTTGGTGTCCAGTCTGTGGCCCGTTCAAAAAGTTCTTTATTAATAAAAGTTCGAAACAGTACAACATACATTTTTATGGGTAGCTAACAAATTTCTAACTTGCTTTTTGCCCTGAAATTAAGTGTCGAATCTTTTTATTTTGAATGGTTATTTAGAGTCTAAGGCAACCTATTCCTTGGAGAATAGGTTGATCCTTTGCCATTCCCACTAGTATTCAAGCACAGGTGTGAACAGAACTTTTTGAATGGCCTTTGTTTTGTCCCTTTGACCAGTTTCACTCATACAAACCTCCTACCCACCCTACGTCCCTCCCCTTAGAAAAAAAAACCAGCCATCCACACTTAGTTCTCTCAGTTTTAATGTTAACCCCCGGATGTGTATTTTCATCTCTTCTCTTGTGTCTCTCCTCTACTCTATCGAGTGATGTTAACTTGAATAGAAAAATAACCTTTTTTTCATTTCGAATTGACCGACGGAGTTTAAAGATATTCTTAGATAAGTTCCACAGATCAGAATATGGAGCTAATGAAAAATATGTTTGTTTTGTCGCAAATCTAAAGAAACAAGTAAACGGTAAAATATTGGAATTAAAAATGCATGATTTCAAAAATCTTAAAGATAACTTTAGCCAATGAGAATTTCCTAGACTAGCCTCTGCAGGACAAAAAGTATAAAAGGTGCTTTTAGTATTGAAATACCCAATAAATCATGTAAAAAAATTGGAGTTTGGTTTCAGAAAAGTTTTAGTTGGGAAATGTTTGCTTTAATTCTCCCAAAACCTTTACCAATTATCTCCTTATAAAGTTTAACATTTAGAAAATGTATGTATGATTTTATTTGTGGTGAAGCACAAGGCCTCTTCACAATTTTTGTGGGTAGCGCAGCATTACTAAGAGCCTCCTACACATTTCGAATTATTGTATTACATTAATTTCTTTTTACTCTGGTAATGCCGCCACAGGTCGTTACTCCTACAAGTAACTACTCATTTTTTCTCACGAGGTATGAGTGGACCCCGAACATCCAAGTACAGATCAGAAAAATACCTGCCCGCTGGGGATCGAACCAAGGTCATCATGCCTGCAATGCCTAGCGCGCTAACTCACTCTGCCACGGTGACTACTACATTTAGAAAATGTTTACTCCGATTAAAAAAAAAAAAAAAAAAAAAACATGCTACCCTCTCACTACTTTTGTACAAAATCATAATATTATCTACTACAATAAATAAGATGTATACATAACATATCCATCAATTTGTAAATTATGACATCCTTATTAATTGAAAAAGACATTCAAGTCCTGTGAGAGGATGAGCTCACATTTTTACTCCATGGTTAAGAAAGAAAGGTTAATTTTCCATATAGTTTCTGCAGAAGTGAAAGCGGTTAAGTCCAATTTCCCTAGCTTCCCCATCTTGATCAAATTATATCTTCTTGCTCCCTCGTCCTTATTATTTAATTTACTCTTATTTTTTATTAGATTTACTTGTATTTCATTTCTTGGTTTTATTTTAATTTTCTGTTTTTATTATTATTTGCTTTTTACCGTCTTCTTTCGAGGTATAGTCAAAGCACTTCTTATAAACACAAAAAACGAAGGAGGCCTCGTATACTTTTGAAACGTCACTAGCGTTTATTTTGAAATTTGAACTTCAGGCATTCGAAAGAAATATTGAGAGAAAACAAAGATGTAAAGTAATACTTGGGTTTCAGGTGAAACAGTAAGTTTTGGTCTAGTTAAATAATTGCTGTTCTACATAGTATAAAATTTCGTTGTTGGGTCATCAATCAGTATTGTTCTATATTGAATGAATACGTAATTATTTCATTTCCAATTGAAATTTTTCTACTTGGTGAGTCAATATATTGAAAAAATATTGAAATCAATCGGTAGTTCAATCGATAAGGCGATGGACACGTAACCAAGAAGTTGGTGGATCGTTCTAAAGTAAGACCAATATTTTGTACGGCATGTTCGAGTAAATATGACATCACGATCGTGATAAATACAAATATGACAATGACAACTTCTTTTGAATCATTTTATTGAATTGAAATTTTCACTATCCCCACCCACTCCTTTCACTTAACATTTCTAAAACAGAAAGAAATGTAAAAAATCGATTTTTACATAAAAGAAACTTTTAATCCATTACAAAATCTCATTCAAAATTGTTTCAAAACTTGAAGATACGACTTTTGTTCTACTTCTTCTCCCAGAATAATTTTCTATTTACAGATGAAATTTTAGATTTTATGTTCGTCTGCTACATATGAGCATCTCAACTTTTACTTCAATTACTACTTTTTTAATTCACTTCTGTTTTATTTGCTATGTATTTTTTTTTTTTTTTTTTTTTTTTTTTTTTTTGTTAAAACTTGAAATTCATACATGTTTCGGTCGAAACTCTCTTTTTACGAATAGAAATGCATTGAACAGTAAATTTTATTGATAGTAGTGCGTTCTATGTATACAATACATATGCATACATATATGATGGGATTTTTCAATTAGGAAAGTTCAAATAATTTTCCAAAGATGGCTCAACAACTAACTACAGCATCTAATGGTTTTTCAGACCTATCAGACTATTTTCACCAAGACATCAGTAATTTTATATTTTTTCCAGGCAAAACTGCCTAACATTTCTATATTTTGAATCGAGTCTCGCCTCATCTGATGTGAGTTTATGTATTTTTTTATTTGACTCTTAAAATTGTTAAGAGCGAATTTATCAGACATTTTGCATTAATTGCCATTATATTATAATCAATAACAATTCATTGTTGATTTTAACGTGACAAATAGATATTCGCTTGGCGCCTGGATATTCAAACAAAAAGATGAAAATTATGAAAAATGGCTATTTTCTTGTTATTGTTTGTGTTCTTAAACCTGCCTTTCAAACTATCTGTGTGATCTTTAAAAATGTTGAGTTTCCTTTTCATTTAATTTTCTGTATATTTTTTTCGTCGTATTATGATTTTTTTTTTCCTTTAAGTTGTTACTTATTTTTGATATTTTATTAAATCCATAACTTATTCCTCTATTTGATAGTCACTTTAAGTTGTTACTTATTTTTGATATTTTATTAAATCCATAACTTATTCCTCTATTTGATATTCCTTTGTAGAACTTTTTTTAACTTTTCAAAGAAATAAAAGAAAAATCTAATAACTATTCCTTAGTTGATCATCTAATTCGGAGCTTCGTGAATATAATATAAGTACATGTAGAATATTGATGATGAGTTGATGAATTTATCACAGTCGGCAGTTTTTTTTTATGTTCAAGTAGGCTTTGTATTCAGTTTTTAATGAAATTTTGACTCACTTCTCTGAGAATGGTCCTTGCAGCATTCTAGGATAATTATAAATAATTTAAATTAAAAATGTAAACATTATTACTTTGATTTAAACCCTAGAATCTAAATTGCGAGCGAAAGTAGAACTGAGTAAATATTGAGTCATTTCAAATGTTTTCACTTCATTGGAGATCAATGCATTTATATAATTAATACATTAAATTTACTTAAAAAATTGGAATTTCAGAATGATTCTGATGCAAATTAAAAAGTGATTCATTGTAAAGGTTTAGTTAGGGAATGCATTGGTTTTCTATGAATTTTGAATATTTTCTTATATTCTGATACACTTTCCTCATAATTGTTCTGTCACATTTTCTTTGCCATAAATATTTATACATTTTGTTTTTTCATTTCTTCTGCCTCTCCTTATATCTGTGTTTGGGTGTCTTCTCTTGCTCCACCTCTGTATCTTCCTCTACTTGTATAATACTATCTCTACACACTATAAACCTAATAGCAAAAGTAATAGTCAAACAGTCCAAGCATGGTAAGTGATGCAAACGAGATACAAGTGACAGTTTATTTAGTCATTTCTTTCCTTTTTTGCTGTGTTCCGCTAGAAGTGACAATAACAAGAAAAGTGTTTTTAATGGTTTTGATTAATACGAAAGATGCAACGGCTGATCTGTAGCGTTGAAACTGAAAACTAATATCATTGCCGCCTTTGTGATAACACACACTTTGAGTAACATGTTTAGTAGTCATTATAGTACATAATTCACTTTGATGGTTGACTTTTGGTATTTTGAGCAAAAAGATTTAATTGACACACTGTCTTGAAGTTTTCTTTGCAATTCTATGATGATGAGTTGAATTTTTTCATTTTATCTAATGCTCTTAGTAAACTTGAATTAAACCCATCAATGCCTGTTTTTTTCATACATTGTATACGTCACAATGGTATTACATAATATGCAATATAGCGTTAACTATCAAATGTAAAAGTTATTTGAACTTAATAATATAAAAAATTAAGAAGACTGTCAGTAAATGTGGATCTAGTTATGTGTTTGCCCTGAATGGCAATTTTTATTTATATCTCTTTTTTTTCTTTTCTTTTTTTTCTTCTCTTATTAAAAGATGATCTACAGTCTATACACCTTTTTCTACAGTTCACCATAGAAATGACTATAAAATTATCACTTGAAGTGGCAGGCACCTTTTCCGAAGAACTACCTATCTCAGTATAAATAGTAATTTGATTTCACTATGTAAATTTTCCGATTGATAGAGGTTCAACTTGAACTTTGTATTCAGTTTGGTTATTTATATTTTCATTTACATCTATTTTAATAATTAGAACGCGAATTTTCTGTTATAATTTGCACCTGTGTTCTTTATATTATCGTTTGCAATATTTAATTAAAATTAATCCTTATTACCTTTTGCTCTATTTACCTATCTATTTGTTTATTTACATAAATGCCTAACGTGGTTGAGTTTGTTTCAAAAGTATCTACATTTTATGTATATTGGTCTCATTTTCACATGAAATAGTTCATACCATTGTTTTTACATTATATTCTTTGGCAGTTGCTTCATTTACGCTCACAATTTTTTTCATTGTACAATCATTGAGGTGAGCATCCAGGTTAGTCCCTATTTAAAATTGCAAAATCCCTCCCAGTTTGAAAAATTATTCTCCGATGATTTCCATACCATTTGATTATACTCACCCAAAGAATCAATATACAAATTCATTACGAGTTTTTTCTCTCTTTAAAGTAGGAATATTGTAAATAGATTGATTTCGAAATCCATGCTCATGCTTATTTTTACATAGGTACATGTTACATTTAATGTAAAATACATTTTACTACATACATTTTACTTTTGAAAGCTGCTAATTTAAAAATTTAGATCTCATTACTAATTTTATTATAATTATTTTCTCTTGGCGATGCCTTCTGTAAGTGTCTAGTATGTTACCATAAAAGAGATTAAATAAAGAGTAAAATGAATTATTTGTAGTAAAACAAGCCTCTTCACAATTCGAGATTAAAAAGAGTGTTTACCTCTAAGAATTTCCATAAATTGCTTTTTGATTAATAATTCAAAACTGAGAACAGAAGTTTTCATCACGAGGGACTCAAAAGTTTAAATTTGTATCTCAGGGACAAAACTGGTATGCCTCCTCAGTTGATTTAATTGTTATTTCTTTTTGTTTACCTGCTTTCTTTGGGTTCCTTCTAACCCCCATTCCACTCTGAATCAATCAATTCTATTTACTCTCATTCTATTATTTCTATTCGGTAATTTGAAATAATTTTAACAAATATTGTACTGATAAAAAAATCCACCTTTGTGATACTTTACCCTAGGTAAAACAAAATGTAAGCAGAGTTTTTCATTTTCTTTGTTGCGCCATTTTCAGTAATGTTACAAATAACTTGACAATTTTATGACGTTTTCTCTTTTTCATCGTTTGATATTTCATCCTCCGTCATTGCTGCCCTTGCTTTCTCTTGCGCTCTTCATGCCATTTCCTTTCTTTTATGGCTTTCTCTATGACTTTAGTTTGGTTTTCTAAATAAAATAAGAAAATATGTACTTATGTAAGTATTCATATTAGTCGTTTCTAGGTAATACGATGAAAAAACTATTACCAGTTTCTTCTACTTCAATATCGTTTAAAAAAAAGACGATCACAAGATTTAATTGTAAGTCTTGAAGGCTGAAGAACAGTTAGGGGTGTGGGTTCGAATCCCTACCGATCCTTGAAAATCCATCCTTCACAATTTCGTGCACCGCACATACTAACATTAGCATATTATTATAGTCTTTAAGATCTGGACGTTTAAGATCTTGTATTTCTTAGTCCTTTAGATGTTGGTGTACTATTGATAATCTAATTACATTTTCTTTCATCTAATGTGGATTATATTTTAGTTTGATTTCACATCTTATACGTAATTCTTTTGGAGTGGTTCTTATTCAACTACATAGTTTCTAGTTATAATTCTTGTCTTTTTTTTTGGCGAATGTGATTACTTTGCTGTCTCACTTTCCGAAGACTTGAAAACAGCACACAATACATGAATCGAAAAATATTACATTGTTTTTGTTTGTATACCTATCATTCATAGTATAGGTTGGTGCTGCTCCATTTCCCCGGCGGAGTGCTGCTCTATCCCTTCTTTATGTAGTAGAAGTTTCTTGACGAGGTTTTGGAGGAGTCCAACAAATTCTTCTTGTCTTTTATCATGAGATGTCTGCTTAATTTTCTTACAGTTTATATTTAAATCATCATCATCATCTTATGAAATTTCATGTTTTCGTCCCCTCCTAATATCTTCCTCTTATTTATCTTTCATTTGTTAAATTTAATTTTAATTCTTTACAAATGATGTGGAAAGTGTGTCAGAACTAAAAAAAAATGTTTCCGTGAGACATGATGATTTGTAAAATATATAAAATATTTTAACCGTTTGCATTGCAAATTCAATACCAATATTTTTGTCATTGTTTAGGGACTTGCGGATACAGAACTTTTATTTTTCTTGCATAGTTTAAAATCGCTTTTTTTAATCATCACTTATTGAAGCAATGAAATAAATTTTACCTATTATTTTTTAGGAAGATGATACTTTTTTGTTTAATTAATATAATGTTTTTCCACTTTTCCAGTTACATTTATTAATAATGAGAATAGTTTTTTTCAGGTCATTCAAAATGAGGTTTTTTTCAAAAAGTCATTCAATTAACAATGAAAAACATTTTCACTTTTTGTTAGCTCGCCGAATTTTATTCTCACTACTTGAGGAAAGCACACCTTTTGACCAATGTCGTGCCGTGATTTGTCTATGAAATTTTATAAGAAATAGTTAATTTTCAACAATGTTTTAGATTTTGTCCCAACACCTACCTATGTAATTTGTTTGGTTCCTTTGTATTAGTTACCACTTTAACTGTGGTCCTGTAGTTTGTTATTTGCATGGGATGTGCGTCTAGTTCTTGTTCTCATCTTGAGTTTTTTTCTTTTAAAAAAATATACAAATAAAGTATGCCTAGATGAAATATCTTTTGATCGATGTCGTGTCTTCTTTCAGTTGTTCAAGTTTACACACCATATACTAAAAATAGTAAATGAAATGTCTTGTAATGTGTCAGTTAAAGTTATATTTTAATGTTTGTGTTGTTTCATTTTTTGAGCACACATCCATATAATTTACATTTAACTATTATCGCGCTGGTTTATCATTGTAATTGTACAGGACTGATATGATTATTTTATAACTCTTAAGTAAAAGTTCCAAACGCATGTCCCTAAACACTCTATGTTGAGAAAACAAAGAACTATTTAGAATAAAATTACAACATCGTTAATATATGCAAGGAAAACCATCAAGTAACAACCACACGAAGTGAACTCCCAGAACCACTTTTTGTATTTGGTTTATTCATTTATTTATTTTATTTTCCTTTATTCCTTTATTAGTTCGATGTTTTGTTTTCATTTCATTCGTCCTAATTTTGTTTTCGTTTTACTGAATTAGCTTTTAATTCCCTGATTTATGCATTTTCTATAAATAAATAAAAAACATTGCCCCCAAAAAGTAAGCTGTATTTGTCGACAAGAATGTTGTATTTCAAGCATTAACTTTCATTATAAAGGAAACAAGTTTAATGAATAAATATGGGATACAGAGAATAATTCCAATTAATTTTTGACACCATGTCATAGTATCATGAGAAGAACATGGCAATATCTATCAAGTACAGCTTTTCCTATTCCACTCCTCAATCCTTGCATGTTGATACCCAATCCTGCCTGTGAGATTCAGTTGCATGCCACTGTGTTCACCTGATTATCGCTTCAGTACTGATTTTATATATTTTACTAGATTTATTCTGTAACCAATTTACCTTAACTCATACCAAAAAAATAGTTCTTAAGAATAATAAATAGGTGATGTTAATATTATTGTCTACATCCAACTTAGCCTGAAAGAGCTATAGTTTTGTGGTACATAATTATGTGTTTACAATAAGATCACTCTCAAAATAGTAAGATAAAATGTTCAGGCTTTATTTGGGAATCTAAAACACGAAGCTGTGAGTGTATTTTTACCGCAAACAGGAACAATTCGAAATAATTCCCTTCATAAATTGATTTGAACAGAGGTAATTAATTTAAGGGGAGGTTCAAATCTAGCACTGTTGACTAGACAGTTCTAAAAAATCAATTCTTCTGTATACTCGAAATTTTTTAAAGGTACTCATGGCATGAGTCTCATGCATAGATAGGTAGATAATGAACAGCGATTGCAAGTGTTCCAATCCCTTGTTCAAAGCTAGGTGAGGTCTTGGTACTAGCTCGCTGATTGAAGAAGTCCTGATAGCATTATATTTTTTATCATTCTCAAAACTTCGGGCACAAAATATTAATGATCGATAAAAAAAAAAGATAGAAAAAACCTCAGGCACCTGATTAAGTCAGAGTGACTTCAATACTTGATGTCACCTTGTAAACCGCACATCATTAAATTTGCTCTGTGGGGATTGAAACATGCAAAATTAAATTATTTATATCAAATAAATAAAATATGAGAGGGAGCTGGTGGGGGAGTATGATATCTGATGGAGACGTGCCGGGGGAGAAGAGCGTATTATTGATTTAAGAGCTTACTCATTGTCAGGTACTGTTATAATTGAGTGTACATTTCATTCTCTTTTGTCGTGGTTGTGTGGTGTATGCAGTGGTGTTTGTGTTGATGAGTGATAGTAATTATATGTATGATAGCAATTATAATTATATGTATGATACAGTTATAATAACGGCGAAGACTCGAAGAAC
Source organism: Bactericera cockerelli (assembly GCA_024516035.1). Lineage (NCBI taxonomy): Eukaryota > Metazoa > Arthropoda > Insecta > Hemiptera > Triozidae > Bactericera > Bactericera cockerelli. The sequence continues at coordinate 22,465,678 of CM044960.1, forward strand.
TCTGTCTAACATTTCTGAAAGATACCCTTCATGGACACTTGATGTTTTTCCATTTGACTCCATGTTAAATTTGTAGTTGAAATTTTCAAGCTGTTATTGCTTTGATAGTAAACGAACAGGATGGAGAAAAATCATACGCTTTGTTTTCTATCGAGAAAAAAATGAACGAATTAGTTGAGAACGTTTTTTTTCTGCTATTTAGTATTCATCTCCATACTGTTACTTTTCTATCAAAAGAAAAATACCTTGAAATTTTTAATCACAAAAAAGATTTGTCAAATTTAGTCCATCAGGAAATACTTGGAGTCAAATGCAAAAAACAACAAGTGTCCGGTGGTTTCTGCCGGTCAGTGTATTTGAGGTATCTTGCATTTTTACTATCGGAGGCCCTTGCTTCAGTTGACGGAAAGTTACGTAGAGCTGTAACTTTTGACGCTCGACAAGCAAGTTCCTACCCCCTCTCCCCTCTGAGTATCCCCGGGATGCATCCTGGATAGAAGGTAGGCCTTGCACCGGGAAACTAGAACTAAAGGTCATGTGACTCGGGGCTGCTTGCATTTCGCGTGCTTTTTTAATTCGAGTTTTTTTTCCGGAGGGCAAAAAACTTCATATTGCTCGTAAAAACAGCGCCTGGGAGGTTTCGCAGTGTTTCACAGATGTAAAAACATGACCAACCTGAGTAGACTAATTAAAGCGGTGAATATTATAATAATATTCTTTAGTGGAAGGTAACCGCCAGACGATGTTCATGCTCAAAGCGTTTTCTACCACCTAACCCTCATTTTATGTATTAGAAAAGTTGGAAAGTGAGTAATGAGTATGAGCAAACATAGTGAGGAGCAGTGTTGAGAAAGTTGTGCCTTGAAAATATGAATGACCTTTGTTCTTTGACTGCTTTCATTGGAAACCATCATGTCAAAATTTGTCCCGTGTGATTCTATTATTAGTATTTTCATAATAATCATAGTAAAGTTATTTTTTCGAATGACAGTAATGCTAATGAATTTGACGTTTTGTTATTGGGACAGCAGCTTGGAATAAGAAAGCTGTATCCACTCAGTCTTGAGTGACAGCCCTAGGATTACCTGGAAGCCTCGGTATCAAAACTCTCACCTTTTGACCTAAATATTCGCTTGTGCGAACATTTTCGCCATTATTTTGCTCCCTCGCAGGCTTTTCTCTAATGATCTGTGGGCATTTCTTCTAAATACTCTCTTGTACTACGCACAATATCCTGTTTTGTTAATCTCATCAAGCTAAGAGAACGTGCTACTCCCCGGCACTTGCTCCAAGGAAATTAATCACTAGTGGACCATGGCGTGATAAATATATTTTTTATTCTTCTTTTCACCAACCATCTTTTTATTCATTAAAACAAATGTTTTTGTCGTTTTACTGAATTTTCGGTGTTCACAATTTCCTTTGAACACCATCTTGAATTTTTTTTTTTTTTTTAAACTTGCCGGTTTAAACCAAGGCAATTCTAAAATTGACGCTGTCCAATCAAAAACTTTGTGGTATGAAGATGATGTCTAGATGTAATGAAATAATGTTTGTGGATTGGATTTTCAACTGAAGTTCAGATTGGATGAAAAACATAGAGTAGGCTCTCTGTGAGTTGGGAGATGTGTTGATGCTATTTGAATTCTCTTCGTCAAAAAGTGTCCTTAGTGAAACAGTTAATTAATAAAGTTGAACTAAATTATGGCATACAACTGTATAGCAGTGGTTTGCAATGATGAAGAGTTATGTCTTTTTGTGAAGGTTTGAGTTTATTAGAGAATACCAATATTAACAAGTATAACATATTATTTTATTTATGGTAATGCCAAGACTTTATCTTTATCAATATTACATTTAGTCTTTGAACTGCTAGTTTGTAGTCACTACTTTTACCTCGTCCTGTTTTTAACAGAATCAAGTTTTTCGTAATTGAAAACTCAACCAAAGTGCCCGAAGTCAGGAGAAAACCTCAGAAATGTATGTATTTTATTATTAGATTAAGCTAAAACCATGAGTAATGCGTAACAATTTGAATTTATTCCATTTTTAATCTTTTGTATTTCTTTGTTTCTTATTTTTCTATATCTCTCTACAATGCAATTCAATTTATATCTGCTGCTTCACACGCCCACCTGAATGCCTCTTCTTACGTCTGTCTCGACTCTTCACTCTTACCTTTATTCTGTCTTTCCATCACTAAAACAAATCAAAAAATCAATTATTTTTGGGGCCGATGTGCATTTCGTATTTGACGGAATGCTGGGACCATTCTGATGACCTGATGGGAATGCGCCACGCGAACCATGATCTGTACGTATATTTCTGTTTCTTTTCTTGCATGACGTTTCTAAGTATAAACTTTTGTGTGAGAGAGTTAAAGATCTTTTGCAGTACTTAATAATTGAAAAGGCCCAACTATAGGAACAAAGTAGTCTTCGGTTGAGCATGTTGAAATCCGAATCATAATATACTCGAAATTTGATATGACAGAAATAAGATATATTCATGCACTCAACTACAATAATGTTATCTAGCTACTAACTTGATCTCAACTCTCAACAACACCTTATTTCTGATAAGTGAAACTATACTAATATAGTAAAATAGTTTAGGGGTTATTAACATGAACCTGCAAACAAAAGCTACAAGTGTTGCAATCAAACACGATTGGATAGATGAAAGGTACTCGCAATGGGTCTTTAAAGCATTCCTCACGGAATCCATTAACGATTATTGCTCGCTCTTCTACTGCATTCATACAACAAGTTCTAACAATATCCGTAGAATAGTATTTTTTTTTTTGTGAAAAGCATATTTTGCCTAATTCTATCACAAGGAGTTGCAAGTTTTTCTCGAATGTATTACTCAAGCAGAAACGTATTACTATGATAATTTGGCAAAAAGGTCATATTTTTATCATTTTCTTTGTAAATAAAATGTGATTGAATTTCTTTAATAAAGGTTAAGTTTTTCAAAAGTAGGACACCCTGTCATAAGCTCAGAGACACAAACAGTGTTGGTATTCTGGCGCAGCACTGTGTTGTCATTGTTCAAAATGTTAATAAGAAAGAACGACTGCATGCATTAATCCCTTGTAGTGCTGTGAAATTTTCTAATGCTAATTTTCCAATATGTTTTTCGTCCAAATAGATTATAATGTACGTACTCTTCAATTTAATCTGGGTTTGTCTCTTTTTTAGTGTGTTTTTAATTTTAAAGAAAAAATCGAGATTTCAGTTGTAAAAAGAAATAAAGATAGAACAGGAGTTCCATCCACTTGCCAAAACTTTTAGACAAATTTTCAGTTCGTCTTCGGTATTTAATTTGATTAATAATAATAAAGTGAAAATATATTTTTACTAACATCCTTTCGATGTTTGCCATTGACACAGTAGAAATGTTCTAAATATTGCTCTTGTTAACCACATAACATACATGTAATTTGTCCCAATGCTTTACATTTCTGCGAAGTAGATTTTTATTTATTTTTTAGAATAATTTATTTTATTGAAGGAAGATTTAACAATATTAGTCCTACCTTCCGCGAAGTAGATTCAAATCATATACTATTGTGGTAGGTATACTGTCAACTGAAGGAGCAGAAAAGCGGACAAAGCTATCACTTGCCTGCTTGTTTCTTTACTCGTACTTCTCCTGCCTGTACTCCCTTAGCAGAAAAAAAGAAATGAGCAGGAGTGTGAGGTGTTTACATTACACCTGTCCACTCTCCTGCTCACTTGCTTCGGCTAAATGTGAATGCACCTTCAGGCCCTGTGTCACAGTCATTATACAAGATAATAGTGATTTTCAAGGTATATAAAATTCCATATGAAAAACATAAAACTTCCTGCAGATGCCCATTTCTATTTCAGAAAAAGAGGATTGTCTCAAGAATCTCGAGAAAGAAAGACTCGAGGATTGTCTATGGATGGGTTAATTTTGTATCGCTATCTCTTGCCGACGTTACAAAATGCCGTCGTTTTCTTTGCTTTGTATTAATGTCTTCTTATAATGGAGATGCTTTCCTGCGCTTCTCTGCTACACACTGGCACGCCTGGCATACAGCCATGAAAAATTATGAGAGGAAATTTCCTTATTTATATATGTAAGAAGGGCCATGGGCTTAGCTCTTCTGTCCTCTCAGAGGTCCCGGAACAAAGCAGTCAATTTCCCCAGAAAGAAACTTTAATCGTGTCAGAAACTTTGAAGATTTTGTGACTTTCCCTAAATAAAAACAGAAAGAAAGGAGAGAAGATTTAAGTTGTCTGGCCAGTTTTCTACACAAGGAGGTTTTATCATCTATGCTTAAGACAATTAACAACTTAGGCTGACACTTGGGTGAAAATGCAGACTTCGTCTAACTTACTAAACCATTGAAAATTTCAGAAGTAAGTCTTGTGCATCAGCTGTCCGTACGTCATTAAAACGTAATCTCGTCGTGTAACTTCGCCCTGTATGTCTGATATACACCAAAGTTTTCGACTTTGCAATGAGGACGATAAAATTTCAAACAAAAATGTCTCTGGAGACCAGTGAGCGCACCAATGGTGGGTGGAGGGGGGCGTCCCCCTGTCTGTGAGGAGCACATCAGCTTCAGCATAGTTGTGCACTGTGCGATCATAACTGGGATTCAGTGGAATTTCTCGTCCCTCCCTTCCTCCCAGCACATTGCTTTTGCCGCAAATGTCATAATAGAGATAAAATGTTTCCCTCTGAAGTTTTATGACCCATAGCGGAATTCACTGTCTACGTACTATCCTTGCCCTCTTTCTTCGCCCCAGCCCATACTATCAGATCTACAGATTCTGTCCTTGTCCAGGACTCCTAGACAGTCAGGTCCGCTCGTTAGTATGGTTACTACTCTAGCATCATGACCTTGGGCTGCCAAGGATTATTTCCACTTTTCCAGTTACAATTTTTTCCTGATAACATATTTTAAAACGAAATAAATCTGTTTAATTTGATCTGTTTTGTGTTGTGATTCTTCTTCCCGTCACGTAACGTGACAAAGGCGCATTAAACTACATACAAGGCTACTCTGTCGACTAAGGATTATATAGAAAGGACAAAGGAACAGTCTAACTGGACTAACAGATGCGAGCAAATTTCTGCAAATGTTTTAAGAGTCTAGCATTCATTCTAAAGCTGTTGCCAAAAGAACTGAGATTTTAAAGCACTGCGGGAGGTAAAAGGAATCTGGAGATTATAAAATGGACGAAAGGTATTATAAAGGAGTCGCATCAGTAGACAAGCAGATGCCCAAGATAATAGAGAAAGACATTGAGGACTTCTAAGCTCCGGAAATACTCCATGGAATATGTCTTACGAGTATTTCTCAGTAACTGTTACTGGACGCTTGAAATTTGTCTTATAACTTATGGACCCATGAAATTGGTCTAATTGTAACTGTTCGACCTATGGAATACCTGGCCCTCGTTCCAGGGAGCACTCTCATAATCTCCCTTTCAACTGACACAACGCACTTTGATTGGTTAATTTGAACGCAATAACCAATCAGAGTGCGTTGTGTGACGTTTGAAACGGAGATTTTGAGAGTGTTTCTGGAACGGTACACAGATATTCAATTCCTATTGCACTTGGTATTCAACTTCCAGTTCAGCTGTGTGCTTATACTCCATTTTCTTTTGCCATTTATCATTAACTAGAAAAACCCCAGCACTTTGTCGCCGTTATGGTTTTTGTCTGGGGCCCTATTTGGATTTTTTTAAAAAAAATTCTTGGTACGCACCTAAATACCAAAAGTGGACTCAGTGCCAAATTTGGTGTCATTTGGCCGAGCCGTTTCGGAGCGGCGCTGATTATGAATGAATCCATGTAAATGGATTTTTATAAATTAAGATACTGTTTCAATTTTAGCAAGATACTGTTTTAATACATTGCTGGGAATAATTTTTTAACATAGAAGTCGGTATATAGTAGTTGAACTGTCTTGACCTGCGTGACCCTGTAGATGTAGAGGGCCATCTCCAGAACCAAGTAGGGAGTCAAGGGACCAATCTATTATGTCTTTTTAAGCCTTCTGTTTTCCCTCTCCCTCCCTCCCGTCCATTATCCTTTCATCAACACAGAAATCATGCAACTTGCTGGATGAGTTCCAGACCCGAGAGCTTTGTAACTTTTTTTCCTCCTCCTCCTCCCTTGCTCCTATCCCTCATACCTCCCTTTCCCCCATCACTCAGTCACCTCCCTGCCTCTCAGCCCTCATGCCTCACTCAGTCACCTCCTTTGGTCCCATCCCTCATACCCCCCTCTCACCCATCCCTCATGCTTCCCTTTCCCCCATCACTCAGTCACCTCCCTCACTCTCATGCCTCACTCAGTCACCTCCTTTGGTCCCATCTCTCATAACCCCCTCTCCCCCATCCCTCATGCCTCCCTCTCCCTCCTCGCTCCCATGTCTCATTATTCACTCCGTCCCTCTGTATAGGGTTGTTACACATTTCCTTCATATTATGTTCTCTATATGTTTTACTGGAAAGGGCCTCCCCCCCACTCGTCTGATGCTCAGCATAATAGGAGCATCGTTTATCTCTTAGCCTTGTCTTGTCGCCTCCCGCTCTCAATTGACCGTGACAGGGTCATTTGCTTTTTATACATGATCCAATCTGATGCGTGTCACACATAGGAGCACCCATTTGTCTTGGTGGTTTCCAATTTCCTGTTTCCACTGAAGAAAATTTTCTTTTGTGGCGTCGCCAATACTTCCTCTGAGGAACAACTAGCGGTCAGCAAAATTGACATCAAATACGGATACGGCTATGCCTTTTTATGTTAATGATAATTTTCTCAGGTCAGGTGCTGAATTTGGGATGTGGGGTCATTCGAGACGGTGTTAAAATCCATTTTTGGAAACTAACCAACTAGCTACCGTCATTTAACCAGCCAAGCCTGGGTTGGACCGGGAATAGAGAGAGCGCATCGCAAGGGTCACCCATCGCTAACCCAGGAGAAAGTTAGTTAACTTCAGTAATCTCACAAAAATAGTATTCAACAATCCATATTGACTTTAGTCGCGTATTGGTTGGCTTTTATTTAGTCTTTCAAGTGCCATTTGTATCTCATATTGAGAATATGAGATACATGTGTCATTCAGACACGGTACCTTGCAATATTAAAGTCTATTTCATCTGTGTAAATCCTAACAAAGTCTGGCTGGGGGACTTTAAACAGGGAGTAGATCAGTAGTCTGGCTGGAGGACTATAAACAGGGAGTAGACCAGTATTGGCTTGGTTCTGGGGGCCCTTGTCAATTATTAGCCTCCTTGTAAAGACAGTGGTAGAAGTGCTGAGTCATTCCTCCACTGTCTGGCTACCATCGTTTACGATGACGCCACCCTATGATGAAATCCTCTTGCATTGGTAGTTGTGTTAAGATGAGTCTAGTTCAGTGGCGCAGCACAGCGTTGGAATTCGAAAGCTTTGATCCCACCCAATGGATAAGTTCTTCCTCGTTTACTTGAGTGTTTGACCAAAATTGCTTAGTACTCGTATTATTGTCATTAAAAAATAGAATGTAAACAGACTGTCCCGAGGTAGTTGCTTTTGTTTCAACAAAGATGTTAGTTAAACTAATTTGAAAAAGCCATGTGAATCTTCTATTTTTTTGTGTTCCCTTCTCAAACTTTTTGCTTATTCTTCAGTTTCCGTGGTGAATGAAATCTTCATTCCAGTGTGCAGTCAATTGTCTATTCATTGCAAAAGTTTGCCAACTAAATAGTTTCCTCCATATCTTCTTTCCATTTCTTTGTCGCTTGTTTATTATCTATTCTTTTTGTTTCTTCGCTCTAACGCGATTGTTGGAAATTTGAGAATCGCCAATTTTCTTTTCGACGAATAAGAATAATGAACTTGTGTTTGAAAATGAAGTTTTCTTCATGTTTCTTCCACTGTGAACTGCATGAACTTATCGCTCCTGCTTGGTACTCGAGGGAAAAGATAACAGATTTACTGAAGAATTTCCTTTCACACGGAAATTCTTTAAATTATTTTTGAGAAATATAACATTTGCTTTAATCATGGATTTGCAAACTATACTAAATCATGCGTTTGCAATTACTTTGTACTGGCTTAGCAGAGAGTTTAATTTCCATGCAAGACCCTGTAGAGTGTAGATTTTCTGTTCTTGGCAGGCAGATTTAAAGTAGTTAGCGAGATAAGAAAGGATTCCCATAGAGTAAACCTAATATACATCACAAATGAGAGATGAAGGTTTGTAAGATCTCTGATAAAGGGATACCTTCAGATCAGAAGAGTAAACTCAAGCTTTGAACTTTATAGTGGAATAAATTTTAACCCATTTTATTTGGTCGCCTGTTATTCATCTCTCTCCCTCTTCTCTGCCTTCTTCGTTGACGTAATCGGTTAATAATTTGTTGTTGGAATAAATTTTAATCCCGGAAAGTTTGAAAGTTTTGAAAATAATAGTAATCCCCGATAGTCATTCCAGGATTACTGGAGAGGAGGGAAAGAAGGTTTGGAATAATCCTTCTTTTTTTTGGTTTTTGTTAACCATGAATTTATTGAGAATGTAACAGTGTTATTTAGACAGCTCTATTTATTTAGATTTTTCACGTGTTTACCGTACTATATTTTTAACCATTTGTAACTGTGGTATTGCTGAAATGATGTTCATTTATGTACAATGAATTGATTCGAGATTTTCATTTCATTGAAAACTGGGTTGCATTCATTTTACGGAAATCTCCCGACCGTGTTGAAAATGATATATGGCATATTCGAGTCTATCCCTGGGTTACGTATTAGCTTGAAAGCAAATCGCTGTACCTCGCATTTCAAATGAAGGCCTGAGATGAAGTATTGCATATTGTATGCACTCATTTGGAGGCATCAGTGACGTGTTTCTTTTAGGATTTAGGAAGACCAGAGGCAGGAAGGCAAAGCTTGGTTCATATATTTCTACAAAAAGAACAACTATTAGTAGATAATAAATAGATACTGCCTGCATATGTACTCGAAATAAATTATGATGCATCATAAAATACATGATACCTTCCTATTTATAAAAGCAAAATCCACTTTTCTGAGTAGTTGTTTCACTCATTCATCATTGTACAATACTCAGGGGGCTGAAATTACAGTACCAAAGTTCCTCTGGTGCATTAGAAATGGAATATGAAAGGTTTCGAAATTCAGAAAATGACGTCAGCCATGGGTGACAATTCAGAACACCTTTGTAGTGGCGGAGTACCCGGGTAGAGCTAGTATCTCGTGAATTAAACGTTACCTCCGAAACTAAACTATATTTTATCTCTTGTGGTAGTTTTTGGTTGTATTATAATGTCGTGAGTACCTCTCGCACATTTTTAAGATAATCTGAGTATTTTAAATTTTAGCATAGGAGTTTGCTATATGTTTTTTTTAGTATTATTATTCCTCCTCCTTCTTATTCACTTTTAACTGAAGGTATCTCCCCAGAAAAAGATATACTTACTCGTTCTACTTACATGATACACTGAAAAAAACTCAGTGGGTCCATACAAACAGAAGCAAGGTACGAGGAATCGAAAGGGAAAGAAAACAGAGGTACTGTGGAAGAAAATGAGATCCTTGCAATAAGAAACACAAAACAAACATGCTAGCAAGCGAAAAAATGAAAGAATGTTGGGGAAGATGGCCGCTGAGAGGGAAAGGGGAAGAGAGGAAAAATAATTTCCTTGAGAGTCGTAAGGTAATTTCTCCTGGGAGTGATTGTAAGGGAAGGTAATCACGTGGTTCATACCCTCAAACTTTTTCCTCTATGTAGGCTTCAGCTGAGATCTCTCCGAGCATTGGAGATTATTTTTTTTAAGTCTAGAGATCTAGATTTATAAAAAGATAAAGATTTTTTTAAGTGTAATTTGTCAAAGGTCAGTAGTCAACTGATTTCCAAGATTAAGAAATATCCTAAACATTACGCATTGTTAATATTTGTATGATTTTTTATATAGTAAAAATGCTCTAACCTTAAAACCTTATTTGTGTGAATTTACCTATTTGTGTGTATTTAGCCTCTAGGTTAATTTGTTGAAATTTATCTGTTAAACCTATATAGTCCACTTTAGTGACATGAATAATATTATCTATTCAGAACTCAGGATGATTATGTCCTGGGAGTATTTTCTTTAAATTTCCTCGATAACCTAAAATCTTTCTCTGTATATTAAAATAATTCATTGCCATTCTGTAACTTCACTTGAGAAGAAGAGAAAATTCCACTACTTTTTACTCCAACATGAATTTTTCCATGTTAGAAAATTCTAATTAGAAAATACAGTTAATGATCATAATCAACCTGTAGAGTTCCGTTACAGATAAATATTGTTCTTGTACAGTGTGAAATACCTTAGTGGACTCACTATTTCCCCGTGTGAATTTTATCCCTTTAACTTTCCTGTGTGTATAAGAGCGAAATAAATAGACAAAAGAACTATCGACTTCTAGTTCAGTGCTTACATTTCCCCATTTAAAACAAGACTGAAAATTCTAGCCTTGCATCCACAGAGGTATTACAAAATGTCTATTAATTTCGCCCTAAGATAAGTTAAGAACCCTGTAAATAACTATGAATCCCTTGTTTTTTTTATGTCCATTGTGTTTGAGACTGTTTCAAATGTAGTCCTCTGCTTTTAACCCTAAAGAGTGCACCATAATCGTGAGTCCCTAGCTTTGGAAACCCTGTAGTCTCATAGTGTTTACTTTTTATATCTATCTGTGTGCCCCACATCTTATGTTCTTCTTAGATTGGATTGGTTCATTTCAAGCAATGAAATGGTAAACATCAAAAATGTTGATCTGTTATCAATTTCCGGGGGGAATTCAAGACCGATTTACTTCAGTTCCAGTCTAGTTTCAGCCAAAACACTATCTAAATATCCTTCGGGTGAATCTTTGATGTAATGCCGGTCCACACTAAGCGAACATTGTTAGCTAACAATTTTCGCAGTGTGGACCCGGCATTAGAAAATGTTTTTACGACTTGTTTGAAATAATATTGTTAGCGAACATTGTTAGCTAACAATGTTCGCTTAGTGTGGACCCGGCATAAGAGTGTGCATTGTCGTTTGAACACTCTATCAATTTTTCTGAAACTAAATTTTGATGGTGCTCGGAGTGGAACGTGACGGGCACTGTAGTGTGAAACCAGCCTTGAGCTTAGGACCAGCCTAGAAGAAATGCTCTGTTGCCGTTTGCATTAATCATAGCATAATAATAATATGTACCAATTGTACCATGTACCTACATGAATTCATTTTCATTAAATCAGGGGGGGAAAGAGGAAAGAAAGCCAGTTATTAATTAAAACCCTTTGCTTACCTATGATTCCAGGAGCAGCAGCCAACCTTAGGAAAGAAGTGATCCGAAACAAAATCCGTGCCATCGGTAAAATGGCTCGCGTCTTCTCTGTTTTAAGGTAAAATTCATGAAGATGGGACTTGAAAACAAGTAGATTCGCTAGGCAAATTAATAGGTGTTAATATGAGTCACTCAACAGTATTTTGATTTGATTGGAATCAGATCAGTACTCACGTAACTTTATCCTCTGGAACTCTTATCCTCAGAGCAACTCACAGCAACTCCGTTTCATATAAATTGACTTCTAAACATGTATATTAGTATGTATAAAGTTTCGTTCATATAACAGATTCATACTCGGTCAGAATTAGTGCATCGAATTTCAGAGAGATTTCATTATCCTTTGTAAATATATCTCTTGTAAAATCATCGTATTATTCTGTTAGCGTTCATTATTTGCGTAGGAATGTAACCTCATTGTAAAATTTGAGTCTTACAGAAACAGAAGCTTCCATTATCTGAATATCATAGGGAGTATCTTCATTGTTTCAGTCTTACAAAAGCGTTCATCATTTGTGTAGCAAAGTGACCTCATTCTAATGTTGTTGTAGGGCAAGAGGGGCGTAAGGTAACGCCGATTTTTTTTTTTTTCTTCATGTTAGAATGTAATATTTTCGGTATGTTCTGACTGTTTTCTTAATATAGAATTTTAAATAATGTTGATACACCGTATTTCTTGAGAAAAATCGCAATGTTGCCAAAAATCAAAACTTTGTTGTGTGAGAAAAAAGAGTTTTGCACTTTAAAACCAACGTCGGTTGGTCCCATTTCATTTCGTATTGCCAGTGAGTAAACAATCAACTTCCCTTCAGAATTTTCTTCGGAAATACAGAGTATATGTAATTATGTAGCTCGCCTTGGTCCTGATTGTAATTTATTTTATTTATTTATTTAGAAACTTTATTAGTAGAACATATATACAGACAAATAATGGTAAAAATTAAATTTATAAATTGACAATATTAATAATATAAACAAGAAAAAAAAATAAACAAAATATATACATATGTCCTAACTAAAGGGCGGGGTTATTGCCTATGGCAATCTCTTCCACCCAACCCTTGTTTGGGTGGAAGAGATTTTAGTGTGAATTTTAGTTAAAATCTCTATGAATTTTAGTTAAAATCAAATCTATCTCTATTGTTGTGATCCACAGAGAAGAGAGCGAGAGTGTGCTGCAGCTGAAAGGGCTCACACCCACAGGCTCGCTGCCCTTGGGGCTTTGTCTGGCGGTAAAACCTCCCTCAAAAACGGTGAGTAAATGGAAATATTCGTAAGTGAGTCTAAAGGAGGATTTATACATACTGGTTAAGTGGCAGAGAATGCCTAAAGCATTAACTTCGCCCCGGATTACAAAACAATTGTAATTAAAAATTAATATTAATCTTTTTTTTTTCTTTCTTTTTTTGTACATATTTCTAAGTTTTTTTTAAAATTTATTGTTATTGATTCTTTGTTGATGATTGTTTTGTAAAAATAAATAAAGTGTAAATAAATAAAAAATAAATAAAAAAGTACTAAGGCCCTCCCTGGGTTTTTGTCACCTTAACGTTTGTGACTGTGATTGTCAGCTCCTTAGTTGTTCTCAAGAGACTGACAAGAAATAGGGATACTTAGATGATGGTAGTTCTTTCATCTCTTGTAAAATAAAGAGGTGAAAGTTTAGTATAAAAAAAATCGAACAGATTTATTTGTAAAACTAGAACAAGGGATGTTGAGAAGAAAAAAATATTTCTTGAGAATGTTCAGGATATTAGGCTCATATGCAGTTTGGTGATGTACTTATGTAGCGGAAATATGTAGGTAGATAAAACGATAGAAAAGTTATAAATTAGCTGGAAAAAAATGATCACGTTGAATTTTAGTTAAAATCAAAATAAATGATAACCTTTAAAATTTACAATGCGAAAAATGTGTTCACACAAGTTAAATCAAGTCAATATTAACATTTGAAATCACAATTGAAATGTTTGGTCCACACAACTCACGTTCTCTCCTCCCCCACAGCTTTACAAGGATTCTCACCTAATCACAAAATCACCTCCTTTGCGGAAGCCAAAGGGTTGGACGCAATCAACGAACGAATGCCACCTCGCAAGGACGCCCCTCCCACTCCTTCTCCCGTGACAGAGGACAAGCCCCCTCCCTCTCTCCCCAAAGACCCGCCCCCCACCTCACCCTCTACTACCAACTCTCACCCCTCCTCATGAGCTATTCCCGTCTTTATGTAAGTCAATCCTTAGCAAGGCCTGGACAGTTTAAATTATTTCTGGACCAGAAGAACTAACGCTCACGTCAATTTAATTCTGCGCACCTAGTTTTTATTTTTTATTTTACATAGTTTGCCGAAAAATGAGTCGAAGAGACAATCATCTTGTGCGTCAATGTACTTTCCAGTATGGTTTGCGTCATCCTTATTACAAACTTAAGTTGAATTTATAGTGACCTATAACGAATTAAATATTTCGTATTATCCAACAACAACAAAAAAGCTTTCTCTTACCGTTTCGCCTAAACAATTCGGACACACAAAGATTCAAAGATAAGCCCGACCATATTTATCATTTATATAATTATATAGATAATAGTATAATTTTAATATCTCTGTGTGTCTTACGAATGCGATGCATCGTCGTGTTGTCTTTTGCACAAACCTGCAACGTTTATTGTAACAGCAAAAAATAGAACTCATTGACTTATGTCCATGTCTTTAATATTCATAGTCAAGCAAGTTAGGTCGGTACTATAAAATGCTCTGTTCTGTTTCCCAGGTGAGATGTATCGTGTCTTATTTCTATATCTATCGTGCGTTGAACCTACCATCTTCTCCTGTCTCACCCACCTGTATTCTTGGAACCTGTTCATTTCAAAACCTCTCAAGATATGCAGCATAACTGAATTATTGTTCCCACCATCAGTTAGAAAGTCCTTTCATATCCCTGAAGGAACTTGTTTCAATCATAAATCAGAACACAAATGTAACCATGAACTGTTTTGTAAGTTCTGCAAAGCTTCACTAAATCCAGATTTTGATCTTCCTGAAATAACACTATCCCAAGCATCTAATTATTACCTCCGTTGTCAGCCTTTTTGATCGAGTAGTTAAGATAATTTTTTGGTGACTTGGTAAGTAATTGCCAGAATGGCTGACTCTTTTCTAGCTGACATCATCCTTTCACGATTTTAATGACCCTCAATGATGAAAGTTCCTGCATACTATCTCTTTCACTATTCAACGCACTACTGAACTTTCTTTCTGTTCTACATCTACTTCTTCATTTTTAATGCCTTTATGTTACCTCTGAATTAAAAATTAAATTATATATTCTATTTAAAAAAGTTAAGTTAAGTAAATTAATATTTTTTATCACTACAATTTAAATTCCTTTGGTGGGAAAAATAATAAAAAATATATTTTATCCCTCGAAAATGATAAAATAGAATCCCAATATTTTCCTCTGTGGGAAAATGAGTTTTACTTGAGTATAACTTGAATGATTAAAACTTCTTGGGAAATATTATCAATCTATTAGTATTAATAGTTTACTGTCAAAGAAACTCTTTCTCTTGTGTAATATAGTATGAGGTTTGTTTCAAATATTTTCTACTTAACTACCACAAACTTTTGCCAAAATGTAGCACCATTATTTTCTTTGAGAAAAATATTATATGTACCTACATGAAATATTTCCCTAGGAACATTTTACTTTCACTTGTTTTCTCGTCGTAGCCATGCGGGGCACTCACTCACGAGGTTATACTCCTTGCGGCTTGTGCTCCCGCAGTAATTAAGGTACCGAGTACTGAGTTATTCTTCACACCATTATGGTAATCTGTAAATAAATATAATAATCAACCTGTCTCTCATTACTCAAGTCCGTTTTATTTACCTACCTACTTCTTCTCTATACTGTATCTGGTCAACCAATTCTAATCTAATGTAAAATATTCTTCATCTCGAAGAAATAATCTTGTTAGTTGTTCATATTTATTTTCGACTTTCCACGCCTGTTTTTCATTAAGTAAATTTTTCTCCTCAAAGGACTTGATTATTACTATAGGGTTTTTGTTTGTATCATACATAGATTTAAGTTTTATTTAATTAATTTTAATAATTTAATAACTTTCTCCCATATTTTGTATATAAAAAATAAAACATAATAACCATAAAATAATTTTGTTTTCATGATAATATTTTGCCTCCAGTAAAATTTACTATTACACATTTCACAATCCTTGAGAAAATATTTTAACCAGTTCGATTTAATATCTCTTCACATCCTTTTTATATCTCTAATTTCTTTGTATAGGAGCCCAATGTGCTGAATAACTTTCGTGCAATGTTCTGATACGTATCAAAAATGTTTATTGAAAAACCATTTGTTTACAAGTTGCAATTATTAATTTCATAACATGAAAAACTGAAACCATTAGATTATATCTAAGTTCATTCAAATTTGCCAACCATTTGTTAGTTTTACTCATATATAAAATTTTAACTGAATTCAAAGTCGAATAACTAAACTGATAATATGTATAAGGTACCTAATAATTTTCGCAAGTACATGTTCTAAGACAAAATATTTTAAAACTGAACGATTGTAATATATTATTATCATTTCAAATTAAATTTATTTCTCTTATAAGTCTGATTATTTTGAAATAGGTATAATGTTATGGACTTGAAATAATGATTCCTTGTAAAACTCATACGTGTAACATTGAAACTTTATTCTGAGCTACAATATTCATACAATATTTTGTATAACGTGCTCTATGGAATCCTTACTGGTTACATCTCGAATATCATGTTTAAAATAATATTCGTGGGTATTTTTTTTATTTCAAGTCAGAACGAAATCTATTTCTCAAATCAATTAAATATAAATAAAATACCTTTGTTTTTTCGTTCTATATTAGTCTTTTTTTTTTCTTCTTTTTGTTAAATATTTTTTATTACATACTATTATAAATTATTTTACCGACCTTGTATTTTTTATATATTATAAATAAAGTATCCTTCTTAATTTATTCAGGTGTACCCACAAAGTATTTTCTTTGTATATTATTGATATTCTGATTGGGTCAATCGAAAGATATGCTTAGTACTGAATGTGCTTGATTCAAATGAAAACCAATTGGAATGATTTTATTTGGTTGTGTGCGACATGATTAGACTAATTGTACCTTTCTGACCTTTTCACAACACGATGAGGAGTGAGTTGACTATATTTTATAAACATAGCACTGTCGAATTATGAGTTCTAAATAACTACCATACTCCAACTTGATCGGTAAAAGATAACGTAAGGTGATTTATTGATTTTTTTTTTTTTTTTTTTTGATAAACCTGACTTCATTGATAGATTTAAATTTCCCTATAAAATAAAGCTATCAAAGTCAAGTCTGAGAAAAACGCCCACTTAGAAACAGAGCAATGCTCTGAGAGGAAAAAGATTTTATATAGGAGTCCCCGTACTTAAGACCATGAAGTATACAGAATGTATACATTTTGTCGACGCACCATAGGAAATTAACCCATAAATCACGCTTTTATATTCCCTGATCTCGAAGGCTCTAAATAATATAATAGTACAGAGAAAAGGGTGTTGTAGGCTTAAAACTTCATGGAAAATCGAATGCAGTTTTTCATGAATATCCGTTTAGATCGTTACGGAGTAACAGCCACATTTCGACTCTGACGATAGCTGATCACGTAATTGTGGCTATTCTCTGTTTCCACGTTAAAATAATCATGGAGAATAATGTAACAGACTAATTTAAATGTACGATACATAGAAATGGTTTGATTAAAATCCGCCAAAGTTTTACGAAATTACGGTCACGTTTCGACTTCCTCGAGACATCCTTCAATTACGATAAAATTTGATAAAAATTATACTACACAAAGTTTTTCACAACCAATTTTTTTGAGTGTTTATAACATTATTTTTTATTTTTAAAACACCCTTACTCTGCCTGAATTTTTTTATCAGCAACCGTGGGGAATAGTAAAAAACAGAATGTGGGTGTTACCTGGTTGTTATTCCGTAACACTCTGACGGATATCCATGAAACCTTTTTTACATCATAGGGAACCATCAAGAACAGGTAATAAACACAAAAGAGTGATGTATGGGTTGATTTCATATGGTGCGTCTAAAAAGTGAACTGCTTGTAGGGTATTACCAAGATTTAGAATTTATAATTTGAGTTGAAAAAAAATGCTCTTCAAAAATCATTCTCCGAATCGTGTTGTATCGCTGTGATTCCTTTGAGTCATACCAAAGGTCGTGAATTACTTTCCCAGGTGTACTGTCCTTTGGTTTTACTGAATTTTTATTTTGGTTTTATAAAAATATAATTAGACCAACTGTAGTCCTAATATGTTTTTATATTTTAATGCACATTTTTCCCAATTATTTCTAGTTCCATTTCTCTATTCTGTCTCGTAAAATCAGTAGTTTGATTCGCCATCATAGTATAACCATGACAGAGACTAGTGTGTCACTAACATAAGAAAAAATGTTGGACCTTCGTCTAACAACAGAACTTGGTTTAAATACAGGGTGTCCTACGACTAGATGCAAATATTTTAACGATTGGTCAAACAAGCCATGGACTCTCATATAATCTAAAGTTGCAGTGGGGCATTTTGCTTCGTTAAAGAGTTATGACCACCAAATCCCTGTTTTTCCCACCGGTCAAAAGGCCGCTTGGATTGTAATACGTTTTTGACGAATTATGGCCATTAGGTAATGTGTGAGTATTTGTAAAGCAAGATAAGAATATTTACTTTCAAATGCTGTTGGTTCCATCTAAAAATATTAGAAACTTAAGAGATATTAAATCAAACTAATATGAATGAGCTTTATTTTTTACTAACCAAACATAATAAGCTATTTATTTAACTATTGATACACAAAATTGTTATCGAAGAAAAACGAAAATCGGATTTTCGAAAAAGATGAACTTATAATTGAATATTTCTCTGGTTTTTTAAAAAAAATATTTATCGATGTAATTAACTGTATTTAAAAGTAAATATGCATGATTATCCATTCATGAAGTCACAACTTACCTACTGACCATAATTTCTTTAAAAACTTGCATCCATCCAAGTGACCTCTTGACGGGAAAACAGGGATTTGGCCATAATACTTTAACGAAGCAAAGTGCCCCACTGCAACTTCAGCTTATATGATAGTCCATGGTGCGCTGAACCTACCCTTAAAATATTATGTTATTATGCAGTACCTATTTTGTAATACTTACTGTTGGTGAAATGGGATTACTTGTCTTACTTTTACAGTCTAAATATAGCACCAGACCTGCGTCGATGGCGCGTTGAATGCACCGGTTCTCGTAGGATCACCGAAGTTAAGCAACGTCCAGCGGGGTGAAGAGTTCGTAATGCTCGTATTCCGGCCCAACCAAATCTGGGTGAGGTTAATGTGGGTAGTAGGTTAGTGAGTTTCCTGCGAATGGAGGGTAACACCCTCGTCGGGATATGACGATTCAGTTGAAAGCGACGTTAAACACAAATTAAAAAAAAAATGTTTTTATACATATATAGCACCAATATTATTTGAGCCCTAACGCGTTAATGTCATTTACGTCCATTACCGAGCAGTGTACCACTAAATTAGACTAAAAATCATTCTCAAGTGTAAATTCAGTTACGAATGATCTAGATTTAACATCTTGAAATCCAATAATAAGTGTAAATCTTACAGTCTTCATACACTTACTTGTATACAGGGTGTTTCAAAAAAGTGTGCCTTTATTTTAACCACGTGTTATATGGACCATTTTAGGGGGGGCCAGTCTATAACAAAAAGGGCGAAAGTGCTCCATTAGGGAGATACATTAACCTTCCTGTGGCGGCCCCTGAGAATGCAATGACCTCGATTTCCATATCAAAATATTGGAGTGATCTTGTATTTTGAGTTAATCTTTTTCCGTGATTCAATAACTCTAACAGGTAAGGCATAATTCAAAATCTTAGGTATTTTCAAAGAACCTTTAGAGACGTGTATCTCCATTACGAAGCACTTTCGTCCTTTTTCTTATAGACTTGACCCCCCTAAAATGGTCCATATAACACGTGGTTAAAATAAAGGCACACTTTTCTGAAACACCCTGTATTATAAATGATACTTTTTCCCCATTTATATTCTAAACTCAAAACTGTCTGTAGATATTTTTTCTCTTCTATCGACAAACCTCTTCATTAGTATAGATTTTAGTCATGGATTGTTGAGACAAACGCTGTGTTCTAGAACTCTGCTCCATGAGGATTTGTCCACATATCTATAATCAGCAGAGTGAAGAAATAAAGCCTAGACTACTACTTAAAACCATAAAACAAACCGTCAAGCCATTTGTATATTCAGTGAAGATTCCTGAATATGTTAGAAAGAAACCTTTACTCATCCTGGAGACCTATATCCTGCTTTCTACTTTCTACTGACTTGCTTGCTCTGAAATTTAAAGCAAGAATGTCCTGCTTGGAATTGAATAAAGAAAACAATTTTCAACTCACTGTAAAATTAAAGTCTGAAGACTCTCCTGCAAATGTTGCTGAAGCCCTCGGAACACAGCGTTTGCATTTTTATTTTCATTATTATAATTTTCTAGTTTTTATATAATTTCCGTCTCTGTTAAAATTAGATGATTTTTAAAATTGTTGAAAAAGATAAAGGAAACCCTCTTGTAATTTTTATTTTTATTCTTCCCTATCCCTTCTCTGTCTCTTTCCTTTCTTTTTGTTAAAATTTTATCATATTGCAATTTTTAGAATTTTTATTCATTATAAATTTAAAAAGAAATAAAAAAACTCTTCATCAATTCACGAAATTTCTCTTTTCATTTAGCCCAAGGTATTTTTTTTTTTTTTACATACAGGGTAATTCATGGAACCATTGGACTTTTTCAAAGGATAGGTTAAGAACATCAAGCTCATACAGGGTCGCTAGAAAAAAGGAGCCACTCGAAATATCTAGAGGACCGATTTTAATTTTGAAAAATGCTCCAACAATTTGTCAATTTGGGCATAAATTTTGAATTTTAAGTCCTGAAGAAAAACTTTCACCTAATAGTTCACAGGTTCGATTCCTGACGACTGAGGCGAACATAGGGTAGCTAGTGTGAATTGGAACGTCATCATAACAATATTTCTGAAATGAGTTTGGAAAGACTAAAATAAAGAACAATCCAATAAATTAAATCATCTTTATAGCAATTTTTTATTTTAAAAAAGAAAGAAAAATGTTTCATTAATTTTCTAAAACACAATAATAAGGCAATTACTTAAAAAAAACACACATTTCTCTAAAAAGTAATGAAAAAATTAAATCAACATAACAACAAAATCATAGATTTTAATAAACTAATAAAAAAACAATCAAAATAAATTATAAAATTGAGAAGAAAAAATAATTACTAAAAATGAAGAAATAAGCTAGTTGTAATAAGCTTTTGAAGTGTCCACATTCTTATAAAGTGCTTTGGTTCATGCTGAGAGCACCAATTTAAAAATATTATCCAAGAAACAGGAATGAGATGGAACATTTTGACTTGAAACCATATAATTTAGTTTTCTCAAAATATGTATATTGTAAGCTCCATTACCCTTTTCATGGGGATCTATTGGTCTTCTGACAAAATTTGAATCTGTGGTTAGGAGTGACTTTTATAACATTTCCAACAATGTTTTCATAGCTTGCTTGGATGTGACTTGAGTCGCGTTACAGTACATAAATATAACTTTTAACATTTCTCTAAAATGTCTAAAAAATAACAAATATTTGGGTCTACTTTCCAAGTATCAAAATGTGTTTAATCTGTTGCTTGCTAGGTACTGGTATGTAGAAAACTTCATAATTTACGAAGTGATAAGACAAAATATTCCCTCTAATTAAGTCGCGATTACAATTAATAAGAATAATTCTCTTTAGTGGAAGGTAACCACCAGGCGAGGTTAATGCTTAAAGCATTTTCTACCACCTAACCCTCAGAGTTTTATTATTATGTGGTCACAAACTCTAATTATTGAGGAAAAATTCATGCACTGGATGGGATTCGAACCAACGGATCCCTACGCTACCTGGATTACCATACTAGCGCGTTAACCACTTGACTACCAGTGCAATTTTTAGTACCAGACTGTATTTCTTAGGTAGCCACTAAATTTTAATTTATAATAAATAAATAAAAACACAATCAATTTTATTACATATAGTAGAAACGTGATTGAAACTCGTTCTGAGGAGCTTGACACTCAGAGCTATAGAACCCGAGTATATAAAAAGTGAGAAAAAAAATATTGCATCATTCCCGGCTAAAATGAAAAATTCAACCAATCTTGAGGGGAGGAATACGAATGAAACTGAAGATAACAAAGTTAAATCTAATGATCAATAATAAATCTTGCATGTCACGGCAAAAGGGGATCAGTCAAAGTATTCAAAATTTAAGATAATTTATGCGAATGGTACCAAGGATAGAAGTCCCATAAAACTGAGATTGAGCCATAAGAAGATATAAAGGAGTTATCTGAAAGAAATATCAGTTTTTGGTATATTCGATACTAGTCTGATTTAATCCCGCCACCAGATTTAATCTGAATGGGGTTCAAAATATTTCCATATTTTATTACTCTTTAATTAATCTCATTAAATTAGAGACTTAAAATATACAATAAAAGTAATAAAAAAAATTAAAAAAAATCCTACAACAGACAATTCTATTGATGGTATGATCAGATATCACTTCATAAAGTTTGATTCGAAAAAATTCAGCCAGACAATTAGGGATAATACATCTGGAAGCCTAATCTCTCAAACGGAAAATACAATTTAAGGGATTTAAGTATTGGCTTTAGAGAGTTAAGTCAAAACTCAAAAGCATTAAATCAGAAAAGTACATGAAGAAACATAAATTCAAAATGGAAAAATATTCGGGTTCTTTTTGCTTCTGTTGAAAACTTTTTTGACTTCTTCCCTTTTGCCCTCACATGTGAGAAATATCTATAGAAAACAACATACAGGTAGGCACGAGGAAGCTACCTAGGGCATTTATTTAAAATTTCAATGTTAGTGAGAAAAATTCCTGTACAGAAGAAAGTTCCAATTGAAAAACCAACAAATCATTAATTAACTTAAATGTACTTGATGTGAGGTGAATTCTCTAGAGTTCCGAAATTGAATTGATTTCTCAAAGGACTTCAAATCAAAATAACCTTTGAGTTCTGTACATAGACCAAGTTGTCATTATTATTATTATGTTTATAAGGCTGTTTTAATCTTAATATATATATGTCAAAGACACTCACTGACCACTGACTGATCATCGCTCTACAGCCCAAACCGTAAGTCCTAGGAAGCTGAAATTTGGTAGGTAGCTTTGTCTTATAGTCTAGATGTGCAATAAGACGGGATTTTTCGAAACTCCCACTACAACACCTGCAATTGGCGAAAAAGGATTTTTGCTTTCACGGCCATGCCTCGGCCCGCAAAGCGGGCGACAGCCCGCTTGTAATTTATAAGATACTAATAGTTATACCTTGAAAGTTTAAAATGGGATTGAACGATAATAGTTATACTTAAAGAAGGATTTATACATTCTTTAAGAGATAGAAAATGGGTTTTTTATAATTTACTTAATTTTGTTTAAAAAATTTTAACCTAATATAATACAATGTGTTTATGAATACAGAAGGCATAATATCAGGGACCCAAAAAAGGGTCCTATACTATATCTCCCTTCTAAAAGCGTAATAAAACAGTTGAATTGAAAATTCATTTTCAGGAGAAGGGTTCATTCAATTTCTTCTATAAATATTTCTTTTAAATGCATAAATAAAATAATAAGAGATAAACATGTAACAATAAATATAAAATTATTTTTAATAAACATTTTGTACAAGTATTTTTTCGACCCAGTAATCTGCCGCAATGGCAATTCTAAAAACACCCAATTTTTAAGAAATTGATTGCTGAGTGACACTAAATTCTTCGTTGAAAAATACCACTTTTTTTCATCTGGGTTTAACGTCTCTTTCAACTGCATGGTCATACCACGACGGGGGTGTTACCCTCCATTCGCAGGAAACTCACAAACCCGCTACCCATTAACCACACCCAGCTTGAGTTGGGCCAGAATGCCAGGAACCGGTGCATTCCACGCGCCATCGACGCTGGCTAATACCACTTTTTTTTGTTATCCTAAATAAGATATTAGGATAACAAAAAAAAAATATTGTTTTCATGGCACACTGCTCCGAGATTATAAATATCTTTTCAGGCTAAATTACGTGCCCTTCAGACTTCAGTCTATGCTCTTTATTTATAACTTTCCAATTAAAATTAATCAGACAGAAAAAGTTATTTTTTGACATTGATCTTTTTATCAAAAGAGAGGAGAGAAATAATTTTCACGAAATGTCTCATTTTAGAATTGTCATTTGGATCAGAATTCTATCGGAATTAGAATTGGACTAAGACAAAATGATCTATATTAAAATATATGAATTTATGTTTTGGAATGTTAACATTATTTAACTAAGTATAAACTAAGTACATCTTGGTTGTGATCTGTGTAATTTCGTGGTTAACCAGAAAAATTGAGTTGAAGAAGAAGAAATAGTAAATATATTTACTACAAACAGACATCACTGTGATGCTTACCGTGAGACACAGTACGGACAAACTTTAACATTTTTCTTTTCTTTTTTGCTTCTAGGGATGATTCAAGGTTTGTATAGAAGGTTGTGGATGATTCGACTTGAACCTTGAATGGCTGCAATTGTGATGTCTTTCACCATTGATTTGGGAAGGTTGAAATACTTTACATGTTGTCACATCATAATATACAAGTTGTCAAAAATTTAGCTACTTTCTACTATCGATAAATTCTGGCTTTTTTAGTAAATCGATTTTTTTCAAACTTGATATCAGATTATACAACAAACACGACCACGCAATTACAAAATTTCAAGAAATAAGTGTTTCTGTGAAAAGTGTTTATCTTTTTCACATTGTGTTTTTGGTGATAAATGAATTTCTGAAAACCACTTGAATCTTACACAGAACCAAATAAATATGTCTATGGTAACAGGGCAAATAAAATTTTCACAATTATATAACATGAATATTATCAAATAAATAAAAGTAAAAAAACTCATTTTTATAAACACAAATTATCTAGAGCACATAAATATTCTCACTTGTCAACAAGAAACAAAACTGGGGTATCCAGCCCAACAAGAACATGGTTTGAAAAATTAATAAAAATAAAATATTTAATGAACTAAAATAATCTAATGTACTTCGCTTTTGATTTGTAAGAAACTTCAGTTATTGTTGGACTATTCACCTCCCTAAAATATCTACGAATCACAGTTTAGTGATTCGTACGAGGAATGATTGAATTTTAAGGCACATCTTTCACAAACATTATGTCGAGGGAAAGAATTACAAAAATAGGTTCCTTAATTATTAAAAGGTATCTATGTAGATGAAATAAAGACCTAACACTAGAGGGTGTTCTGAAAGAATAAATAATGAAAAATTGGCTATGACCGATTAATTTTTCGTTGCATTGCACTAAGGTTTAATATTTTACACTATTATGCAGGGTGATTAAAAAAGTATGTAAATGAATTGACCACATATTTCATGGACCATTTTAGGTGGGGGGGGGGGGGGGGGGGCACGTATGCCCATTACATTTTCAAGGGCGGCCACAAGAGGACTAAAAGAAAATAGGTAATATTGATGGTTGATTAAATTTAAATTTCGTTTTCACCCAGTTAGAACCAATGTTATTGTACACAAAAAAGGTCTGGCATTTTTTTTTTTCTCAACCCATCACAAGTGATTGACCTATTTTATTTCAGTTTTTCCTCCTGCGACCACCCCTGAAAGTGTGATGATCATGATTTCCGCTTCAAAAGAAAGCTGATATTTTGTATTGAAAGTGAATATTTAACTACATGCCTATAGCAACAGGTAAGACGTCAAGAAAGTCGAATTTTTCGATTCGAGGGGCGTGTTCCCCCGTCAGGAAACATTTTCGCATGTTTATTATAGAGTTGACACCCCTTGAAATGGTCCATAAAATATGTGGTCAACGTATTTACATACTTTTTTTAATCATCCTGTATATTACAATTGCATCTAATTATATTTAGGAGCCGAGTGAGGAACAGTTTGCTGAACTTCTATGCCAGGCGATTTCGCATTCTTAATTTCTTACAGGGTCCTGGTGCCAGGGAATGTAGTCTGACTTTCTGCCTTGTGCCGAAACCGTTTCAAAGATTTCATTTCTTGGTGTTCCTTCTTGTAACATTTTGTAAATAATCGTTACCTTTTCAATATGGACAATGTGTGAGGGTAAGCGTAATTCAATAAATTGTGAGATCCTTTTTCTGGGACAAAAATCGCTAGAGTGTTGAACTATTGCTACTTGAATAGAGCGAAGATAATCTGCAATGGAAGAAAATTTAAGTATTAAGACACATTGAAACAGAAATAGATACTAACTATACTAACTTATATCTTCATTGTTTTTTATGTAAAATATACGACTGTGGTATTATATTATTGCTCATGTCAATATCACCCTTGGGTTCTTTGACAAGGCATTATATGCAATATTGTCAAAAAATTATTTTAATTTTAATTCCATTGTGGAAGGATGGGAATACGATGGAATACAATAAATTTCTAGGATAACTACCGCTCACTTCAATCACATCAGAGTATTACAACAGATATCTCATACCCAAGTTTACCCTACTTTAATTAGTCCTATAAAATAACAAACTATACTTACATTTGAAATTGAAATGATGCACCGGAGTAAATACATAAGGAGGACAAGAAACCATTTTATATGTACACGTATTGTAACAATTTGATAATTTAAAATTAATGGACTAGGAATATTTTATTTTTCCATTCAGGTCTTATGTGGAGAGAAATTGGTTGACAAAATTTTCAAAATATTGTGTGGCGTGCGAACAGAGAAGATGTTTGCTGTACATGTTCAGATAACTCTGTATTTTTTATTTGGCCATTCCCACACGGAAGCTGTTGTTTTGATTCTGAAATAGAAAGAATAGAATCAGAGATTAGAGACACACTAGACGTCTTGGGTACTATTAGTAGGGTTAGGAAAAATACATGGAGAGCAATGCGTTGATTCAATAGGCGATTTAGGTATCAAGCGAATTCCTTCCCCACAAAATGTCGATGAATTCATATTTTTATCATTATCTACCTATAGCCCCTTCAGGAAACACTCTCCACTCTCATAATCATAATCCAGTTGGTTAATTTGAATAATCAATCAGAGTGCAGCGTGTGACCATTGAAACAAAGATTCGGGGATTTTGAGAGTGGAGAGTGTTTCTGGAACGGGTCACTGGTACCAATGAGAAGAGTTGTTCAATACTACGAGTACACGGCTGTGATAAGATCCCAAGAGCCGACAAAAAAAAAAATGTTTTCAAATTTTGATCACATTTGTTTGTAAGGGATACTTTCCGGTTAGCTCGTTTTGACCCAACATCTAAATGGGAAGTATTATCTCAATTTTATTCTCGTCCATCAGATGGAAGTCATAATACGGAATGGGTATTATGGGTAGGCTACAACACAGACTAGAAGCGTCTACAGTAGCTGATGTTTCCTGGATACGAAATAAAAAATCTGGTGTAAACATCACACGACTTTCCTTATCTCCCAAAAATGAGTCGAATTCCGCCACTGGTGACTGAACGGTAACAGATAACTAAAAATCAATGCCAAATTCGTGATCAGCACTTCAAAATCATTTAATTTGATATGTCACAACCCCCATCTAGGATGAATAATAAAAAAGTTAGTCCAATCGGGTCCCCCTACAATACCGGTAAATTGGGGCCGGTTTCCAAAAAGTTAAAGATATCAAAAAAATTATCAGAGTGAACCCCTATTATTTTTTTAATCTGAGAAAATGTTGTTCTCTAACTTTTTTTGTATCTTTAACCAATTCAAAGAAGCGGTGCTTGCGGCCAATATTTGCGGCCCTGCGGCCGATTTCAACCAAAAGATTCATGGTTCGTCTGGTGTATAAAATTAATTACCATACCAAATTTCAAGTCTCTAGCTCTTACCGTTCTTGAGATATCCTGTTCACAGACACACACACACACAGACAGACGCACGGACCAATGGCTGAAAACCACTTTTTGGTATCCTGAGGCTATGATTCGTCCAGAAATGTGAAAAGCTGGGTAGGTCAAATTTTCGACGAATACAATACTTTCCTTATTATAGGATAAGGAAAGTAAAAAGGCTGTGAAAACACACATCTTTAAAAATAAAAAAATAAATACTCGGTCTTTGTGACCCTAAAAACGTTCATGCAATCGAAGCATTAGATGCTGTCCACACTTACATTGTTCAGTTGTCCCGAGTGCCTCGCAATGACAGCCTGCAGTTTGTTGAGCTGACTGACCAGCGAGTAGTTGGTATCCTCTAGGTTGGTGATTCTCTTCTTGTAGTCGCAGTTCTCCGACTTGAGGATCTCCACTTTCCTCTCCAGCGCATCCATGTACTCCTTCTTCTTGCGGCGGCTTTCCTGCGCTGAAATCTGGGGGAAAGAAATAATTTGGGTTTAACGTCGGTTTAAACATTTTGTACAAGTATTTTTTCGACCCAGTAATCAGCCGCAATGGCAATTCTAAAAACACCCAATATTTAAGAAATCGATTGCTGAGTGACACTAAATTCTCCGTTGAAAAATACCACTTTTTTAATTTAGGTTTAACGTCGGTTTCAACTGCATGGTCATGATCATAATATGATATTATCACGACGGGGGTGTCACCTGTCACCATCCATTCGCAGGAAACTCACAAATCTGCTACCCACATTAACCTCACCTAGCCTAGGTTGGCCAATCCGGCCCTGTTAAATCCTCCTTGATATTTTTCAGTTTTGGATTTTTTTACGCCCCTTTGAGTTGTGCGTGCGTTCCTAGGCAATTGCCTGGCGCGCCTAGTTGTAAATCCGGCCCTGTCAGGCAGAGAATGCTGCATTAAGCTTCAAAGCTTGCCTGTTTACCTTCCACTAAACAGTAATATTATTAATATGTACATAGTTGAAAGGAGTCAAGACCATTGTCTTAAGGACTGAATGTTGGCAGACAAGAAATATTCACTATCCATCATGCCCGAATACTGCATGAGATGCAGCAGTAAACACATCCGTCTACTCTGTCAGTGCTCCTGAACTCTATTTATTTTATTTATTTAGAAACTCTTTATTAGTAGAACATTTATACAGACAAATAATGGTAAAAAATAAATATAAAAATTGACAATATTAATAATATAAACGAGAAAAAAAAATATATATACACATGTCCTAACTAAAGGGCGAGGTTATTGCCTATGGCAATCTCTTCCACCCAACTCTCACCTTATTCTTAATCTTCCGCCTAATCTTCTTGAGGGACTTCTCCTCCGCCTTGGTGAGAGGTAACCGGGTGGGTATGGGGTACCCCTCCGCTAGCAGCGTCCTCTTCTCCTCTTCCGTCAGGTGTAGCACACCCGTGGATCCTTTCTGAAAACCGAGGAGGATAAAGAGTATGTAGATCGCTATCCAAGGAAAAGATTTCGAAATCAAATCTCAGAAAACATATGAAATCAATCAATAAATGATGAATGTTTAATTTTAAAACGGGTGATTTTTAATCGCAGACATAATTAATAATTGAGTTTCTTATACGACTATACCATCCACTCAAGTGTAGAAGCTCAAGTAGTTCTTTTAGAAAGCAGCATAGAATTGAAAGGTATCAGGTCCGAGGTACATCCAACGAAAATGACTCATTGAATACATAATCTAAAGATAAGCAACGGCAAGTAAGGTTGACCAATCAAATTCGGAGCCTCGTTAGGGTAGTTATTTCCGACCCCATCAAATAGAGGGTAATTCCTCCGTCTCTATACCAGCACAGAGATGGAGTCCCCGGGTAACATCTGTGAGGGAAATAACTGTTGCTGGTCTCTTGATTACTAGAAAATATCTGGTTGGTTATCCAGGGTGTTGATTGACATGACAGAATGACCACCAGTGCCACTGGTTATTTTACAATATTATTTTTCGATTCAAGATAATAAAATATTAAAACGCGTAAAAATGTAACAACAATTTTTTAGAATCTTGGAAAAATTGCAACAGAATTATTCAAATTATCTTTACAAAGTTTTGGCGGCCCTCCTATGAGGGGTGGCGCCCCCTAGCTACGGCTCTGGACCAGTGGTGCTATCTTACCGGTTGTGAACTGATGAGGGGGGTGTTGATGGGCTGCCGAGACACGGTGGAGCCTGCAGGGATGAAGCTGCCGTGTCGGAGGGCGGCGGGGGAGGAGGAGGGGTGGTTGGGGGAGACGTTGCCCTCGCTGTCACTGGAGGCGGAGGAGGGAGGGGTGGGAGGAAAAACAAAACCTGGGGGAGAAATATAACAATTAATACATCTTGTCAAAACACCCTGAATAGGACTTGTAAGTTACTCCGTAGTTTCTTTGGTGCCGTTAATGTTTGGTCAATTTCTCATGTTAATGTATCGATTTTTACACCGAACACAATGCTCAGAGCTCAGATACTCGGACTACCAATTTATTTTAAAGCAATGAATATTTATAGTCTTTCCGATTTTCTGTTCGTTAACTGACATTATCCTAATTTGAAACTGTCCTATACGCTTTTACCTTCTTTAAAATAAATCATTAAATTTATCCTAATATCAATAGTAATTTTAAAAAAATCTACTCACTGACTGATCACTACTACATCTTCAGGATAGCATGAGAAAAAAATGACATGCAACTGAAAATAAATAGCCGGCCTCAGACGAAAAGATCGTATGCGAACTGCTAGGGTTGACTCGGTGGCACCGGATTCAGGCCGAAACGATGTACGCTAACGCCTTATGTGTGTAGAGTAGGGTTAGAAAAAATAAATAACTTGATGCAGCAGATCGAGCTAATACTCAATAAATCCAAAATTGATCAACACTGTGTAAGTTTGTACCTCAAAAAATTACCAATGAACAATTAAACATGTACTCAAAGAAAAGTAGATTGTCTTACCTGTATTATTTGGCTCGATTTTAATATTCAAAACTCTTTGATTTTGAGAGGTGATGAGGTATTTCTCGTGGAGAACAAGACACCCGTCTGGTTGAGAAGGTTTTGCGTACACTGAAATCAGAGAAATTCTAAATTAACTAATACTTTTTAACATTTACTTGTAAACTTTTTAGCATCATATTTAGTTTTAATCTTTGTATTTATTAATTTTGACTAGTTGACAGTTGTAAATAGGCTATTTCCCAGTAATATATACTCCAGTACAGGTATTTAATTATAAATTTAAATTAACAAGCTTAGTTTTGCACAACCGGTCTCCAACAATGACTTCCAATAAATCGCTGGTAATTTTGACTTTAAATGTAGCCTCACTTGTGTAAATTATAAAATTTCAAATTCCAAGATAAATTGATTTGCATTTAGAATGTAACAAGCACATTGCATAGTAGAGAAAATACCGGCGTTATATAGTATTTTATAGGTTATAGTCATACAGTCATAATAATTCGTTATTTCAATTTTTGTACAAAATAATTTTCCGATCTCTATTTTAATACTCTTTCCATTATTTTAACTAACCCTTTCTTAACTAAAGTATAAAAAATTTAACCATCTTCATCTTCTTCACTTTTTTTGGTATACGGTAGGTATATTATACATATTATGCATTTAACTAAACCACCCCTAACCTGGTACCACCAGGCCCCACCCATCCTTACCTTCGGGTCTGAGGAGGGGAGACCACTGTGCCTCATGCTGATGGAGGAGGGGGTGGGGGAGATGGTGCGGGGGGAGGGGGGGCAGGAAGACATCGGACTGTCGAGGTCACTGACCGGCTCGTCCTTGATTTCGTCCTTGATGACGATCAGTGGCGGCACCGAGCAGAGGTCACGGGAGGAGCGGCGCCCAGTGGCGATGTTGAGGGGGATGGCAGGGTAGCAATCATCTTCCAAGTCTGAGGACGGAAAGGGTTAAGAAGAGAGTTAGTGAGGAGGTTCAGTTCCATGAGTCAATGCTTTCGGGACAGATTACGGTACAGATTTTTCATGCTGGTTGTTAAATTATTAGTTCTACAATCCAAAGTAATTCTAATGCAAAGGTATTATAAATTATGATATTTATAAATTAAACTGTCCACTTTAATAGAAAAATTTACTTTAAACTGTCCACTTTAATAGAAAAATTTACTTTAAACTGTCCACTTTAATAGAAAGATTTATTCGATCTTATATGGTCGTTGGTTGAATAAAAATCGATCAAACAAATTTAATAGACGATTGAGTGAGATCATTGAAAAGGTGTCATCAATGATAAATAAAGAAATACCCACGTATTAGAACGAGTTCATAAATTACTAGCGTTCAATATGGTTGATTTTTCCCTACATTAATCAACACAGCATACAATATTGAGAATTCTCATATCCAAAAGCTGTCTTAATTTCTGCAAATATCCACAAAAGGACTTGGAATCAGGAGCATCAGATACTGGATTATAAATCAGTCAGGATTTGTTCGCACTAATGACGATTACCTGAACCTATTCATAGTAACTAACTGCTTAGATAAGTTCTAAATCCTAGCAATCCTAATCTTAACTCAAGTGAAATCAATGGACATTCAACTGGACTTGAAAAAGAGAGATCTAAAAGAAGTAAAAATTAAGATTAAGGGCTGAATTTTAAAGAAAGGTCGGGGGTTTGAGCCTCAGATACGGCGATTTTTTAACTTTAATGATAAAAAGGCGACAGAATACAGGCTACAACATAAGTTCGTATTTGTATTTACAAATACGAACTTATGTTGTATGTTACTATTGTATTTTAGAAGCATTGTCTATTTATTTAAGCTATAATGTAGATACAGCTCCTCATTCTCACAGGTATGCAAGTCGTTTGTACTTAGCCTCTTCATATTATAATTTAGAAAAACACAATGCTGGTTTTATGGTTTATTAAATCTACCTAAAGAAGCAGAAAAATGAAGTTTGCGGCTTTGTTGAATGTCAGTAAACAGAATGGGCATAAATCAAAATCACAATAGCATGTTGTATGTGAACAGCGCAGGGCTGGTGAATAATGATTAACATCCTAGTTTTCTAATCTTATTTTCAACCGCTAATCGAATCTAGGGTATAGGTTCGATTCCAGGTTTTAAAAAAGAAAAAAAAAATAGTTTGTTTCGAGACGATTTTGGTGAGAAGCATAACTACTAATCTGAACTCACATACATCATACGGCAAAAGGTGAGTTCGGTGCGAAGATTACCCGCACCTTTTTCGCATGTATGAATTCGGTGCCGCCTAAAAAAGGTGATGTATGAGTTCGGTGCGGTCCTAATGACTTATAAATTGATTGTTTTTTTTTATAATGTACTATGTTGCTTGTTAACAGTCATCCTGTTGTTATTAAGTTAGTAAATTATGTTGTAGACAGTTAGTTACATTCAGCAAGACTGTCCATTTCCTCCTTGAAGGCCATGCCTAGGGTTAATAGTAGGGTTAGGTAAAATACAATGAAGGCCATGCCTTGGGTTTATAGTAGGGTTAGGTAAAATACAATGAAGGCCATGCCTTGGGTTTATAGTAGGGTTAGTTAAAATACAATGACGGCCATGCCTTGGGTTTATAGTAGGGTTAGGTAAAATACAATGAAGGCCATGCCTTGGTTTTATAGTAGGGTTAGGTAAAATACAATGAAGGCCATGCCTTGGGTTTATAGTAGGGTTAGGTAAAATACAATGAAGGCCATGACTTGGGTTTATAGTAGGGTTAGGTAAAATATAATGACGGCCATGCCTTGGGTTTATAGTAGGGTTAGGTAAAATACAATGAAGGCCATGCCTTGGGTTTATAGTAGGGTTAGGTAAAATACAATGACGGCCATGCCTTGGGTTTATAGTAGGGTTAGGTAAAATACAATGAAGGCCATGCCTCGCGGTTTATTAATTGAAGGCCATGCCTATAAGGAAAAAAACACTATAATTACCTGATCATCAGGGCAAGTAGGTACCAGGGCACCGAATTCATACATGACCTTTTTTAGGCGGCACCGAATTCATACATGACCTTTTTTAGGCGGCACCGAACTCATACATTTTTTTACTTTCCGCACCGAACTCATACATAGCCCATCATACCTACCATAAATTAAAATAAAAAAGTATCCATTTGTGTTTTATTTTGATACCGGGGGAAAACCAATAATTTTCATTCAAACGTTAAGAATCTTAGGATAAGTTTAGTACAAAACAAGCATGTCAGGAGTAATACAAATTCAATTCAATCACAGCTAAGTTTGGAGTACAAAACCGGGCCCCCATTACACGGAAATTCTGCAACCGAATATTGATATCAATAATAATAATACTCTTAAGCATTTTCTACCACCTAACCCTCAGAGTCTTATTATTAGTATGTGGTCAAAAACTCAAATTAATGATAGTAAAAACAGAAAAATCAATAGTCTTACTTCCAAAATTAGTACCTTGATTCTAGTGCATACGGTAGTAGCTACTACTTATGTAGAACTGGCAAGACAGGATATCTCACGGTAATTCTTCAAATACCTGGTTTATGGGTTACGGTCTGATTTGTGGGTTTGTCACGGTCAGGAACTGTTAGGCGCCTGCATAGGACCGGGTTTATCAACTTTCCGAATACCTTCCAGACAATGGCATACCGAATGGAAAATTCTGCTGGGGTTTTCCGTGTTAACTCATTCTTGATAGAAGAGAATTTCAAGAAAAAAGCAATGTATTGAAAATGGTATGAAAACCATTTAGAATTTGTAGCAAAATCGAATGACCCCAATAATGGGTGATACTATTCTACTCCAATGATTAGTCTTTTAATATATTTCATGGGTAAATAATTTAACAATATTATCTGGAAAACTCCTTTGCTCGTTTTAACAGAGTAACTATACACTCAAATTAACTCATCATTTGAAGGTATCAGCAATGAAAAGGCTGGAGACTTCAAGGAACAAACATTGCCGCAATTATAAAGGACATAAAGGTATTTGAAAACATTAAGGCTAATGCTAATCAAATATCTACTAAATTGATCTGAATATTTCAGTCTTGTAGTATATAATTGTATATAATATAATTGGGTATATAAATTATATAATTGCAGTAGACCTGATAAGAAAGCTCTTATCAAGGTAATTAATAACACAGGCGTGCTTGGATTTTCGTGCCTTTCAATTTGCAACATTGTAGAAAGGAATGAAAGTCGAGCGTACCTCTATACAGACTTTACCATTGAACTTGAACCTGATAAGAAAAGAGGAGTCTGTTGAGAGAATTTTGTGTTTGAGTCAAACCCCAGGGTTCAAGGTATATGAGGATTTGAGGAGGGATCATGAACGTTTATAATATAAAATTTGATTTCTAAAGATTTGTATAATTTCTTTTGGGTGAAACATAGTCACAACGCCGTCATTGATTACGGGATTCTGCGGGATTCTGTCAACTTTTATTACATCTAGGGATTTGTGATCCCTATTTTTGTAATTTGCTTATGAAGTGGCATCGACATTTTCTCAAAGTGATTGCCGTACGAAACGGTGAAACATTTCCAATTCCTGCCTCTCAAGGTGGTCTGACATTGCACGGGCACAAAACAGGCCTGATAAAAGGTAAGACCACACTTAGGTGTTTGCAGTTTGTCCAAAGTCTTACCAGTGTAAAGCAGTTTTTTCGAATTCTCGTCTTTTTAATTAAAATTACCAAATAGGAGCTAGGCAGTAGAAATACAACGAAACGAATTTGCGAAATCGGATACTCTCTTTTTGCAACACCCCGTACATGTGGAATATCGCGTGAACTCAAAGGTCTCGCCGTCCAATAGGAAACATGTGTGGTCTGAGATTTGCTGAGGCGAGACTTTTGAATGAAACACGCGTTCGGCTATCACTGGCTTATCACTGCAGAGGGGGTCAAATACAAGTGCTGGGATCTGCCGATAACCTACGCCGGCGCTGAGTGTGACACCTGAAGTAGTCCATGCGTTGGACTGGCAGTCAAGAGCTTTGGGTCCCGGACATGGGTATCAAGAGTTCGAATTTCAGAATTTCCCTTGAGCCGTGATCGATGCTTTTCATCAGTCACTTTGAAAAAATAAATCTGATTTTCTTGAGGTTGAAATTCGCATCTGTGGATTTTTTTGAAGTTTTTTTTCTCCAAATACCTACACTTGAAAGTTATATATTATATCAATCAAGCAATAACTGGTATGCTCATTTATCACTCATTCATTACACATGTTTTCATTTAATTAAAGAGATCGGGTTGTTGGGGCATATCGTTGAATTTCAAGAAGAGCAATCTTGTATTTTAAAAGTATCGTGAGTTTTCAACGCTAAGGCTAAGTAAGACGCTGCTTAGAAGAACTGTCTGCTTTTGCTGATTGCCTAGCCCCAGCAATGGTATGTCGCATGCTGCATGTACCTATACCATAAGGATGCCTGTAGCTAACTCAGACTGCTGAGGTACCGAGTGTCTGGGGGCCTCATTCCACAAAGCACTCTCAGTCTCAAAATGTTCAAATCTCCTTTTCAACTGTCAAATTTCGTCCAAAAAACCCATTCAGAAATGATGTTTACTAAATAACCCAATCAGAGTGCCGTTGAAGGGGAGATTTGGAGATTAGGAGAGTAAGAATTTTTTCTGAAACAAGGCCCTAGGTCACTGTACAACAGTAAACTACTGCTTTTGAAGTTATACCAAATGATAAAGTGTATTAGACTTTTTTAATTGGCAAATAATTATACATAATTTTCTCTTAAATTTAATCATATTGCTTCTTTATCTTATCAGTTAATAGTAGTCTAGCTCAATATTTATCAATATTTTATTTGATCGCGTGATAGTCGTAATAGTAGTAATGTCTGTACATTTTTTATTACATTTTTATAATATGAATGTTATGATTGGTTCAAAGCATTAAGAGCATATCCAGGCAAAGGAAAGGATGATATGAGTTATGATAAAAATTATAAATAAGTTTCGAGGGTCAATGCTGTAATTTTTTTTTCTTCAATAATCATAAAGACTGTAAAGAGCAATGATCTCTCAAACTAAGGAATAGAGCGTTTAGACTTATTTCATTAAATCTATTTACAAAACTTTCCAGGACCTTTCGCATGAGGGGAGAGTCACCAAAGGACGCAGGGACAGACTATTAGGACTTGTCCGCCCCGCTAGTGATAGCCTCTGCGCAAGTCAGAGACTCCAGAGCGACAGGCTAGCTGATGATAAGACAGACCCCACGACAGCAGTAATAATAATTTATGTAGGGGGAGCAGGAAGTAGTCCCATGTGCCCGGGAAGAGGACTACAGAACCGGAGATTAGCGCTTTACACTATACTATCGTTTGTTCAACTGTCCATTCACTTGTTGTAGGAATCATACATCATGCTTCAGTCTTGTGAATTGTGATAACTGGAGTGGCTATAGGAACCCCATCAAAGTGGCATTAAAAATGAATCATTTGATTTAGAAAAATGTTTATTATAATTTACAAACTCTACATACTCGTATATACAGTATATAATTGCTGAAATGATAACCAAGGCATCCGAGGCTAAAAGTCCTTGTTCTTCTGTTTTTTCTTTTATTTTTCATTATAGAGACAAGGGTTTCAACAATATTACTAAGGGCAATTATAATAAGTTTTTACGAACATGATATTCTACTTTCTTTTGAGGAGTGTGGGACTCGGATATGAACCCTTCCTCATCAATGCTAAACCATACTGTTCCTCATCAATGCTAAACCATACTGTTCCTCATCAATGCTAAACCATACTGTTCCTCATCAATGCTAAACCATACTGTTCCTCATCAATGCTAAACCATACTGTTCCTCATCAATGCTAAACCATACTGTTCCTCATCAATGCTAAACCATACTGTTCATCATCAATGCTAAACCATACTGTTCCTCATCAATGCTAAACCATACTATAATCTCCCTTGCCTTTATCCCATATTAGCTTATGGCTTTTGGGGTCGGCATTGTTCAACCTCATGATTGAGGTTGGTAGGGTAGAGCACGTTTTTTATGGCTGGATGCCCTTCCTAACGCCAACGATTCTACTTGCTTTAACGTCCTGGATTAGGACGGGGGTTTTACCCTCCATTCGCTGGGAATCGTACCAGCTACCCACATTAAGCTCACCCAGCCTGGGTAGGGCCGGAAATGGCAGCCTCACGTGTTTGGATGGAACAGAATTTTCTTCGAAAAGTCTGCCCCAGCCGGGAGTTGAACTCGGGAACTCTGGACTACGGGCAGTAGTCACAACCATTACGCCACGGAGGCTGCTAAACCATACTGTTCCTCATCAATGCTAAACCATACTGTTCCTCATCAATGCTAAACCATACTGTTGTGGAAATTTTACTTCAACAACTTTATGGTCCTATATAACTGGTTCTGCTTTAATTTACAAATAAGCTTGACCTGTACTATTATGGGAAAATTAAAACCTTCTCAAGAAGGAATTTTCTGTAAATAATATCTCTTTCTTTGTATAGGCGTTCTTCACACCTCGGCCGTGGTGTTTGATATGGCTGATACACAGGTTAGAGGTTACAACTGATGCCCCAGTTCTCGACCGAGTAACTCACCATCATGCTTGAGCTTGGGCTCGACACTGTTGGGACTGCAGTAGGAGTGCTCTGTCTTGATAGGGACGGTCCCCAGGGCGGCGTCTGTCATGAGTCTGTCATGCAGGATGACATGCGGTTCAGGCACCTTGACGGAAACGCAGCCCCCTCGTCATCTGAGTCTGTCTTGAAGATGTTGTCGGCGAGGGTCTGAGGACAGAGGGAAAAGTGGCTAGTAAGAAGAAATTCTCAAAAACACAAAAAAATAATAATAGGTAGAATCTTGCTAACTCGAAATCCTGGTAAGTCGAAAATCCCGTTAACTCGAAAGAATTCTTCGACCCTTGTCAAACTTTGCTCTTTATACGAAATCCCGATATCTCGAAGCTCTCAATATCTCGAAACTCTCAATATGTTGAAAGCGACGTTAAACCCCACTTAAAAAAAAAAAAAAAAAAAAAAAAAAAAAAAACTCTCAATATCTCGAAATAACGCGTCTGTCCCATGAACTTCGAGTTTCACATTAATTAGGTAGGTAACTGCTATTAGGTCAAGTATGAATATTATATAAGGTTAATCTATATGCGGTTGTTGAGAAAATTTGTCCGTATTAATTTTCAAAAGATATATTGACATCAAAAGGAACTTAAGGTTCAAAGCTCACATTCTATATCAGTCCTGAGTGACTGATAAGTCAATGTCTGGCTGTGCAACGCTAAGCAGGGAGAACACCAGTGTCTCGCTAGAGGACTATATGTAGAACGGACCAGCCAACCCTAACAAGCCAGGCTAGCTTGCAGTTTCCAAGGGTTTAATAACATATAAAGAAAAAGCCCATGTTCTCATGATGGTTGATCGCACATAGAAATTATGTGGTTCAGGACGAGCCAACTTTCAATTTAATTTGGCTGGAGATCAATCACTCCCCCCAGCAGTGGCCAGGCTGGTTACAAGAACTGATGAGGCGACCTAGTGGACTTTTTACTTTGATTCATGTAAAATTGTAAATTCAAGTGAACAAATCACATACCTAAATTATTAATGGTTGCAGTAGGCATGCGTTAAGTACCATATTCTTCAGGCAGGAGAGCTCTTGTAATAGCTATCATTAGAAGACCCCTAGAGTTAACCACTAGACAGTTTGCTGAATACTCAGCTACCCTTCCCAGTTGTCTTAATTTATTTCGTTATTTTTCCTGTAATTTTCTTCTTGCTTAATTGCGTACAGATATTATAAAATTATATTAAAATTAATATAATTTATGTTGATAGGCAATGGGCACTAACAGACTGGAACTTATTGTGTACTAGCGTTCCACTTTATTTCTATCGAGAAGGCTAAGCGGTGTTTTATGTATGACAGAGTATAATTTTAATAATTTAGAAGTAAAATAGGTTTGAATTATTATGAATGAAACTTAAACCACTTGGCTCCTTGGATGATAGTCAAGAAAGAATATTCAGTTTCCATAAGTTCAATAATAATTTAATATTATACCTGAAAATAGGTCCTACTTTTCAAAATTATGAAAACTTTTTACTGGGACAAGAGTTTTTTTTATACAATATCAACTTGCTACTGGATTGTCTGGTTTTCTTTCCAGACTGTTCTCCTTGATTCCTGATAGTACATAATATTACTTGGACTTTACCATTATGTATTCTATGTCAAAGCTCTGACTAGTAACATACATACAAATCATCAACGCCGGAAGAACACTGGACAGCTATCCGCAAATTCCGCGAGGTAGGTGACTCCTCCACATTGAACAAGCTGAGTCAACCGAATGGAATCAATGAATGAACGCTATTCCGGTCTCTTTACTTTAAGGTTCAGCGCTCCTTTATTTACATTTTAGTTAATTAGTATAATCGGTACATACATTACTTAGACTCAGAGGGGACTAATACCACTAATCTATACGCAAGTACATACTTAGCCCGATACAATACTTCGATAGTTCTCAGAGTACATAATTATGTATATTATTGCGGATAACGATGAACACATGGGGATAGCACTCATAGTCACAAGTATAATATCCAAGTGTAGAGGCGTATAGTCCGCGAGGTTTATTGACCCGGGGCTTTGCCACTGCGGAGTATGCTTCTTCTTCTTCAAGAATGAGATGCCAATGTCCTCGCCCGTCCTTGGCAAAAACTCCTATAACACTTCGGGTACCTTATTCATGAAATAGTTTACCGTACGGCGTGTGGGCTTTCACGCATTGGGAATTGGTCGATTCATATACAGGTTTGTCAGCCTTGTTTTTTTTCCATCAAATCACCATTATTCTGCGCAACATCCAGGTGAAACCTCGAACCTATGACTGCACCAATGAGGCAGTATAGTATCTAAAAGTTCCTCATGTTATCAATTTGTTGAGCTACACAGTATTTTAATTGATGCATCTTAATGCTCTTACACCTTTCAAGTATTTAATTAGTGTAAAGAATTTCTTTTCATTCCATACCTTAAAAGGCCATAACAACTATTAAATTAACAGGTTGATTAGATTATCTGTGAAGAAAGTTTATACATTTGAATACATGACTTCCTGCAGGTACCGACAAGTTTGGGGTGTGATATTAGCATACTCTGACATGTATCTGATAATTTTAATTACCTACTTTTTAGCGATTAAATGAAAATTGAAAATTCCTAGTGAGAATATAGCCCCGAACTAAGGGACCGACCCGGATATAAAATTATTCTTTGATCTACCCAAGCAAGGCCGGTTACGCCGCTAATTTTGAGCAAGATGTCTTTGTTCCCATGGTCGGAATTTGTCATGTTGCTACGCATAGCTATGCCAGGCGGGCACTATACATTGCTCACAGCTAGTACAGGTAGATATTCATTGATTATTCCGAGCTAGGACCCCAGTGTTTTTGCACCAATTGATGGCTCTGTGCACCTGTGTCAATAGTCACTGTGTAGTGGATGTCAAGTTTCATGGCAACCCTCCAACTATGCGCGTATTTTGAATGATTATGCTGGGAAAAATTATTCCTGATACCTCGATGTCTTTCGCTTTATAATTTAAATAGTAATTGAAAAGTCAGGAATATTGAAATACCTCGTGACAAAAAACATTTTCCATGACTTTCTTAGGAGGATAA
This sequence comes from Bactericera cockerelli, assembly GCA_024516035.1. Taxonomy (NCBI): domain Eukaryota; kingdom Metazoa; phylum Arthropoda; class Insecta; order Hemiptera; family Triozidae; genus Bactericera; species Bactericera cockerelli. Next base: position 22,506,936 of record CM044960.1, read on the forward strand.
TGCATGGGAAATTTTTTTGCACAAAGATTGTCTCTTTGAATCCAGAGAGGTAATCCAGCAAGTGTTGTCTCTGGATTTCTAGAGGGAAAAACTTTGAGTGAAATGACCTGATTAGCATATATGAACAAAACATATAAAAATGAAAAATTGTCATTAATGTTATTAAAACAATCAAAAGAAATTTAAGAACAATCTAAGGATAAGTTTATAAATGGAGCTTTGGAAATACAATCTTAAAGTGTCTTTTATCTTTTTTAATTGTTTCCTGAATTAACTGTCTACTGATTACATTTATTAATATTACAATGTTGAGTAAGAAAGGGGTTCATCTCCCCCACAAGATCTTCAACCTGGTTAGTACTGGCACGGGGAATGCATTATTAATTAATCCATTGTAACAGAACAATCAAAAAGCATAATGAAGAGTTCTATTCCAAGTGAAACATTCATCTCGGAACTCTAGACAAAGTGAACCGGTCCGGGGATATGCTAAATTTACTTCCTCCTATTGTGAACTATTTCTCCGATTGTAGAGCAGTCTGTTATACTCTAGAATTTTATTGCACGTATTAGGGTTGGGCATGGAATGGACTAGACACTCCAGAACCTAATCTGAGTTGAATTGATGGATGGAGTGCCTTACCTATTGAATCTATTGATGCCTCGTTATGCATTTGTATGCCAATACAAACAAGGACTTACCCACACCTACCTATGAAATGGAGTTTCGAAACTCACAATAGCATATTCAAACATTTCTTCGGAATAAAAGACAACGTCCTTGAAACTTGGCAACTGACCAGGAACAGTTTTATTAGTGATAAGGATTGCATATTAGTGTTGGTAAAAAGATGATGAGCAGAGAACTAGCACTAAAATGAATTATGTATAACAAATTGACATGTCCTCTGACAGTCACAGGTGCCTACACTCACTCACACTATCTATTTTCAGAGAGAATCTATCAGTCTCTCGGTCTTGTAGGAAGGAAGTTCATAATCCTTACTGTGATTTGAATTTTTTATACAACTCCGGTTCTTTAATATCCAACTCTGCAAAATGGTCCAGTCCTGGTTTTAGTCTTTCGCTTCTCAATGGAGCTGGGGAGAAAGTAAATCCACAGTCTTGTGATATCAATCTTGGGAGTTTCAGATGGTGCTATTATTATTATTATTAGAGTCGAGTTCTCTGTGCCGCGAGTAATCAGCCATTCACCGAGGCAATCCACATTCTCCCAGGATCAAAGCACCCACGCATCATTTGTTCTTCAGATCACGATCTTCATTAGACGGGCAGGAACGAAGCCACACTTGAAAAAGAAGTGACTACTTAAGTGGAGCTCAAGACATACTCCTCGTGTGTTTTTGCAACAGAGAAGTCTTCTTTTCCTATCATTCTGATGAGTCCAAAAAAATGACATGATCTGATAGGAAATACAGATGCCACAGGGTAGACTAGTAGCTTTCCTCGTGAGAAGTAAAAACCAAGAGTCATTTAATAAAGAGAATCTAAATTAAAGTAATTTTAGGTATTGGGTTCATAAAACTTGTTTAAATTGGACTCTCTCAAAATTTCATAATTATTTTCTAAAAGAACAAATACTAAAGTACTTTGATAAAGGTCTATCAGTGATCATTTTATCCAGTTAACTTCAAGAGACTTTCAACAAATATTACAGAACCCTTTTCTGCCAAAGACACGCATATCCGCTCTGATAGAGAGCAATATCTTGGCTAGATTGAACTAAGAGTTAGACACCTCAATAAAAATCAACAAACCAGGTGAAAGAATGAAAAGTAAGAAATAGCTGAAGGTGATTGCAAAATCATGGAAGAAAGTATACTTTGACCAGAATCCCGCGACCAGATTGCCATGCATAAGTGATCATAAACCCGACATTCCTGCGATAGTCATCGACTCGTAAATAGCTTACATACAATCGTGATGTCATAACTTATAACGATGGTCTTAAGACTTATTGCTGCGTACTTGAGACTTGTGTGCCGGACCGAAGACAAATAGCAGAGCTTTCAGAAAGGTCCTCAGGCAACTTTATGTGATTCTCTTTTGTTCTCTACCTATGGTATAAGGTGCACTAGGTCGATTAGCCAGGCTCTGTTTAATTTCATCATTAATCTGTCTTGTACCAAGTCACAATTAGCAAATCTGCATCGAGGCTTCTGCACAAGAGTAATGTTAAATAGAATAAGAGCTCTATCTAAAATCTTAAAAATCATCATGTTTCATTATTTAAAATATAGGATGAGTGACATAATAATATATCCTTTGAAGATAACACATTCCATTTTATTCTAAAGATCAACACAGGATTCACGGACTTTCCATAAATGTAAGAACTAAGGAAGGTTAGGACTAAATACTTTAGGTTAGGAGGCTGTTTGGTGTTTTGTGACGAAAACCTTTGGTATGCTATTGTGATAGGCGATTGGGACGTTTCAAATTAGGGAAAAATCACTGAAACCCATTTGGCTTGAGAGAAAGTCTTTGTAGATTTTTTAAAACGATAGCATTTTTTAAAACGACAGATTTTTTCATTTTATTTTATTTTTGTAAAAATACATGATAACTGTTGTCACATTTTTTTTAAATTGATTTAATAATTAATTAATCCTTTTAAAAGCAATACTTAAAGTAATGGCCACGCCCATATAATATTGTTGTTATGAAATACTGTAGAATATATCTACTTCAAAATCCGATTTCATTTTACTGTTTAATCAATCAACATCAAGAGAACCAGTTTGGTTGTTTTCCGTTTCGTAAGGATGTTTGAAAATCCAAGGAGTTTGAATGGAAGGAATGCGTTCGGTTTGGTCTGCAGGTATTTGCCTCTTCCTCGTCTCAAGCATGGAGTTAGCTACCTCTACTTATCTTCACGGAATAACGGCACTTCCATGTGATGCTTGGTGTATACAGGGCACCTCATTCGTAACCACATTCTGAGTCTGAGTTTACCATTATTAGCTAAAAAGTTCCAAAGTAATTATTGTTTTTCTATATTTTTGCATTTAAATTAAATTTTGAGAGGAACACTAAACTTAGCAGACTACAGAAGAGTTTAGATAATAATATATTTTTATAAAAAATATATGCTAAGTCAATCCGACTTCCTGGAAAATTTCCTATGGATACCTACCCTAAAAATTCCTGGATTCATCACCTGAACGATCATTCCACTTTACAAGTGTTCAGACTTCTCGAAAGGTCCCTGATTTTACCTTCTAAGTAAATCAGACCGTTAAAATTCGCATGAGAAGAGAAGCGGTTATTTTTTTATCATGTAAAATAAGTACAATCGTACAGAGAAACTATTTCATAATACTTGATGAAATCTGCCTGGACCACACTGTAAGGTCAGATACACGCAAAGTATAATTTTTCATTCCTCTTTGTATACCTGTACGCTTACGATTCCATTAGATATAGGTATACCTACTACCGGCAATACGACATACCAATCCTATTTGCTCCATGCCTTGAATGGCGCTCACTATATGCCAGAGGAATCCAAGGAATGTGCCTGTTCCGTCGTCCCAGATTCCAGCCATAACTCGGGAATCGTTTTTCAGTCGTCCTTTTTGAAGCATCCATGTTTGACTATGCTAGTTGTTGCTATTGTCAAAGCGAGATAATAAATGTTCGCGCCATTAGATCAATAGCTATTGACATCTGTCTCACATTCTGGGAAGATGAGAAAATTGTGGGAAATTATTTCTGTATCGCCCCATTGATCAGTTTGAACTCAACAGTATACAGATCGGTTCTATTAGAATTTAAAACATGATAGAGAAGGAGAACAATGAAAAGCTTGAATGTCATTTAAGAATTCTAAAATAAAAGAATAAATAAACGTGAAACACTGCTTAATTGTATCTTCGTAATAACTAGGTATACTGAAAATTTCGAAGTATAGGAGAATCTGGTGTCTAGAAACTTTAGATGTGCACAGAATTTTTCTAAATTCCTAAACTCCAGCCACGGGCAAATCCCCTCTAGGACGATATATAGGTGTCAAGCCAGAAAATTACATAATGGACAGTAAACCAAATAGTCAACGCAATATTTATAGTTTGTTCTATTGGACATACATAATATATATTATACTCGGTTCCTTTCTTGTTAATTTGATATTGTGGTTGAAGTTCTTGTTAGGATTGTCCTGATTAGGAACAAACGAATTATTGAAAGAACAAACTGGTAAGCAGTAAACTAAAACAAGGATAGGTAAAATGGTGAATAGAAAGGTTGGGGTCCAATTAAAACACTTTGTTGTGAATGAACTTTGTTTATGTTTAAATATTCAAGTCCGTTAATTTGTTGTTTGGATTGTTTGTTTGTACAATTCGTTATATCTACTCTGGTGTTTGCAAAAGACATGACAATGCACTCTAATATAATTCAATGGATCCTGTGTTATGTCACTCCCCACGGCGCCGCATTCTAGCGAAAAATGCAGCGACTTGAAAACTTATTGTTTAGCTTAATTATTTATTTTAGTGTCAACAGATTCTAATGTCTGACCAGCCACACAGTACTATATAACATGTTCACTACACATAGACGTCAGTACATAATAAGAAGGTAAGCTGATTATTGTTATGTAAAAATATAAGTATCTACCATTTCTAATGGGTTGTATCTGTCTAAAGGGTCTGTCCCCGGTAGCTCAGTGGTCAAGGCGTCTGACTGGTAATGCAGAGGTCGCGGTTTCAAAACCCAGCCAGGACATGACAAGTTACCCTCCCATTTGGGATTTTGACCACATAATAATACTTACTGAGGGAATAATTGCACTCACTAGTCCTAATCGGGCAGAAGAAATAAGGCGATATTATTATTATCTTAATTTATATTTTGCTCTGTAAGTATACTTAATAATTATAACTTCAGGACTTATAATGAATATAAGACTAAGATCATGCTTGCAATGGGTAATAAGATCGCATTTCATTCCATGCCTTATTATTCTCTTAATGTTCAAATGTTGTTAAAGGTGTCACCTGGAGCTAATTATGCATCTTAATTCTTAATAGATTAAAACCATTGGATTTTTTTTTAATGTCGATTTCAACATAATATTGAATTTAATAATAGGTCTCATTTCAGAAAGCACTAAAACTCTCAAAATCACCAAATCTCCCTTTTAACCTTCAAATTTCGTTCAAACAACGCACTCTCTGAATTTGAACGACATTATTTTGACACAAATATACACAAAATGTATCACTATGGGCATGCACGTAGATATGTTTGTAAGTTGTATCCCACAAAAAACACTTCGTGTAAAAATAGTCGTCAAGTGTTGGAATGATTAAAAAGAACTGATATCAAAAACGTCAATTTTCTATGTTTGAAGGAAATATTTTTCACGTAATAAGTCTCTTGATAATTCAACCAAAATAATATCCTCACAACAACAATACACCTTCGAGCAAACTTCGATTTGGTATTTTGAGAATTTAACCAAAAAGTAGCCACACAACAAAACAATGCTCTTGTAAGAACAATCTTGCATAATTACAGAACCACGTCCTTGACTGCACACTGTTTTGTTAGCAACGTACTTCACATACATTTCAGAACAAAACAGTGTGCAGTCAAGGACGTGGTTCTGTAATTATGCAAGATTGTTCTTACAAGAGCATTGTTTTGTTGTGTGGCTACTTTTTGGTTAAATTCTCAAAATACCAAATCGAAGTTTGCTCGAAGGTGTATTGTTGTTGTGAGGATATTATTTTGGTTGAATTATCAAGAGACTTATTACGTGAAAAATATTTCCTTCAAACATAGAAAATTGACGTTTTTGATATCAGTTCTTTTTAATCATTCCAACACTTGACGACTATTTTTACACGAAGTGTTTTTTGGGGGATATCACTACTTTTTGATTTAATTGATTTTCATATGATAGATGAAATAAAAACTGGTCAACAATCAACAGATAAAAGAAAAAAGACTTTTAATTAAAGGATGTTGATCTTTTAATTCAAGGAGAAAAAAAAAATGATAGAAAAAAAACTTTGAAAAGATGCTGAAAGAATATTTTACGGTACTTGCTGGAGAGAGGAGAAATTTTGAGATAACAGGTGTATTCCTTATTGAGTGGCACTAGATAGCGCTCAGCAATTTTGTTGATCTTTTCAAATTTTGAAACCCACTGCTAGATTCATTAACAGAAAAGTACCCCGTTTCAGTATTGTTGGCAATAATTAGAGATAGTTGATACCGAGTATTTCATAGAACCGGTACTTCAGTAATCGATTACATAAAAGTACCGAGTATTTACCGAGGTTCTTTTGTACTTGGTTTTTGAGATTCTGCGAGCGGATGTAAATGGAAAAGTGGATTCGAGTAATCACTCAAGAACCAAGTACAAAAGCACCGTACACTAACTAAATCTCACAATTTTGCATTCAGAATGTTTACAGGAGACGAATCTCGATTCACAAAATTTGTTGGGTGTTTTAGTTTCAAGTGTTTCAATAGATTAGAAGCTCCACTTCCTATTTTATAACCTGAATTAAATAATGTACATTTCCCTAAACCGTCCAATTGTTTGACAAAGAAGTTTCAAATAGAAGACTTGTTTCTACGAGACAAAAAGAAAAATATTAGGACACCGACAGCCTGAATATTATTCATAGATAATATCGGAATAATGAAGTACCTCTCTCTGCTGTACCCAGTTCTAGAGATGGGTATTATTGTAATACCGATTATTTCATAGAACCGGTACCCGGTATGGTACCCGGCCTCGGCGTGTAATACCAAGTATTTAATAAAAACGGTACCCGCCTACTACGTACGATACGTCGGTACTCGGTCCCAGTGTAATACCGAGTATTTCATAAAATCGGTACCCAGTACGGTATGCGGATCCAGTGTGTTATACTGTCGCCAGTGTTTACCCGGTACGAGTACAGGTACCTAGCAAAATTTTGTACCCGGTATGGGTACGGGTACCTAATTTTATTATGTACCTGGTGCGGGTACTTTTGTAAATGTACCCGGTATTTTTTTGGGTATACTTTTCGGGTACGTTATCCTTATCTATAGTAAGTATAGTAATAAGATTTGTCTAAATTATTTTAACTGTGGAGGACAAAGTCTTGTCATTAGAATACCACCTAACAACCAAACTAAATAAAATACCAAATTGATGCTTAGCCTTTAATGAGGTCTTGAACTCCAAGTTCCATTTTAAAAGTCTAGTAAGCTAGATTTTATTTTTATTTAAAATTACTATTAATGTTAATGTATTATTATTATTATTATCATCATCATCACAATCAAGAAATAAAAAGATACATTTATTAAAAATAAGGCTTGCACCTTTTTAATTTAAGTATGAATTTGTGAACAAAAATAACTAGAATGTAGAAAAAATAGTATTCTATCATATACGTAAAATAAATTTGAAGAAAATCGGTTAAGCGGTTTTGAAGATACAAGTGATTTAGTCGAAAAAATCAAAATTGCCAGGTGTATACAATGTGAAACAATCACGAGGAAGTATTGTGTCCATAATTAGCAGTGTTTTTTTATTTATATTTATAATGTAGGTACATATTTGTAAATTTTGAATGAGATCTATGTAATTTACGATTCATAATACAAAAGCATTGATCAAAATAAATGCTTTATTTAGACTGTCAGTTGTCAGTGGCCAGCCTCCGTGGCGTAATGGTTGTAACTACTGCCCTATAATATTTTTTTCCCCTCTTAACACGTGAGTCTGGAATCTACCCAGGCTGGGCGAGTTAAATGTAGGTAGCTGGAACGATTCCCAGCGAATGGAGGGTAAAACCCCACGTCCTGACTAGTTCAAATCAGGACGTTAAAACCAAATACAATCAACTGGTCACAATCGTTTTAAAATGAGGTTGGTGTGATAATTGGTGCTTCTTTTGTGGAACTTCAACCAGTAATAATGAAGAAAAAAATATACCTATTTAATCTTAAAATCCATTAACAATAATTCATTAATAATCAACTAGTGTTTTAACCTTGTATTGAAAAATTAGTTATGAACTCGTTAAATAACAGACAACTTTGTTTAGTGGTTTTGTTTACAATACAATTTTAATTATAATATGTACCTAAGTACATGGTAGGTAGATGGAATTTCGATCTTGGTAAAATAAAGAGGGAAATGAAAGTGCCGAGTATTATTGTATGTTCCAAAATTGCCTCTTACTATGGCTCTAAGAAATGTTGACCCATATATTTGCCTAACATCGAGTTACTAAACATGGTGTCAATTCAGCATAATCAGTTGGTAGGTATAAACAGAAGAAGTGAGACATTATACTAGATAATACATTTAATAATTATAAATTAATAAGCAAGCATATATCCATGGAATATACCCTGAAAATTTCAGCTCGATTGGACAAAAAATGCAACTTATATCATGTTACAATGTTACATACATAGGTAGATGGATAATTAGATTGTGAGAAATCAATGTTGATCGAGTTAAACCATACTCACTTCTTTCGAAATTAAACGGTCATAGGAGGTTGACTCAAACTACCAACTACTGTTTTTTTTTCTCACGAGAAAACCGGACATCCAAAGTACAGAGTAAAAAAAAAATTAAACCTAGCCGGGATTCGAACCCAGGTCACCTTGCAAACTTTGTGTTTTACCTACACCAGTCGACGACCACAGAGACTGCTCAATACATAATATCTCTATATATAAAACAGAAAAAAGGACTACCTACCTATGTTTGTTTGTTTGTTTGTTTGTTTGTTTGTCCGGAGTTGTTTAGCCAAAACGGTAAGAGATAGCGAAAAATGTCTCAGAATTGACCCCCCCAAAACCATTATTGCTTTGTCCAGAAAAATTATAAAAAGTTCAAAAAGGCATTGCTGTCCAGCAGTACGGCCATGCCTTAGTAAATTTGAAATTTAGTCCGTTGCAAAGCACGGGCAAACGGCTAGTTTTATTATAATTTATCATTGTTTTGATCTATATTAATCAATATTTTACCTCTTACTGGCCAATATTTTATACACTTCTCATAATTAGACCTAGTTTACCTCTTGATGTAGAAATCTCTGAATGAAGTTATAAAACGTTATTATTCCCTAACTGATAACTCAGTCTGCTGGCAGCTTGGGTGAAGCAAAGATGACTGGATCCCACCCATATTTTAAGTTCTATGTGAGGCGAAGATTTTTTGATACTCTCATAAATCTTATTTCAGTTTTTAATTTTTATGTCTCACACTGTCGCTGATTTTTCTAACATTTTATTTACATCGTAGTATATTTCTACGTAATTAGACATTTAGAAAGAACCTTCAGTCATCAACTTGGGATAAATAGGCGTGGCTCCAGGGTTCATTTTAGATAATCCTTTAGATGGCTTTAAATACTTTTCTACTTGTTTCAACCATCTGAAATTAAGTGATCTCATTCCCTTTGACTAGACCTTTCTAAAAACACCAGAAATACAACTCTAGGATAATAATAGACGGCTCTGGGCTCCATAATAAGTATTCCTTTCAAAGGGTATAACTCAAGTTTGGTCCAGTGTAATACTTTAGTTATATTTTTATATTTTTTCCTATGATAAGGCCTTTCGAAAAATACCACAATCGCAGCTCCAAGATAACCAGGGGCGGCTCTGTGCAACTTTCCCGTTTTATTTTAGAAGGCCATATCTCCTATCCTATAAAAAATAAATACTTGAAACTATAAAAGGTATGCAGAGATGAAAATTCCCTTTTCAAAAACGTATCTCACGTCTTTCCACGATAAGCACACGTTGCTGTACCCTTGACAGAAAATTGGTCTGAAAAAAAAAAAAAAAAAAAAAAAAAAACCCGTATGAATAATTTCATGAAATTCAAGATTTTCGGCGTGGCCAGTAAACGACTTTAACTGTACGTAGGAACCTCGCGCTTTCGTGAAACACAATCTATTTTCGCGTCTCATTACGAATTTGAAATAAAAATTGATAAAAGTTAGCGTTAAGTGGGCGAAAACAATAAAACAAAATACATATAAACTCTGTTTCGTGTTAATATAGGCCGGGTGGCTGGCGCTACTTGACGAGCGCTCGCCTCCCGGCGAGCTTGATGAGTAGCACTGCGAAGGTGTAATGTAAGCTATCAATAAATAAATGAAGACATTCTGATGCCCTCAGGCGTATTGACATTTGGAATTAATTTCTCTAGTGGGTACCACCAGTATCACAGCCAGTTTCCTTCATGGCCATGCGATTGATATTTTAACTGAACTTATATAAATCCGATTTGACTCATGAGTGAATATTTGGATTATGCAATGGCGTAGAATCAGCAGACGATGTAATAAGAGTAAACTCGAGATATCTGAGATGCGGAGAATGTGAGTTTTTGTGATAGGTAACATGAATCAACCATTTTAGAATGTGAGTTTTTGCGTTGAAAAAAGAGAATTCTCAACATTTTACGCTACAGGCAGATAATTTGTAGGCTTCGGTTTTAAAATGACACATCTTATGTGATCTTATTTTATAATCAGTTGATGTCAGTTTGAACTGAAGTTTTAAATCAAATATATAGAAACCTACCTACAATTAATATACCAAGCTTTTTACGTGTTAAAAATCAAGAGTGACTATAGAGTGAGGAACTATAAACTTAAAAATAACAAGAAAATCCAGTTCTAATGATACAAAAAGTACCTTTAGGCTAGTGGTTTCAGAGGGATGGTCACACTAAATATTGTTATTTATAAAGTTTTAAGGTGATATACTTATGAAGCTACTAAAATATACATTATGTTCTTAGTTACTTTGGCAATATCGTTAGCCCAAGACCTGTGAGTGTGCAGTCAATTAAATTTCAAAGGTTATAAGGTACCCAAGACATTTGTTTCAAGGGCACGGCAGTTACGGGGACCATGTAGCAAATGAAAAGTTATGAACCTTAATCACCCTTGCTGGGCCGACTGAACAGTTACTATAATACTTTTAATTTGTGATCTGCATAAATGAAGGAAAAACGTATGGCCTAGCACCAATCAAGCTAAGCGTTTCTTAGTTTAGAACCAAGTTTATGCTATGAAGTTAGGTTTTGAGATATGAAATTAAGGTGAGACACACGACGCGACCTTTATCTAGTTAAGTGTGCACAAGAAGTCAAGTAAGTATCACTCCTAGACCAGTGGACGCTGGACTTAAGTGTTGAGCGGTGCTCATGCTCAAATCTGAGTTCGACAGCACGCAGTACGAAAATTTACACTTGATAAAATAAAAATTGAAATTTCCTACCCAAATTCAGTCTGTATACAACTATACAAACATATAAATGCATGGAGTTCAATGAAAATTATCCTGAGGCTATAATTCTACCAGAAGTGTGAAAAATCTGGGTAGGTCAAATTTTCAACGATCACATACCTACAATACTTTCCTTACTATAGGATAAGGAAAGTAAAAACTTTAATCGGGCGGCTAATTCTGCCTGTGAGTGTATATGAGAATGGATCAGATACCAAACACTTTGGTATCATGAACACGTGAAAAATACATCTATAAAAAATATATTTCAAGCTACACCACACCCCAAAAAAGCTTCGAAGTTCGATTACATCGAGAGGTAAAGCTCTGACCTAACGGTTCTTATACACATAGTTACATAGCGCAATATATTATGCAGAGCCAATACAATGTGTGAGAACGGAACCCAGATACCTCACACTGCCAAGTCGTACTGCGTAGAAATAAAGTCCTTAGGAAGCTTTGCCGAGTTCTTCAGATACCTCTCATTCCTTCAAGTATCTGAGCCAGGCGGATACCATGTGAGATATATTTGCAGCTAATAGTACAGACTGGCAGTGAATTGGACTAACCTTTCTCTGTGAATGAAGTTCATTAAGAATTCGGCGAAATATACATAGTATAATTTATTATAGATCATATAGATGAGAGTAGACATCACAATAACTTGATTGTAATTGCGACAATTTCGGAAATTTCAGATGGTTAAAAAATATCAAAAAATTAATGATAATGGTACATCAATAATGTTTAGATGAATCATTTATTGACTGTGTAAAAATAGAAGAAAAATATAAAAGAGAATATCAACAATCCAATCTATTGTGCTACCTTATAAACCCATACTCAAGGAGATCATGAGTCTAGGCTATTATTATCTACAAACATATAGGGGAACAAGGGTGGACCAAATGTTCGGGAAACCTTTAGTTGTGAATGTATTGCCTAGCACCCCATCCATAAATTTCAGCAGGTATCTAATATTAATTTAGGTATTATGCAAATTAACATAAGAAACTAGAGATAAGTATAAGTTATTTTGGTATATACCTACCTACCTATACTATAAAGTTAATAAATTGTGTATTTCTATCTCTATATATAAAACAGAAAAAAGGACTACCTACCTACCTACCTATGTTTGTTTGTCCGGAGTTGTTTAGCCAAAACGGTAAGAGATAGCAAAAAATGTCTCAGAATTGACCCCCCCAAAACCATCATCGCTTTGTCCAGAAAAATTATAAAAAGTTCAAAAAGGCATTGCTGTCCAGCAGTACGGCCATGCCTTAGTAAATTTGAAATTTAGTCCCGTTGCAAAGCACGGGCAAACGGCTAGTAATATATATATATAAAAAAAGTTCAGTAATATATATAAAAAAAAAGTTCAGATGAATATTACCGAAGAAGTGATACATAATGTCAAATTGATATGGAAAATAAGAAGATATCACTAGTCACTAGCATAGTTCTCAACACAATTACACATCCATACCAACTTTGTACCGGAAAAATACTGTCACTGAAAGTAATCGTTTCAATATTGAACACACATTATTGTATAACAGACTATGGTTCAGACAAAAGCCTTTCACATGAATTACGGCCATGTTGTCTATATCGCATGTCAGACGATGTAGAATTATGTAGCGACCACCCGGTCCCGCTGTATAAGGCATTGTGGATCATGATGTGCTATGCGGGTGTGATTGTTGATATCCTATGGCAAGGAGAAAGTTATGCCAAAGCCAGCAACTTGAATAATTAAAACTAAATTACTGATTATTACAACTTGTTCAATTGATCCAGTTTTGGTATTTAGAGGTAGTCTGGTAAGTCATGGGTCTGGTATTTGTGTTAACACTTTGTCTGTGTAGCTTACCACTTGGCTTCTCTGTGTCACCACACGCACTCATGCATTGTTTCTGTCACAACTCTCACTCTTTAATTGCATTGGTCTCCTCAGTCGTTTATATCTGTGTTGGGAACTTTTCCAGTGGACTGGAAAACATTTAGATATTAGTGTACCTACCTACAACATAGAAAAGAACTTGAACATCTGAGGGTTTATTACTTTTGATCTTTATGTCATGTCATGAAACTTTCTCATTTCATTTTATTGTTTGGCATTTTCAAGACTACACTTTGGAATGAACATGCTATATTTATTTTAGTTTCTAACAATGACATTTTTTGGTTACAGGACCAAGAACAAATTATTTTGATACAATAAAAAAGACATTTTATTTTTATTCTTGGAATAATGAATTTAAAACCCGATTTCTACTTTTCGAGGAACACAGCTGTCTGTATCTCAGAGTTCAAATTATGGCGAAAAGTACAGGGAAACCGTAAGTTACGAATGAGAAAAGAAATAAAAGGGACTTACTGCCAATGGCCAATGAAGAAGGCTGTCCATTGCTGTCGACACCTAACTAACACACAGAGGTAACACTAACGCAGGCTTTGCAAGTATTTGGACTATAACTACACCTTTTCTTTTGTTCTCCTATTGAATCGAAATGATCAGAATAAAAACAAGAACACAAAATGATAAACTGAAATCGTAGGGTAGATATGCGGATCGCCCAGATTATTTTTACTTATGTACATATCTAACATGATATACTTATCTGCCCACTTATTGCTTGTAAATAAACAATAAGTAAATGATATTCCATATTGAATGAGTGCGCGGTTGTACGTCAAGCCAAGTTACATAGAATTCATAGAAAGCTTTCATCCATCACTCAGCCAGGAGTCAGTTACACGAAGGTGTTCTGTACTAATCTTTACATCTATCATTTTTTCAATACGCCATTGTGTAGTGCAAATTTCAAAGACAAATATTATCTACATGTAAGTATTCAGAGTAAAAAAACTCCCTTTATCCTCAGATAGGCTCGGAAGTAAAATCTAATAGAATCAATAATCCTCACAAAGAGTAAGATCAATTTGGTCTTTCACATGGAAAAAAATTGACCGTTATTTATTTGGCAGTTCAAAGGAATTTGGAGTGATGTTTGAGATGTAACTTGACTTTTTCTCCATTGATGATTTTTGTGGCAGTGTAAATACTTGAAAAGATACTGTCTTTGTTCTCTTCGATAATGATAATTATATCTTCGGTATTTAAAACTATATACCTAGTCCATATTGTTCATAAGTAGGTATTATGTATCAGTAGCAGTACCTAGCGACAGTGGGTGACAGATCCATCAAATTTGAACCCAATCAACATAACAATGTCAATTATAAAGACATGATCAAGTAGAATTGTCAGTTAATTGCGTAGTTTAAATAAAATAATGAAGTGATAACTGTCTTTGGATATAAAAATATTAATGGACAAACAAATAAAAAGTCAACCAAATCTTATTGGTAAGAAGATCTTACCAATAAAATTACTCGAGCTGAAAAAAAAAAATCAAATATTGACACTAATAGAGACCAACAAAATCTCAAACTAAATTTTGACCACTTCGAAATAGCTGATTCTAATACAAGATGAAGGAATAAGATTTTAGGTACTTGCTATTTTTTAAAAAAGCCATCTAAGCGTCCCATTGCAAAAGAGTTTTAAGGCATAAAGATATTGGATTTCGTTAGCAAAATTGTGTAGGAATTTTATGTCCTCTGCTGGAGATCTAATCGAAGTGCCAATTAGGTAAAAATTGACTATCATAACCAAATTTTAATTACTTCAATATCAAATTAATAATGTTGATGTAAATAATTTCTATTGAATGAAAAATGAGTTATTTTCTGGCACATTCTGTTCCAGAGAGAAGATTCACACTGATATTATGGTTATGGTTTTCTGTTAACAAAACATCTATTTCAAGTTAACCCTTCGAGAATGAGTATATCTAGTTAGTTCAAGAATTAGTACTCGTTACTTAAGAGGTCTAAATATGTAAGGGTAACAATTCTTCAGTGCTTTCTACATACTTTTATCATAGTTTATAATAAATTATGTTAATATCCTATTGCTAATTGTAAAAACAATTTGTAATTCGATACACATATTTGTAAGTAGGTTACTTACAAATGCAATGGTAGTATCAGCATGAAAAAGGAATATATCATCTATTATTTTACCTGGATAGTTGAATATGATTCACATTAAATATATTTGCTTTACGACACCAAATTTCAAAGAACTATTCAAATGTATAAAAGTCGTTTCTAAAAACTGTCCATTTTACACCAGACAAGAAGAGAAGATAGTTACCTAAAGTTAACACAGAAACTAAGGTCCCAAATGTGTCCCCGGTGCTAGCAAAGCAATCCTACTGGGAGGAGTGCAAAAAGGAGCTGAGAGCAACACATATTCACTTGACAAGTAATAAGGTAAGCTGGGTCTAACAGTTTAGAGTCAGATGATTTAGGGTCGTGTGCAAAAAAATTGCTTTCGTGGATTATCGTGTGCAAACGAATTTGTTTTCGTATTGATCGAGTGCACAAGATTTGTGACGTTGTGCATGAGACATCTGAAGTGCCACTTCACCTGAGCTATTCTGGACGCGTCTCATGATTGTGAGACATGGCAGCACTGAGACACTCTAACTGAGTCTAACTTAATCGCAATGTCTTGTTATAGTACCCTTGAGAAGGAGAATCTGCCAATTTCTCAACGTCAATAATACAATAATTAATTAGCTAAATATTGTTTGGTTGTTCTGTAAATTTAGAAAAGGTAAGAAAAGTAATGTCTTGTGATCATACTTATCAAGTGTTATTTCGTACTTGTTCTTCTTACACCTTCTGCAAAGCTTGTCAAACATTGTTCGGCACGGTCACTATTCATTGTTTTCGCACCACATGCTCACTTACCTGTAACAAATAAAATTAAGAAAGAGTTAATTTAAAATCAGAGAAGAATAAATAATTACTAGATAATACCAAAGAAGAATAAAGTACAGATGTTAGATCGCACACGTCCGGGTTAAATATTGGATCACATCAGGTCCTGAAGTTAAGCAACGTTGAGAGTGGACAGAGTTCGAGGGTTCAAGGCACATGTAAATTATGTTCTTCTAATATATCAACCTCACTCAAGATGAGTGAGATTAATTTGATAGCCCCCCCAAAAAATAATTAAAAGATGATTACAGTAGCTGATCTAATTCACAAAAAGAAACTGATCGATGGTGGATGTGACAAATACACCAAACTGGAATTTTCTAACAGAGGATCAAGATAAGTATGCAAGAGCATGCTATGTAATGATCGTACTGCAAGTTACCCTCAGCAAGTTTTGATACACTTGATTCATAGACAAATAGGTAGGTCTTTCAGTTATCAAAATAATAAAAAAACACATCATTTTACAATTGACATTTATAGCTCTCAAATGTAGAAGTCTATAAGGTTGTTCTGGCACGTTGCTTATTTGGAACATAAAATGATACAGAAATCACCTTTAAACATTTACTACGAAATCAATAAATACAAGTGTTTTATGGTTACACGTAGAAAATCTGATGCATGCAAGTGAAAATTCATATGTATACCAATAAGTACAGTGCTCCACAATTGTGTTTTCCTCTTCATTGTTTAGTGTTTCTTTCAAATCGATGGAACGTGGGTTTTACTATCGATTCGCTAGAAAATAACAAAACAATTACCCACATCAATCTCACCCCGGATACCCAGCCTGAGTCGGATTGGCAACAATCAGCATTACGATCGATGGTTGGAACCTAACAGTGATTTTACGAGAACTGTGTATACCACGTGCCATACATGTACTATGAACTCCAGGTTTAACATACGCTGTTTTTCGAATTTTAAAACAACCAATAAAACAAAGTTCTAGAGAAAAGGACTGCTTTTATAATAGAATACCACTGGACACGGAAAGAAAGGCAGTTCCATTTTCCAGGATTATAACGTCTTTCAGTATAACAAAAACATTACATTTATGAATTGAAAACACTGAATTGATGTCATACCATGCCTTCAGGTATCAGACTGTAGCCCGGTGATCCGATGAACAATCAATAAAGTACACAACAGTCCATGCAATCAATCTTGGAGCAATCACTGGTATCGTTATTTATTATCTCGAAAACCCGCCGTTGCTGATTTGGTCGAAGCTCTCAAGCACCCAGGACCTAGGACCTAGGGGCCAGGGGTGGCTTGGTTCAACAACAAAGTGCAGCCGATTCGTATCTGGATCTCCATATTAGCTACGGTACCGTGTGCAATTTTGCAATTTATTCCCAAGTATCTAATATCCCAACTACAAAAGGTATAGGTCCAGCAATTTTTTTCTAGAGTGCTTAAACCTATCTTGAACATAATGTGAGCAAGAAATGATTATTAAAATCAAACATATTATTCAAGATGATTTATTTTAGCAAAACATTTCTAGAAATAATGATAAATAAACCATTAAATCTGATCTGGATCATTTGAGTTTTAAAAATAGCATTGGTTAAAATTACATTTTTTTACGTCAACCCTACTTATAACGTAGATAACTTCAGAGCATTAGGAATAAATAAATGTCAATAAAATCAGACATACATCTCGTAAATATTATGGCTTACAGTGTAGCACAGATTATTATCTTCGCACTCTTGTTTTAAAAGCTATAAATATGTAACTCTCGGGAAGAATTTTTACAATTGAGAAGATATTGATCTAGTGTCAATCTCACATTGAAGTCTTTTTGAGATTATTTCCATTATATCTAATATCTATATGCATTAGCACAATCCAAAGTCTAACATGGATCACAGTTACATTTTATGAATAGTTCACGTCCAAAATCTTAGAGTTAATAATGTGTGCTACATCACTCGGCCATGGTGACTACTTTAAAGTTAATAATGTTTTTTAAGCACAGTCAACATATTTTATATGCTGTAAGAGCATATCTATTTGTAACAAACATGACATACCTAACAATAGTCTTGTGTTCACAAGTTATGGAGAATAGAAAGCTCCACCCCTGATAGTAAAGTTAGAGTATGACAACTCCTAATGAAATCCAGTCTGGAGTCATGACAATAAGATTGAATAACAAAGTAGATAGTAGTTAAATCTAGTAGTTAACGAGAAACTAACAACTAAGCATGCTGAGCAAATTGGAACCTAAACAATATGTGTGTCGAGCCAAAGTTTGATTTATATGGGAACGATTTAAATTTTAAAGCACACACCAATGACGCCTTTTATAATTATTGGAACCAACGTATGTTTGGTTACGAAAGGTTTGGCTCATATTGACTTGTTCTATATTCAGATGGATCTATTGATTTTAATCTGTTTGTCAATGATTAAACCGAAATTGTTACTTTCTCTAAATTTGTTTGAATTGATAACTGTATGAACTTTGAATTCAAATTTGTAGAACAGCACATATTTTGCTTAATCATTCATTTCCCATGGATTTAAAAAGTGTAACTTTCATCACATTTACTAACACCAAGAATTTCTCTGACTATTTATCATTGTAAAATATTATTTGCATTGTAAATTACGTATTTCCAACCAACTTTTTTCCCTTCTTTGAGTGTGCCAAAAGCTTATTGTAAATCAGAGAGAGACCCAATAATAATAATTTATCGTTAAATTCTCAATCAACCTAAGCTTTTGGCAAAAAGCATCATTTAACAATGAATCCCACAACATAAAATGATGTGCATAACTTCCACCGAATATGCTTTGAGGGAGCACAGGTGTAGTTCTGAATGAAAGTAAAAACCATCACAATCACACCCACAATTTAATAGACTAGATTAAAAGCAACAGCAATGTCTATGTAACACTTTTTATTCAGCTTTATTTAATCTAGATCAATTTCGATCTGAACTTTAGTGTTGAATCAGGACTAGGACACGCCCCCACAGGCATTACGTTATGTACGGCTAAGTAATGTTTCTGTACTTCATATACAGGGTGACGCAACTTGCAAGAACACGTAGATATTGTTGTTAGTGTTACACGTTCAATCATGAACTCAGTGTTACTATATTAAGTAAACTGAAGCTGAGGTCCTTGATGCTATAGGGTATGTTTCCTAGGGAGCAAACATGGGCGAATGAGTAGATAGATACTAGAGGGGTACAACACCGTGAGTAAAATAAATGCATGTCTTGTACCATTTTTTTTTATATCATTATTTTTATGACTATTGTTCGATAACCTATGATAGATTTGTCTTTTTCTTTTGTGTATAAATTGTTTTCAGAAGACATAAAGACCTAGAGATTAAAAAAAAATTAAGGGAACATGTGGTTGTTCACTATCAATGGGGAAAATCATATTATATCGAACACATGAAAATGTGTTCGATTGATGGAAAAGATGAGCAACTTACGGTTTTACAAATGTTCGATTTAACCTTGAAAAAAACAAGCCAAGTTCTAGACAGATGGTTCAATTTTACCATAGAGATTTATCTTTACGTGTGTTCGTCTCTGTTTGTTATACTATAATCTGTATAGAACATTATTTTTGGCAAGCTTTTGAAAGCCAACCGGAACCCTTCATTTCAGATATTTCACTCAACTGGGTGGTGTGAATTTTGCTACACCAAAAAGTGCAGAATCAGTATCAACAGAAATGGTTTTCCTTTCTAATAGCTGACAAGACAATGATAAAGTTAAAGTCTGGGTTCTCAAATGCTTCTCTTGGGTCTATTATAAATTTATATCTACTATACCGTCAACTTGTTCACTCGTACAGAAAGGAAGGGTACCTACCTATAGAACAAATTAAAAAAAACTCAGGGTGCAGTGTCTAATATCTCTAATGATTGCTTTGATTTAGCCAGAGGTATTGATACTTGAATTTATTTTATAGCTCTGGTGCAGTAACGACATTGCTTATAAATCCATGACACTTTCAAATCTCTCAAACAGGTTCAACACGCCAGAGGCCTGGGTTCGACTCCTGGTCGTAAACAGAATAAGCAAAAAAAAACTTCGTTTCCTTCTTGGTTATCTAATCATGTATGCTAAGCTAAAGTTATTGGTAAAGTGGTAGATAGTGACACTTGCCTTGACCATTTCTAATGGCCCCCAGTGTTCAGTGTTTTAAGTAAGATATTTTTTTTTTACGATTTTGAGATAAAGTGAATGTTCTTTCGTATTCAACTGCCCTTAGGTAGGTATTGAAAAATCTCGATCTTGCAAAAAATTAATTTTTGAATTAATAGGTAAGTGTATAATATGAGATTTTTTTGTGATTTACTGCCAAACTTGGGAAATGTCCGAAGATTTACGAAAACAACCGAGAGGTTAAGTCAATAGATGTACCTATAGATATTAGTTACCATGAAAAAGTCCTATTTTGTGCTAATAACTGTACAATTTTGCACTCTTTTTACCACGGATAAATGGATAATAACACAGATTTTTCTCTAGAGTTTCGCCTGTATATATACATGGTAAAGTAGGTGACTTTGCCAACGATCAGAATGATACCACCCTAGAGAGAAGATTATTGTGGCACGCGGCCTAACAGAAACATGCTACGGCGTAGCACAAAGAATGGAGACAAACTTGAATTATGATAATGTGTAGGAACACACAGAAGTGTCTCTAACTAGACAGAACAGAGTCGTGTACAAGTATTACTTACAGGACTAAATAGTCCGGTGACCTGTCATCTTGTCACCCAAGTGCGGGTAAACTGCATGTTTGCCAATAATTACACAAGTGTCAGGTTGCCAACAAGTTTGCAGAAAGGCGAACCAAATTTCACCGCTCAACAATTTGTTGGACTCGGAATCACTGATTGAATTTTGCTCAATAGGTTACTCTGATAATACTAATCAATTCGTTTTCAACAGGTTCAGACTGGACTTGTCCTCTAGGTCAACTTTCAAAGATAAAAAAACTTACTGATATTAACTGTCACTAGGGATGGTAGACTAATCCGATGCTCGTTGATAATGGTGATTTTTTGAAAAGGTTACTTGTGATTTCTCTCTCGAGCGAGTCTATTATTCGAGAATTTATAAAAAGCTCATCTTAAATGTCAGGCCATATATTGCGGATCGTTGGGAAAAGCCTAGAACGTCATAATAAATTGGACATTATTTATGTTCCCAATGACTTTGAAGAAAAAAATTAAGAAGGTGATAAAAACTGCAATTTATCTCCGAAATTCCACCATGTACGTAATGTTTTTACTTTGAATTATACTACTTTTGAATTCATCAGAAAGTGTTTAGTTTCGATTACTTGAAATCTCAAGTTCATTCAGTAATAATTAATCAAGATTTGTTCAGACTTTAGTTTGCACAGGAAGTTGAGTCTGAAATCAATCTGCATAAACCATTAGCACAATCAGAAGTACACAGTCCACCAAAGAGAATGGAAGGTAACAAAACCTTGAGAAAGTTAGTGGTACTCAAGAATGATCTTGCGGAGAAAGGTGGCTAGCTAGAAGAAATTCCGGATAATCTTACTGTAGAAGTGTAGACGAAGAACAAACGTAATATTTATACCTATGTATGTGGGAACTTGGGATGTAATCGTCCAGCATTTCTCAGAAATGAATTTATAACATGGAGTTGGCTGTTTTTGTGGTGAGGCTAAGAATCTCTTTAAAATTTACACAGGTAGAACAACATTTAATACTAAAAGCATGCATCATACCTGTGGCACTGTTCTGAGCTCATCTTCTCAATCTGATCAATGAATAATAACAATTGTATGGTGAAATTATTATGTGGTCAAAGTGTCAAATTAATGAGGAAAAATTCTGTGTGGGATTGAAACCAACGCCAAGGGATCCGTACGCTACCTGGACTACCAGACTAGCACCTTAAAAAACTTTACCACCAATGCATCACGTAAATAACAAACCTTAAACAAAAATATCACATACGATCATCTATTGCAGGGACATATTCTCTCTTTTTATTTACATATTCTCAAAATACATGGGAATTTTGATATCTGTCAGTATAGCACAGTTTTTTGGTAGAGATACACCCGTTTCGAAGGAAATTGGTTGAAATCATACAAAATATTACAAAACTGCATGCTATTATTGTTACAACACAGAGTGAAATTAGTGGAGGCGCCAAACATTCAAATTTCTAGAATTTTTTCACTATGGTAAGCAATGTCAAATCATCCAGTAAGAAAAAAATATCTTTGTTTATGTAGGTACACAATACTAATGTAATCTATTTAAGTAATCATAACCACTCTTCCACCACTAAATGTGAGATTTTTATTGGTAGTTTAGGTCAAGTCCGTCGAGTGAATATTGCGTTTTCCACTCACCCTTCCGCCATTTCACTCTGACACAACAATGCAAATGAATGGAAGGAGCTCAGGACAATGTTCTTTGAGTGTCTATTTTATTTCTTCCATACCTACTGATATAATTCCTCATACTTATTGGTCCATAATGATTCCACACAAATTGCACTCTGTGAATGTTTCAGGTCCCTACAACACAAGTGTGGCGTGACTGCATAAATACCAAAGCAAATGGTGCGTACTAATCTGAGCTTTAGCTTTTCCTAACAAATGACTTAACTTTAATGAGCAGACCACAGTTGGAATGACCGATTGTATTCTGCTAACGACATGGACAATGGACAATGCATTCCGAGATGCAAGCTCGAGAATGTGCTCTAGTAAGATATTGGATATACCAAGAGTACGGTAACGACTGATACCAGGTCTGGTCTAGACGATATAATCTAGTTCTCGAGATACAGGGTGGTTCGCGGTTCAAAGTCAGAGCTCTTAATGACCATATTGAATATCGTAAACATGAAAAATACTGAATGAATCCTAATTCAGAGAGGTGATTGAAAAATAAGAGACGCGTAACCGGCGTAACAACATTTATGAAGTCACAAGAATAGGTACTTACCCCCTGACCTCAATGATAAATCGAAACCTTGTGACTTGAAATTCCGCTTTTACCTATGTAGTTCAGTGGTAAGATACTCGCTTACCATGCGGAGAGTCTCGGGTTCAACTTCAAACCACAAAGCCACAAAAAATTGTATTCAAAATATGGTTACAGTCGTTCGACGTTTCGAAGGACACTTTCCGTTCCACGCTCGTGATGACAGTGCACCTAAATAGGAAGTATATATTGTGTTACTTCTCGCCCTTCAAAAGGATGCTGGGTTTTGGCAAGCTACAACATAGGCTAGAAGGTCAACTGTATCTGCTGTTTATTGGCTAAAAAATAAAAGAGGCTGCAAAAACTCATTTCCAAACAACAAAAAATATGCCAATGACTTAGCAAAAAACAATTTAGCAGAACATGGAAAGAAACAGAGTTAACACACACGCTTAGTCAAAATAATGCTCCATGTCATTCAACCTGTGGATTGCTATTGACAAAAATTAACAATGCACTTGCCATTGAATATTCATATAGCCTGAGGATATGAAGGAGCTGCAGATAATGACAAACAGAGATGCTCCAAGTAGATCATTCATTATTCACTTTGCTCTCAGTTGTAATAACTCGGATGATAACTGAGTATTTTGTCCTTCCCAATTTTCGTAAGAGGTGCTGCATGAATATGGAAAGTACGACATCTAATAATTTCGCAGAAAAAAATCTTATAGTACGACTTTTTGCGTAGCATCAACTTTTCAACCCAGTCTAAGATTGCTTCTACTTGACCATTTCATTAATTAATTCTATAAAAGGGAATAACATTTTTTTTGGCTCACACAGTCAGACGTCACAGTTCTAATGGTAAGTAGAAGTGAGAGTTAACATTCACGTCAACTTTTTAACAGGTGTCAAGAGGCCAAGAGAGAAGCCGACCAAACACCTAGTAGGAAGAACATGAAAAAGTTAACTATTAAGTCTGTGTTTTCCCTTTCAACCTACGAAACTATCTTCCTGCTACATATTTACATAGAATTGGCCGACCTCTATAGCTCGTTAGATGAGGTGCAGTACTTTGAACCTAGAGGTAGGTGGTTCGGTCCCAAGTACGGTAAAAATTTAGCAGTGTGAGTTTAAGTAATTGTGACATAAGGATTACGATTAACACAAACATGATAACTTCTATTAAATTTATGCAGGTACATAAATGTAGAATAATTAAGGATAATAGTATCTCAATACAAATTTCCCAACTGTTTTTGTATTTGAGATTGAAATCTTCTCGAGATCGTGTTCCACAGGAATGAATGGACGGGTCAGACTCAGCCTATCGCGTTGAAGACAGGTTCTCTAGGTCTCTGGGGTCAGCGTAATCTACTGTTTGTTGAACTTGAGAGTTCCTGGACGCAGAATTCTTCAAGACCAATAGCTCATCAGCGAATAAATAATCGAGCTTTGAGAATTCCTCTCTCCACTCAGGACTGGGCAAAGCGTGGTGTCTGCAGTTGTTCCTTTCTCTTTGGAACAGACTGCAGAGCTGTGCAATGCTGGGCGCCTGCTTGTCTGCAAGCACTGTCTGGCAATAGTGTGGGGACCTGAGGATCCATGAGATTGGACCCTAAATAAAGTATGTATGCAGTTTATGTGAAACTAGCATCGTTCCGACATTTCCTACCGCAAAGGCTTATTTTGAGAAGGTTGGAGTCTCAAAAGGGGACCATTATAAGCAATTTGGATTTTTTTACTATTGTAATTGCTATGGTGAGATACTAGACGTCATTGAGAATTTTCTATTTGGCTTGACTAACTAATTTAATTTCTCTCTTCTTCTTTTTTCACTTTGCCTTTTCCCAAACATACTTGGGGCCGGTATTTTTTTTTTTTTTTACTATTAGGCGCTTTAAACACCACTGATTGAGTGGGTCGTTTGGGGAGCAAATTCCGCACAATTCTAGCAATGGAATTAACATTATCTCAAAGGTATTTTGAAAGTGGTGTAATACATAATTAAGAGTCGAACCTGGATAAACATTAGGTCTTGTGTAAACAGGAAACTTGGATAGACAAGGAAAAAACTTTTGTTATTATAAAACCTTCTGACTTTTGACACGGTTAAAAATTTGCACATCAGTATGAAAAGACACTCTGACTTTCAAGAAGTCATGGACAAGATTTAGGTTAAGAGAATCATGTGCATGTCTGCTCAAGACAGACAAAGGAATGCACCTGAGAGCTTCCTTTCACCTGACGTCAAGACATCAGTGCCGGATGTCGGTCCTTCGTCTTTTCAGCAAGGTGTTAGTTGAGGACGGGACCAATCAGATTTCAATAGCTTTAACATAAAGCAGCTATAAAAACAAACGTCAGCGAACTGTCTGAGCATAGTTTTATCTCTAATGTCTGAAGTGTCTTAAGACAAAAGAGTAGAAGACATGATTGATCTTGATGAAAAACAAGATCTGTTTTCGTGGGTAAATTAGTTGAAAGATTAGTTCACTGACATAATCGTAATTATTATTATTATTAAACTCTTTATTGGTCAACTACATACATTAAACAAAATAGGACATGCTAAAAAAAAAAAAAAAAAAATAGAATATGTAGTGAACCAAGGGGCGAGGTTAAAGCCTGTGGCTTTCTCTTCCACCGAACATAAAGCAGCTATAATACCATATAAAATAATTCTGGATTTCTACTGTTTAATATTATGTAATAAATTTATTCGTGCTATGTACCTACCTACTGTTCAGAAAGCCAAAATTAAATAATTGATCAACATACAAAAAACCAAAATACATTGCCAAAATCAAGTAGACGACACTGAAATTTGGCTGTATAGTTCTTTATAGAATATGTTTCGATAAGTCTAAAGACTCTAACTCTAAACATAAGACATGTTTTCAGAAGATGCGTTAGCTGGTATCAGGAACTGATGTAAAGATGTTTAATAAGAAATGTCCACAAATTAAGTAATGCTGGTAGATTTCCATTAGATGGGTTGTAAATTTCAACTCTTCATTTTGATCCGGTGTTAATTCTGTGTGTTAATAAATCTCAACTTTAGCGAAAAGCACATAATTACAGGACTTTTCCAAGACTTTTACATTTCACATGATAAAATTATAGGTATGAACGAGTGACCCTATGTACTTGAACGTCCCTGATTCCACTACTGGTCGCCACTCAATTTCCACCGCAATGTAGGGGTGGAGCCCAAATCATTTAAAGTACAGCCAAAAATATCAGACTCCACCAGAATCCGAATCCTTTGTGTAAGCCGAGTGTGGTACCAACTTGTCTAAGATGACTGTACCAATATTATCATACTTATCATCAATATTATCATACTACGGTACGAAACATTAGTTTTTCGTAAAATGATGAACCTGGGTATCCTTTTTTCTATTCACCTCTCAAACCAAACTCAGTAGCTTGATCGATAAGGCGGCGGATTTGTAGCCTGGAGGTCGTTGGTTGGAGTCCCAATTTCTGTAAATATGTAGGAGCGTGATTTCGATTAGTTGTGACATCACGAAAGTGATCAACACAAAATACATGAAAACTTTTTTATTCACCTAAACCTCCCGGGCCACTGCTCTACGGGCCTGACTTGTATTAGAGAGGTATCAGTTCGAGTCCCCTCCGTGTTCCATCTTCTCTCATCATGTAATAACTCCGCGCCTCTTCTCCTCTCTGTCGTGGGAAGATTAGGCAACTTTTGCAATATTAGATCTTCATCCTCTTCTGCTTGTCTAGGATTCCTTTTTAATCTCTTTTTTTTTGCCTTCATGCAAAATAAGAATGTTTTCAAAATAGCTGAGACTATAATATTGATGAGTTTCGACCAATCTTTCTCTTTCTTCTCATATTTGTTTCACCTTACGTTTATTGCCAATTCTGTCGAGTAGTTCATCTTGGATTCGTGTTCTAAGCTTCCTGAGAAGAGATGAACCTCATGCGAGCATAAAGCTTAAATTTAAGAGATTTTTTCATGGTTAACTTAAGTTTAACATCCAGGTTATTTGAGACGGGAGTTTTACCCTCCATTCGCTGGAAACTGAAAACTTACCCAGATAAATAGTTTGCTGTTTCATGGCTATGAAATTAAAAAAAATGCTGTGAAACTCTCATCTAAAATCAAAAAAATGCAATTAAAGTTTGAACCTAAAATATCAAAGCATTTTATAACTGTCAGCGTGATGGTTTCTGGTTCTAGAATCTGGTTGGTAATAAATCAATAAAAAAGGCTATTAACTAAATCCTCGTATACGCACACACTCTTGTGTTATGTAGTTAACCATGCTGAAATGCAATTTGCTCAAACTTTTAATAAATCAAATTAATTATGTTAATACCTAACATAGGTAATGCAA
This sequence comes from Bactericera cockerelli, assembly GCA_024516035.1. Lineage (NCBI taxonomy): Eukaryota > Metazoa > Arthropoda > Insecta > Hemiptera > Triozidae > Bactericera > Bactericera cockerelli. The sequence goes on from CM044960.1 coordinate 22,534,442, forward strand.
ATGTTAAAAAAAAGTATTTAGCTTAAATGAAAATGGACACAGGGTGATGTGATTATCTGTGATGGAGAAGTGGTTTATCTTAATGAACATTGATTGATAAACTTTTAATATTTTTTGAACATGAGGTTTATATTAGACATCCTAATGTGAATTTGCTATTGAAACTTTTTATAATAATACGTCTAGGATTCAAATTTTGAAAAGAAAAAAAAGGGCAAGTAAGTAATCATAATTTGAATCTTAGACATATAAAAAGTTTCAATAACAAACATTTAGTACTCCTCAATTATTTGCCACTTTCTTGAAAGATAAGGAAAAGGAGTTTCAACAGTTGGTAACACCAAAGCTAAATACTTTCCTTTCTATAAGATAAGGAAAGTAAAAAGGTATGTTTTGGCACCATCAATATACAGACTCTGAGAGAAGTTTAATGTGATCCTTTGTACCCTGTACGATCTCAACTCTTCCTTCTTGTAATTAGCTAGGCGTCCTATCCTCTAATATAAGTATTAAAATTACACTTTGCATTTAATGCTAAATGTTAAATATCAGTAAACTTCACTCTAACATTTAATTATACACCTGACAACATATTCTTTAAATGCCAAATTGCTTGAAGATTTTTTTCGGCTACCAAAATCTTTCCTAATCATTCAGATTACATGTTTCATTGCGGTATCTCTTTTTTATCTCCGGCCTGCAGGTTAACAAGTTACATTCACGACAAAAAAAAAGTTCTTTTAACATGAAAGTTTAGTCTACTTAATTGAAACCGTTATCACAAATAACTTGTACCTAAGTTTTCAAATCATGCAAATGCATCAGATTGGGGCTTGGGCCATACCTACACATAACTAAACTTCAAATGCATTTTGTTCTCTAATTTACTCTTTCCAAAATACCTGTTGGTAGTTAATGGTACATTTTAAAATTTACTAAATATATTGATAAATATTATTATCTAAACAGTATACAGCATGATTTGACAAATGGGAACGGCATAAAATGTATTTTAATAAGTTTGGCACTGTAATTATACTTAAGTTTTTGAATGAAACTGGTTTTAGCTTGGACCTCTCAATACCTCTCATACCCCAGAAAAAATGCATGTTATGTGTTGATAGGTCCTAGACCTCTCCCTACATCACCATACTTCAACTTGCCTTGAGAAAACCCTTCAGGGAATCGGACCGGACAACTCTCAACACACAACTTAAAACATGCTCGTTAGCTGCTAAGAAGCTATGGGTGTAATTTTAGAGAAATCATTAATATAATTAAATCACTTTTATGCATCGATGTTATAGATAGTTTGCTGGTATTAGGTGCTAGCGCATAACGTATACTTTAACACGATTCCCAGGAGACATATACATTAACTAATTAAAAACAGAGAAGATATCGTAAACTCATATACGTTCATAATCAACATAAATTATCGAAGTCTTGAGTATAGAAATTTGAAAATTTGTGATTTGTTTTTCACGTTACATAAGTAATATTATCGTTTATCAAGTTTGTGTCTGTCGTGGTCTTCTGCGAGGAACTAAATAGATTTGAGAGAAAAGCTCTGCTTAGGAACGTAAGCGGTATTATTGCTATGTGCTATATTCCATGGAATTATGAAGTAACCATCCCTGTGCGGACAGCGGAAGTAAGGAGTTTGATCCGAAGTGTTTAGTCCCTTTTAAAAAATATCAAGTACCTGAGCCGGTTGGGATTTTGCTAATAGATATGTTCATAGCTCAAAGGCAGACCATTTTATTTCTTTACTTTCTTATACCAACGTAGGAAGGAGGTATAGCTATAGAATGTATAGAGTCAATTTATCTATAGAGTCTTTTCTTATCCATATACATAATATATACAGGGTCTTCATAAAGTCTCACCCAGGCCTAGGTTTCTCGAAAACGACTCAGAATATCAAAAAACGCAAAAACCCGTATTCCTTTATATTTAGGAGGATTGATTTTCAGCCAATTTTTTTTGCCTACACGGCCCCAGTCAGGCTGGGCACGGACCAACTTTAAAATCTTAATTAGAATGGTATGTCTTGTGGCATATTGTTTTAAAGGTCTAAAACAATATGCCACAAGACATACCATTCTAATTAAGATTTTAAAGTTGGTCCATGCCCAGCCTGACTGGGGCCGTGTAGGCAAAATTTTTTTGGCTGAAAATCAATCCTCCTAAATATAAAGGAATACGGGTTTTTGCGTTTTTTGATATTCTGAGTCGTTTTCGAGAAACCTAGGCCTGGGTGAGACTTTATGAAGACCCTGTATACAGTGTACACAAAGGCTGAAACAGGGACACCCTCTACCAGTGGTGAGTTAATAACGCGATAGTATTTTAGTGCTGTATGTACTAAGCTGTATCTCATTTCTCTGATAATCCCCCACCATGGCTGAACCAAAAGTCCTCCAAGGAACTGAGCTATCAGGACTACTCTGCCTGTGGTAGGTAAGCTGAGCTAGCAGGACTACTCTACCGTGGTAGGTAAGCTGAGCTAGCAGGACTACTCTACTGTGGTAGGTAAGCTGAGCTAGCAGGACTACTCTACTGTGGTAGGTAAGCTGAGCTAGCAGGACTACTCTACTGTGGTAGGTAAGCTGAGCTAGCAGGACTACTCTACTGTATTTTTGTATTTGTATTTATTTATTTTATTTTCAACAGGTAGGTACATACATTACAAGGTTAAAGCCTCTATTACAATATACCCTACCTATTTAAAGAATAAACTATTTAATAGCTTGTTACAAGAAAAAGAAAAAACAATTCCATCATTCCCAATAGTAGACATTGGGAATGATGAAATTGAAAAGAATTATAAATTTCTTTCATGAGAAAGAGATTATTATATATCTGTAGTACCTAAGATTTCAGAAAAAATTGACAGATTTGTAGAAAACAAATCAATGTTAACAGGCAATTTATTGGCTAGAGATAGAGGGAAGTGCCAGGGATTGAGGTGAGATGATGGCAGAACAAAAGAAAATGACTCTTGACTTCGAGTAGATGTTTGTCGAGGAACTTTTAGATTCAGGTTTTGTAGAAAAGAGTTAGATAAAGACATTGCATGTAGGTTTTTGTAGAGATACAATAAGGCATTATATTTTCTGCGCCTCTCCAGGGTTGGTATTTTATAGTAGTCAGAGAGGAGTTCATAAGAGTACAGTAAGCGACCGCGATGGAAGTAATCATAGAGTTTACCAACAAATACCCTCTGAATACGTTCGATTTGGTCAGATTTAGTCTTGGATAAATTGCCAAAGATAAGGGAAGAATATTCAGCTTTGGACCTAACGTAAAGATAGTACAAGCAGATGAATATGGAAGGAGATCTAAAACGCTTACAAATCTTAGTAATAAGCCCAAAGATGGAAAAGCATTTGTTGACAATTTTACTTATATGTGAATTATATAATAATCGATTGTCTAGGACCACACCAAGGTCAACAATTTCAAATACTCTAGGAATGGTGGTTCCATCTATGACATAATTGGGAGAATTTGAATAAATTTTCCTCGTAAAAGTTATACATTTAGTTTTTGTAACATTGATAGAAAGGTAATTAACTCTGTACCAGTGAATAAGAGCATTGATATTTTGTTGGAGAACACTAACTCCATAGCTAGAATTATCAGTATCATATCCTATGCAGATTTTGGTGTCATCGGCAAAAAGTTCACCTGGACAAGTTAGTACATGTTTGATATCATCAATAAATATTGAAAACAGTAAAGGCCCTACGTTGCTCCCTTGGGGGACTCCCGAGAAGATAGGAAAACGTGCAGAGAAAGAATTTTTTATTTTCACTCTAAAGAAGCGGTTAGTGAGGTATGAAGAGAACCACCTGACATACAAAGGGTTTAAACCGTGTTTGGAAAGTTTCAGAAGTAGTAATAAGTGATGAACACTGTCAAAGGCCTTGGCAACATCAAAATAGATGGCATCAACTTGCTTTCGATTTGAGACATAATAAGACAGGTAAGATGTGAAATCTACAAGATTTGACGTTGTCGATCTCTTGGTACGGAAACCATGTTGATGATTTGAGAGATATTTATCAATGTAGACATATAGGTTTTTGTAAATAATTTTTTCGAAAATTTTAGAAAATACTGACAGCAATGATATAGGTCTATAATTAGAGCAATCGAATTGAGACCCTTTCTTAAAGATGGGAACGACAGTTGATTCTTTCCAACAGTTAGGAAAAATTCCAGACTTGAGACTTCTGTTGAAGAGAGAACTCAGAACAGGAGCAAGAATATGGGCACAGCCCTTAACCACAAAAGCAGGAATGCCATCTGGTCCTAATGCTTTAGAAGCTTTGAGAGATCTGATGGAAGATAAAACATCAGATACAGAAACTGAGGGAAGTTGGAGTGTGTCACTGTTTGGACTAATCTGATAATTTTCAGAATTAGGTGGGGACAAGGTCTGAGGGTCAGTGTAGACAGAATGGAAGTAAGATGCAAAAATATTAGCAATGTGCAAGTCATCTTTGATGATGACATCATTTTCAACTATAACGTCAATACTATTAACAGGTTTGGTAAATTTTTTGACGTTGGCCCAAAACCTGGAGGGCTCAGAAAGAAAACAGTTTACTGTGACGTTATTATTTTTATGTTCGTCACGAGAGATAGACTTTTTTGACAAGGATCGATATCTAGAGAATTCTAGGTAATGGGCAGGAGATAGAGATTTTTTATATTTTCTATGACATCTCTCTTTGTTTTTCAAGAGCAAAATAGTTTCTCTTGAGAACCAGGAAGGATATTTGGAGGATGACTGTGGTAGGTAAGCTGAGCTAGCAGGACTACTCTACCGTGGTAGGTAAGCTGAGCTAGAAGGACTACTCTACCGTGGTAGGTAAGCTGAGCTAGCAGGACTACTCTACCGTGGTAGGTAAGCTGAGCTAGCAGGACTACTCTACTGTGGTAGGTAAGCTGAGCTAGCAGGACTACTCTACTGTGGTAGGTAAGCTGAGCTAGCAGGACTACTCTACTGTGGTAGGTAAGCTGAGCTAGCAGGACTACTCTACTGTGGTAGGTAAGCTGAGCTAGCAGGACTACTCTACTGTGGTAGGTAAGCTGAGCTAGCAAGACTACTCTACTGTGGTAGGTAAGCTGAGCTAGCAGGACTACTCTACTGTGGTAGGTAAGCTGAGCTAGCAGGACTACTCTACTGTGGTAGGTAAGCTGAGCTAGCAGGATTACTCTACTGTGGTAGGTAAGCTGAGCTAGCAGGATTACTCTACTGTGGTAGGTAAGCTGAGCTAGCAGGACTACTCTACTGTGGTAGGTAAGCTGAGCTAGCAAGACTACTCTACTGTGGTAGGTAAGCTGAGCTAGCAGGACTACTCTACTGTGGTAGGTAAGCTGAGCTAGCAGGACTACTCTACTGTGGTAGGTAAGCTGAGCTAGCAGGACTACTCTACTGTGGTAGGTAAGCTGAGCTAGCAGGACTACTCTATTGTGGTAGGTAAGCTGAGCTAGCAGGACTACTCTATTGTGGTAGGTAAGCTGAGCTAGCAGGACTACTCGGCTGTGGTAGGTAAGCTGAGCTAGCAGGACTAGTCTACTGAGGTAGGTAAGCTGAGTTAGCAGGACTACTCTACTGTGGTAGGTAAGCTGAGCTAGCAGGACTACTCTACTGTGGTAGGTAAGCTGAGCTAGCAGGACTACTCTACTGTGGTAGGTAAGCTGAGCTAGCAGGATTACTCTACTGTGGTAGGTAAGCTGAGCTAGCAGGATTACTCTACTGTGGTAGGTAAGCTGAGCTAGCAGGATTACTCTACTGTGGTAGGTAAGCTGAGCTAGCAGGATTACTCTACTGTGGTAGGTAAGCTGAGCTAGCAGGACTACTCTATTGTGGTAGGTAAGCTGAGCTAGCAGGACTACTCTATTGTGGTAGGTAAGCTGAGCTAGCAGGACTACTCGGCTGTGGTAGGTAAGCTGAGCTAGCAGGACTAGTCTACTGAGGTAGGTAAGCTGAGTTAGCAGGACTACTCTACTGTGGTAGGTAAGCTGAGCTAGCAGGACTACTCTACTGTGGTAGGTAAGCTGAGCTAGCAGGACTACTCTACTGTGGTAGGTAAGCTGAGCTATCAGGACTACTCTACTGTGGTAGGTAAGCTGAGCTAGCAGGACTACTCTACTGTGGTAGGTAAGCTGAGCTAGCAGGACTACTCTACTGTGGTAGGTAAGCTGAGCTAGCAGGACTACTCTACTGTGGTAGGTAAGCTGAGCTAGCAGGACTACTCTACTGTGGTAGGTAAGCTGAGCTAGCAGGACTACTCTACTGTTGTAGGTAAACTGAGCTATCAGGACTACTCTACTGTGGTAGGTAAGCTGAGCTAGCAGGACTACTCTACTGTGGTAGGTAAGCTGAGCTAGCAGGACTACTCTACTGTGGTAGGTAAGCTGAGCTAGCAGGACTACTCTACTGTGGTAGGTAAGCTGAGCTAGCAGGATACTCTACTGTGGTAGGTAAGCTGAGCTAGCAGGACTACTCGGCTGTGGTAGGTAAGCTGAGCTAGCAGGACTAGTCTACTGTGATAGGTAATCTGAGCTAGCAGGACTACTCGGCCTGTGGTAGGTAAGCTGAGCTAGCAGGACTACTCTACTGTGGTAGGTAAGCTGAGCTAGCATCAGGTGCATTCTGCAGGACTGCAGGCGATGTGGATTCAACATGTGGCGGCAACCAGTGCAAATCCTTAATTACTACGCTAGTGCTAGTAACTATGAATGTACTCGAGTGTTACCTTGAATAAATAAACAATAATTAACAGTAAAATCCGTTAGACCTGCCTAAGAAAATACTCTACATGTAAATTACTATGCATGTCAACATGTATATTATTAGACTGCATAACTACAATTATGTCAAATACTGTGTTCAGAGTGACTTAATCTTTTTGGGTTTGGAAATGTAGTGCACTTGAGGGCAGCATTTCAAGACGATTCTCTTTACTCAGGGACTCGGTAGAAAAATGCCTGGACAATTTTGTTGCAATAGATTCAATGGAACTTGATTAAAATTGATTAATAATTTTTTTTTTTTTTTAAGTGGGGTTTAACGTCGCTTTCAACTGCCATGGTCATATCACGACGGGGGTTTTACCCTCCATCGCAGGAAACTCACAAACCTGCTACTCACATTGACCTCACCCAGCCTGAGTGGGGCCGGGAAAAGCCAGCGTCACGAGAATTAGAATTTGAATGGTCACCCATCCAAGTCTTAACCTCGCTGGATGTCGCTTAACTTCGGTGTTCTGAAGGGAACCGGTGTATTCAACATGCCATCGACGCTGGCTGATTAATAATTTGTTTAACATTTTAACTACTAACTGCAGGCTTATCATAGTGGCATAGATCGAGATAACCATAGCTATCACTGCGAGATAATAATAATTAGGTAATCAGAAACTAATGTCAATCAAAACTCATCGCAAATAATCAAAACAAAATCACTTGATTATCAGATTAATTACAAAACAATAGTGAGTTAATGATCAGCGCCTTTCGTGATACCGATAGGGACCTCCACAATAAAAAAATTAAATATCCAGGAGATAATTTATATTGTATTTTTTCTTAGTGAAATAATGTAGAGTGGCATCACCCTGTACATGATGAGACCTGCTACTTGGTACTCACGGTACCGTTCTCTACGTGTGTATACTGTATATTTACTGAGAGTATATACATTGCTGATTATCCTTTCATTCTTTACATTATGATCCACCGCGTCATAACATCTCGGCAAGTTCTTTGATTCTGTTACCTGTTATATCACATCATGATTGCAACACCTTCAATATCCCAGGTGATATCAATAAACTTCATCGACGTTGTTGACTGGGTTTTCAGTTTGGGGCTATTCGCTCAATGGATGTAAAAGTTGTACCAGCTCCAGTTATTAATGCGTTTCTTGTTCAATTTGTGAAGCTGTCCGCTGTCTGAGAGACGGCCGTTCATTTATGAGTTGTACCATTCGCTTGATTAGTACATATGAAATAGAACTTGTGTTTATGTCCTAGCTTTAGTTAATGAGAAAATTGTCTTGTAATCAGAAGACAAAGATCTTTTGATGCAAATTTTGCTCGTTGCATTAATTTGTTTCATTCTATCTAAATCTTCGACTCTGAATCAATTTAAATTTACTTTCCTCGTAAATCTGGTTGAATAACAGATTCATATTACACAAGTGAACCCAATACCAGATACTTCATAATCCATGCCGATACTGTTTAAACACTCAAACACCACAAACTGGGCTACAGCCGAGTTTCCATCGTGTCTAGGTTAAACCAACACAACAAACATGAACACAATTTAGACACGGTTCGCTGAGCTGGGATTTCATTATCGCTCCAAGTGCCATTTGCAGTTGGAAAATTCACCAGGTATTCTAAGTATTACATCAACAATTACTTCATGCTCATTCCATGTTGTCCGAGAAGAAATGATATCTACTGTGTAGAGGACTATTGACTTGGTCTACTCCGCAGGTTAATTGCTTTAGCTGCTCTGCTCTGGGTGTCTAGCTGTCTAGTGTCTCACCACAGTTTTCACATGGGAATGGAATGACTATTGAGCCTGAGTGCGAAACTTATTTCTAGTAGGCATGTAGTTGTGTACTGAGCAGGGAATACCACAGGCAGGTCTAGGGTGATGGAGACTAAAAATAGAGTTGTCTGAACGTACTATAGTATACAGTATCTTGTTGCAAATGTAAAATGAGAGCAGATTAGCGTAAACATTACATTTTTTAACCTGAACCTCAAGATAGTAAAAAGCTAAAAAGTAGGCTCACCAGCGAAAAGAGTATCCCTGTCGAATAAGTATTGGCCGAGTTGAAAAGAAAATGACCCCCCCCCCCCCTAAATTGAAGACATGACAATGTAGGTAAGTATGCTAGATTTATCTCACTACACAAAACATATTGTGGTATGTAGATTGTAGACGTCCGCTCAATTGCTTTGCAACCCTTACTGCAAGGTAAATCTACTCCCAAATCAATCAATTTCGCCAGACTTGACTTTTAGAAGAATTTTCCGCAAAAGCTATTTCTCAATTTTCCACATGGTAGGTCATAAAGGGGATAGTTGTATCATGTCGACAACACGCGGAACGGATTAGACACAGCTGAAGGAAGAAGAAGCTTTTGCGAAAATAGTTTGCAAGAACTTTCTAGAAAGACTGTTTTACAGTAATCAATGTGTCTTTCAGTGTTTTTCAGTATGCAGAAGGTCAGAAGTTTGAACTTCAGAGCCGACAAAAAATTATATTCAAAATTTGTAAGGCTACAGTTATTTGCAAGGAATACATTGCGGTGCTCTCGTGTTGTCGCAGCACCTAAGTGGGAAGTATTGTGTCACTCATCGCCCATCAGAGAGGAGGCATACTATGGGGTAGATAAGCTACAACACTGACCAAAAGCGTCTAAAGTAGATTTTGCTTCATGGCTATGAAACAGAAAATGTCGTGGGACACTACCTCTCCCTCATTGACAATGTATGTACAACTGCACGAAATATAATGATACATATACATAGCGACAGCAAGAAATGTACCTGAATATTCCTCACACTCATTATTACCTATGGATGAGAAAAACTGTGACACTAACAACCTAATTGAGCAAACATTCTACAAAGATGTCTGCTAGCAAGTAACACGAGAGTAGGGCCTAGCATAGGACGAATGTTCTCCAGTACAGTAAAACAAACATTTTGCTGATAACAGAGCACTACCCGTGGGTCTGAGGCAATATCGCGCGGTGGCAATTTCCTCAGTGGTATCATAATCAGGGAAAGTGGTACCCGCTCATCCAAGCGTAGAAGAAAACCCATGTGATAAATTAGCCATGGCTCAGCAGGTCAGGCCTGTACACTGACACCGAGTTGAAACTAGACCAGTTGTACCCAACTCCCTCATGAGTTGAAACTAGACCAGTTGTACCCAACTCTCATATGACACATTTATACAAGATCCGTGGGCAAAATGCTCAATTCCAGCTCGGGTTTTCCAACATTAAATTTGTCTACCTTGTGTATTTTGTAACCACGAAGAGCAGAATCCACACTTTACATACCGCACGGACAGCTTTCTTGCGTAATGCAAAAAAAATTCTTAAAATTTGAATCTAAATTTACAAAATTTGTACGACTCTTTCTCAGGAAATTCTCCAAATGGCTTCTATGATTAGTTGATTACAATTGATTATGGAGGTGATGGCTTTGATATAAACATATTTCCTTAAATTAAAACAAGTAGACATCGGAAGAGAATGCCGTTGGCATTAGCACTACCCTTAATCAAGTCATGTTTCTGTAATTGTAAATAATCCTTGTATGTATATATTTGATGTAAATAAAACTTGAACGAATTTGTATAATAATAGACATATAAAACCGAAATCATTTCATCTTTCCTAAGTTTCAAATAAATCAGACATGCACAATATGATTGGCAAGAGACTACTTCACAGTTACAGATTCCATGTTGTCTGTCGGTCATATTCCTATTTGATGATTTTTCCCAGCAACAAAGTTTCTTTCCAATGGTCTGAGGTTTGATGGATTTATGTCTGTGGGTTCAAGTTTACAGAAACCGCCAAACCTGTCACTCACAGTGTTCTCAACAGGTTTATTTCAATTTCATAATTGTCTATAATCTGTCACAAATCACTCGTCTCGTCACCAGTGCACTAGCTAGGAATATCGCAACCAAGTTAAATTTATCATTCAATTTTCCTCGTAATCAGAAAAATTCTCATCAAAATACCGAATTACATTGACATCGATCTGATTCATATAACAATCAATTTCTGTAGCAAATTGTTGACAGTCCAATAAGAATTTAGTTTGAATTTTGTTCAAATGTCATAACGGGGCATAAAGTTTTCAGTAAAATTTCAAAAACAATATTCCATGCTCTCACGTTATTTTAAACAATATGAAATTCTAAATACTTGACCACGATGTTCAACAGTACCTAGATTGGTACAGGGTCACATTAAAAAGGCACAGTTTTTGACTAATTTTAAAGCTAACATTTTGGGGCGTTGGGAATTTTTTTCTCTCACATGTCTCATTTCAAAATGTGAATGCTTCTATTTCAATAGGTGTATCAAGATAATTTAGAAATGGAATTTTCAATACATATAAAGAAAAATTCATTGATTAGATGTAAAAATCACCACTGTCCAGTTAATTTGGAACAGAGTGTATTTTACAAAATTGAAAACAGGACTTCCGATATCTATGACTAACTCGGAAGTAATTCTCTAGTCAGTGCATATTATAGCAGTTTCCTAGAGCCGACACTAGACAGCTATGGTTAATTAAACATTCTGCTTAATTATCAACTCCTGTCTAAGCCTCGTCTAATTAGTTTCTATGATTTAACTCAGAATAATTAATTAACTCTACTTACTTATGACCAAGTTATAAATTCAAGCCTGAAGAAACTTTCTTGAAGCTTCTGTGGAGATAATCTGTTCGTACATACATAATCCACTGCTTATAATAATCAATAATTCGTACTTATCATTCATGTCTACAATTTGAAACTTGTCTGTAGGTTCTTTGAAGTGATGTATACTTACTTTGCAACGTGCTCACTTGCATCATCTGAGACCACCATCGATGAAATCGCAAAGGTCGTTCTATCTGGAGAAAACGGTACCTAATCCTTTAATACTAGAATCTTCTTTTGAAGATGAGTAATGAGTTGTACACTTAATGCCAAACGCATTAATAATTATGGTACCTATAACCTTACCAGGTTGCAGCTGCTGTTAACTGATTCCACTGCTATCTCCTCACCACTATCTAGGAGATCTGTGTTTCATATATGCCTGGATAATGCCAAAAAGACGACAACAACTACTCGTACAAGAGTCAAACTTACGATCCTAAGATTACAACGAAAATAATTAAAACAATTAAGTATATAGTATAGTATGAGAGTGCAGAAAATTGAAAAATCAAGAACTGAAGCAGGATGAGTGTCCTCTATAAGTCTATAGGACCGCCGGCGGGTCCATGAAATATGGCTGCCAAGGATTTATCTGGATAACTTCCCAGAAATGAGTAACTAGTTACTAGGAGACCTTTTCACAATGACCCACAGTCCGCTGTTCGTGGAAAAATTCCTCTAAAAATAAATGAGCAGAGATGCTGGCATCCGGTCCTAGTGGGGCTCTTACTCACACTCAATACTTCATGACCCAGATCCAGAATCTCAAATGTCAAACAGATTACTCCAGTATTGAATGACTCCAGAGCAGAAACTGTGATTCAAGGTTAACCCTCAATCACCAAACATCAGTAGATCAACATTTGGACTGTTCAGAATTTGGATTTTCTTCCATCGTTTTCTATCAAACTAATAGAACTCTCAACAACTTTCATTGGCTCGTCCTGAACTACATATCTTTGGTGCGATTAACATGCTCGCATTTTCACCCCATAAATTTAGTGAAAATATGTAGAGCGAACGAAACAGGTACCTAAATTATAATTGTATGTTGTGAATGTTCTAAAAATGTGCGTATCCAAATTTTGAGCATTACTAGGCTGGTCAATTGAGTAACTTGATAACAGCCAAGGGTTAATGCTAAACAAAAAGGAAGCTGTACGAAGATAATACTAAAAGAATGAATGAAATAATGTAATACATAGTACCCTATATTCTTAACTTTATAGTATAGAATGTATTTATGATTGAATGAGACTACATACTTGTGTATCGAGTTTGTTTTGCACATAACACAATGAATTATACAGGAGGTAGATTTTGCACATAATAGAATTAATTTTCACAGAAAGTGACTTCCAGTCGGGGGTTTGGAACCAAGTTAAGGAATTTACTAAAGGAGTTTGAGTTTTTTAACCATGTTATACAAAAATATAGGAGGCAGGTTTGAAACATTTTATACAAATTATACAGGAGGTAGGTTTTGAACATTCATACGAAGAATTATACAGGAGGTAGGTTTTGCACATGCGATTGAAAACAGGAACTTAGTCATTTTACGCTTGTTCAAGTTTTTTTTTTTAAATTTGGTTTAACAGCGCTTTCAACTGCACAATCATATTATATTATAGTATAGAATGTATTTATGATTGAATGAGACTACATACTTGTGTATCGAGTTTTTTTTGCACATAAACACAATGAATTATACAGGAGGTAGATTATTTCATCCATTGTTTCTTAAATTGTATTACATTCTATTTATTTACATATTATTAAATTTTGACAGTTTTCTTTCATTTGTTTATTCGGTTTGGTTTGATTTGGTTTTTCAAAAAAAAAAAAAAATATCGTTACATAATATCGTTACATAATATCGTTACATAATATCGTTACATAATTTCGTTACATAATTTCGTCACATAATTTTGGTTATGTGCCAGAGCAAAGACATGAAAATGTCAAAACGCTTGCATACGAGTCTGCAACATTGGGTACTTTTCACATACATTGTTCAAAAACCAAACTTAGTCCATTTCTATTGTGCCATTGACACATACTTTTTTTCTCCTTTTTACTTCATTTGGCATAACATCGCTTTCACTCCCTTACAATTCATATACATAATGTTACATATTTTTACTATTTCATTACACAATTCGTTTACATAAATGTAATTACGTTCATATATTTACAAACTATTAATAATTTTGACAGATTTCGTTTCATATTTGTCTATTTTTTGGTTTGATTTGCTTTTCAAAAACATAAAAAAAAGATATAATCACTGAATGTGTTCTTATCATTTTGGCAAGACCGAAATTCTAAATCATGTGTAAGAATAGGCACAGGAAAAAAAATAAACCATTATACCTACTTTGTATTTTTAAAGACAATTCGTGGTAACTGCTGTAGCTACTCAACTTCTCACAAAGCACTAAACTTTCAAGTTCAAGGAAAAAGTTCCATGGAGGTCCTGAACCTTCCTGCTCTGTTCAACCCGACGAACATCTAACTGTTTACGATCAAATTCATCAATTGGAGGACGGTAACAGGTAGGGACCTTGAAATAAGTTGGACCATGCTGCGATACCGGTACCACGCCGTATCCAACACATCCACCGGGTGAACGACCCTGGGTTCTACAGTTCTAACTCAGGACCAGATTCACCAAACACACGTTGGGTCATGGGTCCGCATCATTACATATCCATAGAACTTCTCGACTTTTACCCAAAAATATGTTTTAAGAAGAACAGGTTTTTTAATGAGTTCGCCTTAACCCTTCCTTACATTATGTGTTTCCTTTTTAATATTGTCAAGTATTCTGTTTCATATTACTGCAGTAATCCCGCTAACTGGACATTCAAGGGACAGAAATTTTACTTCGAGTTATCGAGAGTTTCGAATTATCGGGATTTAAAATAAGGAACTTAGTTCGACAAAGGCCGAATAATTCATTCGAGTTTAACGGAATTTTCGACCTATCGGCATTTTGAGTGAGCGAGATTCTACTGTATTATCTTTTTTTAATAGAGACCTCATATAGCCTTAAAAATAATTTGGTTTACTTGGGCTTTGGAAAACAGGAAGAATATGGATAGAACCCTTTAGGCTAAACCGTACTAATTACATTATTTAAGGTTATGATTTGTGTTACGCTATCTAGAATGGGATAATTATTATTTAGTAGTTCAACCGCACGTCATTCAAGGGTTAACTTTTACATTTGATTTAAAAAAAATAATATGAAATTATACAGTGAACATTTTTAAAGCTATTTTGAAGTCTTGAATATTTTAATGTATGTTTATTTAAAATCTTACCGCTGGATTCTGTTCGACTCTCTTTTGGAGCTGTCTAAGTCAAGTGACTATCGCTTTCTAAATATCTTACCTGAAACAAAGTAATTAATAACAAACATAAGTAACTCATTATACACCGTACTCCTTTAGCTAAGTTGATAATGTTGAGATGCTCCTACGATTTAAACAAACGTCCAAATTAGTCATAATACGAAGGGGAAACAATCATTTTAAGATAACCATTCAATTTTATGAAATAAAATTGAATGGTTATCTTAAAATGATTGACTATCGCTTTCTAAATATCTTACCTGAAACAAAGTTATTAATAACAAACATAAGTAACTCATTATACACCGTACTCCTTTAGCTAAGTTGATAATGTTGAGATGCTCCTACGATTTAAACAAACGTCCAAATTAGTCATAATACGAAGGGGGAAACAATCATTTTAAGATAACCATTCAATTTTATGAAATAAAATTGAATATTTGAATCCCTGTTTTCATCCAAAGTAATTTGACTTGCCCTTTAAAAATCATATTTCAAACATCACAACCATGATTCGTAATATAAAAGTTGATACTTCTAACAAACAGTATAATACCCAAAAACAAACTTTTTGTTCCTTTTCAGCCCCAAATTAAAATTCATTGATATAATATATTATCTTCATTAAACCAAAATTATTTCCGAGTTTATCGATAGCTATCGTAATTAATCGATAAAGCGGCGGACTTGTAAACTGGAGGTCGGTGGTTCGAGTCCCAAGTTCAGTAAAAATTTAGCAGCATGAGTTTGAGTATGATATTACGAAAGTGATTTACAAAAATATGAGTACTTTATTTTTTGATAAATTTATGTTTATACTCGTATCGGTAAAATGTACGGTTCTAACGTTTTTTTTTTTTGCACACTATTTTTATCCACACATTCACCTGAGGTTGCGCAAAAATAAAGTTTCTTTATTATTTATTTATTTTTTCACCTCTTTTTTTTCCTTAATGGAGTTGGACCATAGTTGGGTGAAACCACCGCTGTTTTTTTCATATCATACCTGTGCTAAACACACAAAAATCTTGTCCAATTTTCACAACCGGTTAGAACTGACTTCGACAAAAATCAAAATTCATCAACTCTTTAGCACTACCTACTAAGAGTTTCGAGTTCCATTCGAGCCGGTTGGTTTAAAATATCTTTGGCCACATTAGCAGCACGAGACTATCAGGTAGAGTGGTCTAATCCGTCGAATGATTATTCCTCAGTCTACCGTTCAATACAATATATCCTAGTATGTATAATGTATATGTACATTGTACATGCTTCCAAAAATACAAAGTAACGAAAAAATGCGAGACATTTTAGTACACATTTCAGGCACATACTATTGGCCGCTTGATAAGCATTAGGTACTTTATAATGTTCTTAATAAATGCTCCATATTGTTACAAACTTGTGCCTGTACTGGGAACTGTAAAGCAATTAAACTCTTGAAATTGACTCATTGATAAGCAAATTAATGACTTTTTAGTTTCAATGCCATGTTTTCCTTATTTGAAATTAATGTTCCTGGGGTATAGAAACTGAGACCTTATCCCACCCAGAGTACATTTTCACTGAAATAGGTTTTTTATAAGCCTATTTTCCAGCACTTGTTTTGGCGACATTTATAATGTGATCAGTTTATGATACAAGAATACAAACTCACGAAATAGAGCATTGAGTTTCACTTGAAAGCCATCACTGAAGCAAGAAAATGAGAAGAGAAGAGAAGAGAAACGGTGGTTGGGTGGAAGAGCTCCCTTGGGAGAATCCTGCCACGTTAAACAAAGCCATTAAAAAAAAGAAAAAAAAAAGAGAACACTAATTTTTAATAGAAATATAATTATTATAGGAAAACAAATAAGGTAGTTGTGATGCAAAAACAAGAAGAAATGTAAAGAGTCAGCTGTATACTCTTCTGCAACAAGGCCATGGTGGCAAACTTGCTACAATACCAATTTGAGTAAAGTTCCACTGCAGCAAGATCCCGCTACTTCCTGGTAATTGTCGCATGCGGCTTATTCCTTGAACTGCCCACTGGCCTAGTGACCACTAATGCCTTCTGTCATGACGCTATCAAGAAAACGACACCACTAATATTACGACTTGTGATAACAGCCACCTCTGAGCATTGGTTTTAATGACGTATAAAATTGGCGCGTGTAGTTTGATGGCTTTCCATGAGTTACTCATACACTTATGGAGTAACTATAAATTATTGTAATAGCTTGAAATTACTTGGTTTCATATTATTTAATCATTTTATTATTGTTTTACAATACTCTCGTAAAATATATTTTGGTACTATATCATTGAGGAAGCGCCAATCTTTAGTCACTAAAATCTACGCACACTTGATTTCAACACCAAAAATTTGGGATCTAGAGAGAATTATACAATCAACTCACTCAACTATACATCACGTAAATTTGTACACAATTATTAAGTATGTAACTACCTACCTAACGTTATTTTTACTCTTACGGTAAATCCTAATGGACCTGTGGATTTTCCCAGTTATTATTATTCTGCTATGAGGTAATACCCAGCCCTTGACCTCGTAACCTTTATCAATACTATTATTATCATGCATCATGTACTTCATATCTCATAGCATTGTTTCACCAAATATAATTGAAAAAAAAAACACATTTTTATCAGAGAAATATTAAGTTGAGTGAGGAAAATATCCCTCGCTCAGCATATTTTCCCGCATGCACTCTTTTCCTCTCCCTCGCATTCAACTCGTGGCTCATCTTTTCTCACAACCTTGACATTAGCGTCAATATTATTACCTACTTATCTCTTCTATCAATGAACATGACCGGGAAAATAGCTGGTGTCTCCATCGGGGAAGGAATTATTTTCATGTTAGATTAGAGAGAGATCATGCAAGTCATAGTCCTAAAAAAAGACATCTTGAAAAGTCGAGAAAATTCGTTCCATATGGACGTTTATTTTCATCACATGGCACATGAATGCGGCGGGAATAATGCGATTTAAAGAGAATATTTCTCTCGAGGATTTGTTCTTTATTATTTATTTATCGTAAGGCTTTAATACACACCTCAAAGTGAGAAGACATGTAATAAACTTGATCAGGGAATCTGATGGCAGTGATTGTCTGATCGCCAAAATTGTCATTATTTTAGCCGCATGTCAATGCATTGCCCAGGGTGAACCACGAGGAGGTGTACTAACATTTCACTCCTAGTGTTCTTTATATTCAGACATTAAGGCAACATTAAGCAATGTTAAGTCAACATAGGCAATGTTAAGGCATAGACTCGTAACCCAAAGGTCGGTGGTTCGAGGAAAGCATGATTTTTTTATAGTAAGGAAAGTCTCATTCATTAAGCAGCATCACTCTTGTGATCGACAAAAACATCTTTATTTAGCGAACTTCATTTTCTTGAACGCCTAGTTATTATTAATACTTAAAAAGTCAATTTTCATGATGCGGAGCTGATTTTCCAATTAAATCCCAAATAATCTGCGTTTTTCTTCCCATTTACGATTATGATGGGCAAGAGCTATTCCGTAAATATAATTATACAACAGTCCATACTAGAGTTATCATCATCAGTAGTGTCATAGTGAATAATTACCTGTGGCAACCAGAGTAAAAATAATCATTATAAAGTACTAAGGTATATTTTAATGTGTTTTAAATGACAAATATGTTAAATGGACTAATATGTCCAGTAGGTAGCATAGCTGTAGGGTTTGGAGTAGGTTATAGTTGCAATGGCGACTATTTAAAAAATATTTTATAATAATAAACATCTATCATTAGTTACTTAGTGCTAAAGTTGCTTGAGAGTTTTTAATTGGATTGGAACCAATTGATAAATGGTTATTACGAAATATTCCCAATTATTCTTTATAACTGAATGGTTATGAGGCTTTAAGTTTTTTACTTAGAGGTTTAACGTCGTTTTCAACTACAAAAACAATGATCATATGTATCACTTAAGTGGTATTACCCTCAATTCACTGGAAACTCACAAACCAGCTACTCAAATTAGCCTCACCCAGCCTAAGTCGGATTAGAATAGCTAGCATCACGAGGTTCGAATGGTCATCTATCCCAATCCTGATCTCGCTGGACGTTGCTTAATTTCAGTGATAGAACGAGAACTGCTCAACGTACATGCTAATATAGACGCGACGCGACACTGTTTAAAAAGGGGTTTAAGAGAGAGAGAGAGAGATAAAAAAAAAATCGTGGGTAAAGATAAAAAAAAGTCCCACAAAACAGTGAAAAGTATGATGAACACGTAGAAAAGATTAGGAATGAGACCACAAAAATAAGTGGGAGGGAAACTCGGATACAAAGAGAGGGGAAAAAGACAGAAGAGAGGATGAGGCAAAAAAGAAGTAATATCTTATCTTATTGGCTTTCCGCTCTTCTTTCTAATTCCTTTATTGTACTAATTCCTGGAAACACATGGAAATTCGGTTAAACAGGAGATAAGGAATCAGAAGAGAAATATAAGAAGAAAAAAAATATACTAAAAAAATTAAGTAAAAGAGAGAGAAATAGACAAAGACTCGTAGCTTGTAAGTAGGAATAGGAGTGAGATGAAAATAATTTAAAAAGCAAGGAAGGATGAGATGAGCAAAGGGATGAATACATAACACTCATGTGCACCCACTCAGCATTTTATTCACTCCATCGACCTTACCCACTATCTCACCCACGCCACGTGCACACCCACCAGTTATCCACTCTCACTCTTTCACAGCATGGCTCCACTGATGCTATATTGAGATACAGTTCAGTGAGATGGGGCTTCTCTAATACACCGCCGAAACACGGACCTCAGATAATTATTATTTTGATAAACAAAATATATATAAAAAAAAAATGTAAATAAAGCTTGGTCCAATTGTTTATAAATAATATTATTAGAATCCACAAGCTCTAATGCAACGAGTATTGAGTTAATGTTGAGATTTATTTATTTATTATTTACACTTTATTAGATAATAGGACATATACAATACAAATAATTACAAAGAAATACAAATACAATATAACAAAAAAAAAAAAATAATAATAAAGAAAAAAAAATAAATATATACTTAATATATGTCTAACTAAAGGGCGGGTTATTGCCTTAGGCAATCTCTTTTGAAAGTTACACCTCATTTTATGATGTTAAATATCACGCAGAATTGATGATTGAGAATCATTGTTGCAAGAATGAATGATCCTTTCTTGTTAAACCCTGGTGACATTTTCAATATACCTAACTATAAGTACTATAACAGTTACTACAGTTAATATTGTATTTATAGTTCGGGTCTCTGCCAGCTGATGATAAGTTTTCTGGCTGTTTTGATTTGTATAAATAGACACTGTAGAAGATCAAAAGGTAAGTCAATTTAGATTGAAGCACCACGTGGTCTACTTTCTATGCATTTTATTTAATGCCTTGTTTAGTTGTAGTTTTTTTTACCTATTTTTTTTTTTTTTAATCTTGTAGACTTGTAAAGGCTAAGTTTCAACCCACGCAAGTGATGAATAAAAGATTTTAGACTTCTCAAAATATCTCTAAGGATCAACAAAAACAACAAAAAAGAAAACTCAATGAAAAACTACCACAATGTCAATCTTATTACATAGGGATAGAGAGGACAAGACATCAGTGTTATCTCTCTCTCTCTCTCTCTTTCAGATGACGTCACACTATGCACGTATTGAGGGGGCGTATTCTGACGCTTTTCTCCGTAAGAGACTAGACAGGAGGATGAGGGGGAGAGGGCCGGGGGGGGGGGGGGGCATAGGGTTTCTATTTTCAAACAGCGGGAGAGAAGTCTTGTAATTTTATTAAACACTCTTACCCCGTGGAAAGCTTTTTCCACACAAATGCAATATGAAGACTACATTTTTTTTTCTAGAAAAACAAGTAATGGTATATTAACAGTAGATCACTGGTAATCCAGATGCTTATAATTTTTCTGGTACCTCTGAGTCTAAGAGAGACAGTGCGAATGATCGATAATAATGTTCTTGTGTCCTTATCCATGCTAGAATATTGGAAAAAGTTTTGTTACATTCGGCGCTTAAAACATTAGCCATTTTTTTCAGGTATTTGTCGTATTCAGTATGCATCACTAATTATTTATGAAGACTACATTATTTATTTATTTTATCAAAATACCTGAGACATATTTAATGAAGTTTTTACGCTAATTTTTAGACATCAAATTAACTATTATTTTTTTTTACTCTACAAGTATTGATTGGTTAAACTAAAATTTCTCAAGATAGGAACATGTTTCATCTTTCTAAACAACGTACTTACCTAGTTAGACAGGAAAAAATTAAACAAACAAAAAATATAGGGCCTCTCAAATTACCCAAAATTAGAAAGGGTGGTGGTTTAGGAAAATTTTGGGAGAGCTTCCTTGAATGAGGTCCAGGTCTCCCCTAGCTGGAGGAAAACACAGAGTAAACAAGAGAGAGATACTATAGGAATCCAGTACCGTGGATAAGAACTAGAAAGAGAGGAGGGGAGAAGACCAGTAGGCTTTCAAAACCAAAAAAACCCCGATATCAACAGCAATTTTGGTGGACCATCCCATCCGTTTGAACAGGAAGAGGAAGATTCTTGATGTGTCTCAACCTCAACTGCAGAGGCTTCACAAGACAGCATATTAATGTACAAACAAGGTACCATGCGATTACATTACTCAACCACTAGTCACTAGCAGAACTCAATATGTGCTTGAATTTTATTTACATTTGAGTAAGTGTCAACAAATAACTGTTCATTGCGACGCAATAAAATGACTTTCCTTGTATCATGTCCTAGATACTTCTACATACGTATATATTATAGGCGAAATATTTTCGTGAGAAATCTATTGTTTACTGTTTATGTTTGAGTATTGAGTAGGCAGCAAAATATTTCTGTTACAAACTGTGCGAGTGTCACATTTTCAACAAAACTTTGAATTCCTATCAGTTCTTCTTCTTGAAATATTTAGTTCGTGCAGGGGATAGGGTAAAATTGTAATTACAAAGGTGAAAGAGTAAGAGAGTAAAACAGTCCCGTCAGATTTGTATTAAAAAATTGAATCTGAATTTCGTATATTACAATATTGTTTATTTTCAGGCATGGTGTCAATTTTTCACCTTTCATTCCAATAAACGAAAAAAATATTAACTCAACAGAGAAATACAATACTAATCAGATTTGAAATTTGAAAGATATAAATATAATATATATGTACATTAGGGTGGAGCGATGTTTCTACTTTTTAATGGAATAGTGAAAAAAAGTTGTCTATTGGCGAGAAACTTCCAAATCTGTCATTAATTTTTTTCTAAAAAATCGGGAAGATGCGCCCCGAGCCCCGCCCACTTTTGCAAAATTGTCATTTATAGACACTTTTCCTATGAATTTTCTAATTTTTTTAGTAATACTTTTTGAAATGGAATAGTTGTAAATGTTTACTTAATAGAATGATCCATCATTATAAAAATAAAAAATAGTCAATTTTAAATGGTAAGTCCCGCCCCAAATTTGTCCAAATCCAACAAAATTTTCTAAAATCAGCAAAAAAGACACATATCTGCCGAATTTTCTAATTTTTCTGGGACATTTTTCCGGAACAGAATAGTATTTAAATACAAAAACATACTATCCTTGTTTACTTGGATTAAAAAGTTTTATAAAATTTACACGTTAAGTACCGCCCCGAGCTGCACCAAGACCGCCTAATATTCTAGTAATAAATAGCTCTCTACTAAGAGGATGGGCTCATGTACTGTGGTACACTCAAGTATACTATCCTCTGTTTCTTATAATGACTCATCATAGAAATAGAATCCTTTACAAATATGATGATTCATCTCCATCAATGCCACAAAAAGGTCTTAAATATTAGAAACAAAGAAAACAAGATTTTGGTAGAAATCCGTGGGTTTTATGCCTACCACAACTCAGTCGACAGAAAGCAGGGAGTGTTATCTGATAAACGATTTGTACAATTTTTTTTTCTCTCTTTATTAATATCAGTGTATTAAGATTCGAAAATGTTATCACGTTTAACAAGAAACAGTTCGTAGTACATTGACATTGACTACATTCATATTAAAGGTGTATGGTCCAATGTGGTTTTCAATTAAAAATAGATCATCTTGTTTCGATGGACCCAAACATTCAACGAAGAAAGTATCTTGATGAAAGTGTAAAGAAAATAGTAGATCCTGTTGTTCAGAGAAACACCTTCTACGCGCATCCTGAAAACTTGCTGTTGATTATGCTGGCAGATAACAGCAAAGTTCAAAGGGAAATTGCATACAGAATAATTAAAAAATCACGTGAAGAAAACAGGTTCCCTGATGTTAGAAAAGTCACTGTAGCAACATCCTACAGCAGTTTAATATAGTGGCACGAAGTTCCTGTGACTGAGCCCCCTTATAAGAGACATCAGTATCGAAGATCTGGCCAACATTGTTGAAAACAACAACATCAAAAACTTTATTCCAGATGTGCCCTGCCACACACAGTGCGTCGCAAGGTACATCAAACTTGTGACAAATGCATCAAGCACTGTGATTGGTTATGAAGCCAGAGATGGTTTGATAAGGAATCAAATTGGATCCAGAAGAATGATTCCAGTGTATCGTACAAAACAGGACTTTGCCTGAATAATAAATAAAATTAGCAAATTTTGAGTTAGAAATGTCCGAATCGGTTTTGAAAAATTGAAGTTTTTTTTAAAAAAAAGAAAGGTACTTTCCAATGTCAATACGTAATTTGTAATCTTTCAAATTTACTTTGTATAACTTTATACCTCCTACCTACCTTTATTAACTATTTATGTTTCATTTTAATTATACATAATATGAAGAAAATGTTCCGTTCATCAATATATTGTTCTTATTCATTGTAATAACTTGGGTGTTTTACCCATGTAGCATATAAAAATATACTAATGAATTTACCAACTTGGGGCGACACTAAGAATGTGATATATGAGTCAATTTTTGTTACAAGTGTACGAAAAGAGTATAAAGTAGTACTTCAGTAATATTGTGTCCTGTAAAAGTACCCTGGAAAAATGAAAAAAAATCTGTGTGTACCACAGTACATGAGCCCATCCTCTTAGTAGAGAGCCTAGAGATACCTATTTATTACTAGAATATTAGGCGGCCTTGGTGCAGCTCGGGGCGGTACTTAACGTGTAAATTTTATAAAACTTTTTAATCTAAGTAAACGAGGATAGTATGTTTTTGTATTTAAATACTATTCTGTTCCGGAAAAATGTCCCAGAAAAATTAGAAAATTCGGCAGATATGTGTCTTTTTTGCTGATTTTAGAAAATTTTGTTGGATTTGGACAAATTTGGGGCGGGACTTACCATTTAAAATTGACTATTTTTTATTTTTATAATGATGGATCATTCTATTAAGTAAACACTTACAACTATTCCATTTCAAAAAGTATTACTAAAAAAATTAGAAAATTCACAGGAAAAGTGTCTATAAATGACAATTTTCCAAAAGTGGGCGGGGCTCGGGGCGCATCTTCCCGATTTTTTAGAAAAAAATTAATGACAGATTTGGAAGTTTCTCGCCAATAGACAACTTTTTTTCACTATTCCATTAAAAAATAAAAATAAAAGTGCGATTTCGCTCCACCCTAATGTACATGGATATATGTATATAATATATTTTCTAAGACACGACGATGTATTCCAGAAACCTCGAATGAACTTTGAAGCTTTCTAGTTTCATAAGGAACAACTCTTAGCACAGCGATAAATCCACCAAGATTTAAAATATCAAGGTTATCTCTCTGGCAAGATAATGTATGAACTTTGTTGTCAACAGAGCTGGGATTTCTGAGTCCCAAGGCTCTTTAACATGGACATTGGACACAGTCATACTCATGGTTAGTCTCAAACTTTAGGTTTGGAAGGAATTTTAATTGTGGTGTTAAACAAATTTTTCTCTCGTGATCGTTCCCTGTTCAGGCTCGGCGCGCAGCGGAGTTTTTCCAAGACCATTTTTTCCAAGACCATTTCTCAGATACACAAGGTGCGGAAATATAGAAGAATATTTAAAAGAAGGAAACCGCAAGTGTGTTGGTACGAGACTCAATTTTTCATATGAGGATCATGAAATGGGTGTACAATACGAAATTTCAAAACTTTAATTTTGCTCAAGAAAAATACTTTGTATAAACTACATATAATATGCACATGGTTTGAATACAAGAAATGATTCCATTTTCCTCTGGTATGAAACGGACATCTGTCATATTTTTGAACATATTTTACGACGACGAATGTTCAGATAGATTGTCGATTTGTTTATTTGTGACTTCAAGACGCTTGAATATTTTTTTCGGGATAAATCAGTCATTTTAGTGAACTTTTCCGATGGGTTTTCGGTATTATTGCATGTAGAAACGAAAAGCATTTTTTGAACTATTGGAACATTTTGAAAGCGCTGAGTTCTGAATGAGGTCTAAAGTTACCGCAATGAAAAGTATAGTATTACTAGTAGGAAACCGGAAATGACAGTATTAATAATTCAATGCGGGTGATAATCCCTTTACTTAGATGCAAGTCTATGAGCATGTGGTAATACAAGTCATTTCATACTATGTCAATTTATGAAAGTAAAAAAAATGTACGAGTATAATGCCAGAGCTTATTGTACAGATAAGGCACTTAATAATTCACCGGTCGGGAGGAAGTATCAGTCAGGTGTATACCTGGTTTATTTTTTTGAAAATCCTGTCAATACTGTGATTAATATAATATACTTTCTTCTTTGTGTTCACTACAACACCACATATTGCAAAGAATTACTCCAGAACATATTCTGTGGACTCCAGGGGTCACACAACCCTGATCAATTTCCCCACTATGACACCGAGATCATTTCACTTCACAAACTCAAATGTAAGAGGAATAATAATTGTGTAATTGTGGATAACTTTTTCGTTAAAACATGACTGCATACACCTCCAAAACATAATATAGTTGATACTAGTTTTATTAATTAATTATTCATTTTAAATTGTAAAGCCAATGAGAATGGTAATCGGGTTCAAATATTCAAGAAGAAAGCATATCCAAAAGTGTACTTAGTAATCAACGTCTATTAGAAACGATATCAGTATCATGTCTACCAGTTATCACAATTCCATGAGTGTAAAATGTGTCAAGAAATAAATAATATACATTTGCTACAAAACGCATGAGTGATAAGATAAGCTTGCTTTTACCATTGAGTATTATGTGTAGTAAGGATATTACAATATCCTGCTATTTTACTTGCGTATCCTAATCATTTCAACTGTACATAACTACATATGCAATGTTTTTTGAGAGTTGTGGACGATTCCCTTGTTAACAATTTACCAACTTGGCAATTTGTCCATTTATCATTTCTACTTGTGCAATTCTCACATCCACGAACTTCCAAGATTCTTGTACATTCTTCAAATGTGCACTAGTCACATCCACTAACTTCCAAGATTCTTGTATTCTGTTCAAATGTGCTCTAGTCACCTCCACTAACTTCCAAGATTCTTGTACATTCTTCAAATGTGAACTAGTCATATCCACTAACTTCCAAGATTCTTGTACATTCTTCAAATGTGCACTAGTCACATCCACTAACTTCTAACATTCTTGTATTCTGTTCAAATTAATGTGCACTAGTCATCCACTAACTTCCAAGATTCTTGAACTCTGTTCAAATGTGCAGTAGTCACATCCACTAACTTCTAACATTCTTGTATTCTGTTCAAATTAATGTGCACTAGTCATCCACTAACTTCCAAGATTCTTGAACTCTGTTCAAATGTACACTAGTCACATACATTATCTTCTAAGATTCTTGTATTCTCTCCACATGTGCAACTGTCACATCCACTAACTTCTAATATTCTTGTTTTTGGTTTAAATGTGCACTAATTACATCCACTAAAGTGTATTCTGTAAAAATGTGCATTAGGAGTATCATTAATTTTTCTAATTTCATATTTTTCTTTGCATTATCTTTAAAACTACAAGTAATCTAGCCTGTACTTCTATTTCTTTCATAATGTAAAACTATCTAATGATACAGAGTCACACATCCAGTTTTTAGTCATACTCGACGTTGCTGTATATTAGTGTTCTTACAGGATATTGGTGATACACAAAACTCATCTGTGTGACATTTCCATGTTCTGAAGTGAGTTACGACTTAATAATAAAAGGCAAGGTTCTTTAAACATCGATTGTTCTTTTCATAATGTCTACGAAAATATTTGTATTAGTTCTCCTGGAGTTGTTAAATATAGGTCTTATTGATATCCTTGTTGTAAGGAATGCCTGAGACAGCTGGAAAGGTCATCGTGTGTAAGATGTTCTGTGATCACCACTGTCTATATTTACATGGGTAGCTTAAATGTTAAGCTGTTTGTCTTGTTGACGAAGTCATTCATAAGAAAACAAAGACCTTATTTCATTCATTTCAATTCAGTTGCTACTACATGGGGTCTTGCGGTTCTGACCACAACATAGTCTCGTTCATCAAAATAATTATGCATTTGATGGAGCCCAATATACAAATACTATCTCAAAAATTCCAACCAAAATACCATAATATTTCGATCAGAAAAGTCTTTCTTCGTAACAAGCATTCCAATTCTCGGAAGAACATAGCATAATGTGTAATTTTAAACAGCTATACGCATTAGGTACGTTTTTATAGCTATCCTAATCCATCAACCATTATCCAGTTGATACTATTGAAAGGCGTGGTGGATATTAGGACAGTGTTCTCAGAAGTTGAGAATTAATAAAACTCTTGATAATACCTGGCGATTTGCCAGAGCCAGGTGAGGTGCTGCTAAATATTTTGGGTAAAACCAAACTAATAGAGATATAATAATACTATATGTACCTATTACTGAATTCTAAAGAAACTATGGTTCCAGTTCCAGTTATAGCACTCCTGAAGCTAAGTAGGATTAGGAACTAGGTATTTGGTTGTTAGAATAAACAAGTAAAAAAAAAAACTGAAATAATAATGATGTTAATAGTAAGAGAAATTTGCTCAGGTCTGACAAATAATTGTTACCAAAAAAATCGCCTTTCAAGAAAAAAAAAAAAAAAAAAAAAGAGAAGTTAAAGTTGATCTTAAATTAATATGAACTGTAAATATGTGAAATTCACTCCACTACTTTAATTTCCATGATTATATTAAATTAAATACATTATTATATGTATAATATACGTCGTAGGTCATGTCTTCCTCATTCTATAAATACTTGTGTATTTATCTAAACGTCGTAACGTAACGTCGAGCTAGACTAAGATTTGGCAGTCGTGATAAAAAAATAATAGTAAATTTAATAAGGGCAAAGCAAATACAGCAAATTCCAAGTATGAATGGAACATACCCTGAAAGTTTCAGCTTGATTGGACTAAAATTACGACTTTTATCACGAATAACTAGGCCTTTATCTTTAAAAAAGCATTACAAAAGATAATCTTTCGAATAAAAAGAGCATATAATTAGAAAGAATAGTGAAAAGTAATGAAATCCTAGGATCGAGTCCAGAGAATGGTAAGTAATATAAGCGGGGCGGATCGGGGGTTTGGTAATAGTGACATCACACTTGTGATTAAAGTGTACATTGTATACTGTACTAATCCACTGTCATTGACACGTGTGTTTGGTGTGACAGTAGAGCACGGAGACAGTATACTACACAGCAGGACTCACATGCAGTATGTCACAAATTGCTTTACTAATAACCACTGTGGAAACCATAAACTTGCGTGCCAGCACTGCTGAACATGGATTGAACTTAGAGAATGAAGGAGAGTCCACTTGTAGGGGACAATACCAGTGAACCTCCGGTATGGTAAGATAAATAAATAAATAATGTTGAGGAAAAACGGACCGTTATTCCAAAATATGTCATCTTGTATTTTACAAATGCAATCACGTATTATATACTTAGGTTACACGCCCTAATGCCATAACACATAATACTCGTATAGAGAAGTGGTTCAGAGTCTCTTTTTGGAGGAAAAATATTATTAATACTCGTATGTAGAAGTTGGTTAGTAAAATATGCCGTCCAAATGATAAAGATATTAGTCTTTAGCATAGAATGTGTAGATGAAATTAAGTTCACAATAAAAGTTCACCACACCAATGGACATTACAGCTTTGGTAAATTACAATTCCTAAGTATGTACTTGTAATACAAAACATACTATGTTTCTGCATATTACCCAAGTCAATGGTACTAGTACTAATAACTCTGGATAAACAGAAAATCATACATGTATACAAGTACTTTTTAAGTTCTTCTACAACTTACTGAGGTATAAACAGTATTACTCATGTATATTTGTATAGTTTTAAGTACAGCTACGTTCAAACGTTCATAGGTATGCGTACACTACAGTTAGAATTGATAATCTCAGAGAGACAGGCTGTACTTTGAAT
Organism: Bactericera cockerelli; assembly: GCA_024516035.1. Taxonomy (NCBI): domain Eukaryota; kingdom Metazoa; phylum Arthropoda; class Insecta; order Hemiptera; family Triozidae; genus Bactericera; species Bactericera cockerelli. Next base: position 22,563,776 of record CM044960.1, read on the forward strand.
TCATAAAATAAGACAGGCGGTAGGTACCTCCTAAGACCATCGTATTAGGCAGTATTTCATAATTATAGAACTACAACTTACGAGGCAGCATTTCAAATAGAACCTATTAAAAACAACTTCAATTAAATTCCATCTTCATTAATTATGTTTTTAATAAAACTCGTGTCTTGGTGCAGCATAGTGCATGCCCTGCTTACCATCCGAAACTTGAACGAGCAGTGCGTACTAGTTGTGTAGACAGCAGTGCGTATTAGTTGTGTAGACAACAGTGCGTACTAGTGTGTAGACAGCAGTGCGTATTTGTGTAGACAGCAGTGCGTATTAGTTGTGTGACAGCAGTGCGTATTAGTTGTGTAGACAGCAGTGTATATGTGCAGCATGTATTAGTTGTGTAGGCAGCAGTGCGTACTAGTTGTGTAGACAGCAGTGCGATCATATCAATCACCCTGTATACAATGTACACATCTCTTAATACTGAAGTAGTAATGTGTCTATGATTCAATTGGATTATAAAGAACTGGAAGCACAGGATAAGCGACTCAATCCGGATAAAAATGAGTCACAAGAACAACAGCGTGATGTTACTATCTTCCTAGAATGCTCCTGGACCTTGTCCGTCCATTTCAAGTTTATTTACTTTTTGATTTGAATGCCCTTTTTAAGTGCATAGTTATTTATTCCGGGTCTTTCACCCTCCATAACTTCACCAATATTGAGTGTGATATTAGCATAAATAATTTTAAAGTTGTATAGTAATATAAAAGATCGTTTTGAACGTGATCCCTCAAAGTACACTAAAATACGTTTGTGCTAGCGCCGTTCTTGAGATACCTATTCAAGTTTTAAAATGATTGCGCCAAATTGACGGTAGCCCTAAAGGACTATTGAAATCATAAACCAAAGAAAGCCTAAAGCCAACCCTCTCCAGGGTCACTGACCTAATTACCGCTTATTGTGACACCACGTGTCTATGTACGTCTTGCCATTGTTGCGAAATAAATCTTCCATCAGCAAAATTGTACAAAGACAACAAATTCTGAACCAGACTGCTTTTAATATCAACAGTTATAAAAGAGAAATTTGAAACGCTTGGAATTTCAACGGAGTGTTGTCATTAATGTGGTGCAGAAAAAATTCTGCTTGTGTATCTGACATTACGTCTTGTCTTCGGAAGCATACTTATTGCCCAATGAAATTGTTTGCCGACTTTGGTAACTTGACGTAAGCGGACTTGTAACCTAGCTGTAGGTCGAGGGTTTGGGGCCCTAGCATGGGTAATTTCAGTATGGCTGGTTTGTGGAATAACCCTTGACGAACACAGATATTTTGTTAACTATGAAATTGATAAGCAATGGTAAACTGATGATTACAATATTATGGAGAGGAATGTTCATGAATTGGAGGAGATTTTACCTTCGGGTAGTAAGTTGTGGATTCTTCTATCACTAGAAAATTTGCCTATACGCTAGAAGAAAATTATATATATTTCACTGAAGTATTCCTCTCCTTTCATGAGATTATTAACCATCAATGAGATCAAAAAAGGTAGAATTATGTGTCAGCTATGATGTACCTATAGCCTGTAGGCCCCCATACGGTATATAAGGCCAAACATGATCACAATAACTGGTCATCTCCCACTAGTTTACTGATACAATTTTCCTGGTAAGAAATGGAACGGAACAATCACATTCAAATTCAAAATACACCGAGCATACAACTTCGTTTTAAGTTAACTAGTTTTATTATCATAATAAATATAAGGTATGAATTCGGTATGATAATAGACGTTTTCATAAGAAAATAACACAGACCTCCGAACATTTTGGTTTGTATGAAATACTTTAGAAATACTCTTTTCATATAGAAGCACAGTTTATGTACATAGTCAATCAAATTTCACTCGTGCGGAAGTCTCAGAAACAGATCCACAGTTTCAGGAAATCCTGGAAATGAACTGTTAGACTAGCAGACAGTCTGAAAATATACATTAGTATAGTGTATACCTATTAATAATAATAATTATATGACTCAGGTCTCAATTTATGTTACATACATAATTATATTCATAGACTTAGCTCACCACGACAATTTTTTTAGTAGTAACCTATTATGATATCTAGGTCGTTATTTGAGATTGTCTTTTTAGGAATAACAAACCCTACCATTTATTCGCTAGAAATTTACTTACAGGAACTAGTCCATTCAACGAGCTCTTAACGGTGACTGAATTAGTGACCCATAGAATATTATAGACACTAAAGATTCTTAAATATTGTATTTAAGAATCTTTAGTGTCTATAATATGCCTCGGCCCGCCTTGCGGCCGAGGCAAAAAATCCTTTTTCGCCAATGGCAGGTGTTGTAGTGGGAATTTCGAAAAATCCCGTCTTATTGCACATCTAGACTATAAGACAAAGCTACCTACCAAATTTCAGCTTCCTAGGACTTACGGTTTGGGCTGTAGAGCGATGATCAGTCAGTCAGTCAGTGGTCAGTCAGTGACTTTGACATTTATATATTAAGATTAGATTAGAGGAACTCTCCCAACCTCTGAAAAATTGGAGGAAATATTTTACTTGTAAGGTGTTGTCCATGTTGTGTTGTTTATTCTTAAACCTTTCACATTATATTGAGAGATATTTATGTAAGTGAAACCCACAAAGATATCCTAAATCGCCGACGAATTTTAGTATGATTCAGAGCTCTTAACTCTTCTCGCCAAGTCGCCATGACGAAAAATGTGGAGCAGTGGGCGCAACACACTATGGCGTAGAGTGTAGACAATAAGGTGGTATGAGCTTTACCGGAACCTGGTATGAGTCAGCCATGTGTCCTATAGCAGGGGTTCCATGTGCCTGCCGCCTGATCGGGAACTAGAACAGTCGGTATTGTCGGTAATGCCTGTTTCGCATGTTTTCCAGACATTAAACCATGCGCATGCGCTCTTCAACAGGGACATCTCGTGGTTCAAGGCTACACTCGTAGTGCCGATTCTGTAGATAGGTGTTACGTGTTTTTCCAACATGTGATATTTTTTCAACATATGAGATCAAGGCTTCCATATGCTGTAAAAAACAGTTTCTCTAAACAATTCAGGTTAGTGGCTGATAATGTGTCCATTACGACTTATGTATGAATGTAGGTATGTTGGCAATTTTGACTTTTTCTGATAGGAAAGAAAACGCTCATACTACAAAAAACCGACATAAAACAATACTTTCTATCCTTAAAGGTAATAGAAAGTAAAAAAAAAGAAAAAAAAAAATTAAGAACAGCTGAAAATAGTGCTGGCAAAAAATGGATCTAACTTTTAAGCAATTCTGGAAGCTCAGGTTTCAAATCTAAGACGTGAAACCTTCGCCTGGGAAAGCTTAGTGCTTAACTGTTTAGGTTTAATTGGATACCTACCAAACTATCTCGGAAATGTTCACAAGTTGTATGAGGGGAAAAAAATAAAGAGATTCAATTCGTCTTTAGACCACATTTCGTTTTCACTCAAAATGTAGATATTGTCCTCAAGATGTAGTTTAGTCACCAGCAGTGCACTCTCCTTCTGTATTGCATGGTAGATACCCATTAGGTAGATCTTGAATGACATCTGACATTCTAATGACGTTAATGTTAACAACAATTTTGTTATCAACTTGCCCAAGGGGGGATACCACTAATATTTAAAACTCGTGAAACAAGTCTATCGTCAAGGAGATTTGAAGAACCATCCTTGAGGAGTAATGTGCAGACATGAAGGAGATTTTAAGCAGATTCCTTAAGGAGAAACTCTCTATTAAGAGTACAAGGAAAATACTTGTCACTTATTATTGAAGAGATATAGATATTTGGGATTTTTTTAAAATTTAATACATGGGAAAGAAAATAGTGAAGAAATATAGGTCATCTTGAACTGTTCTAACTTTCCACAAAAATAACACGAAAATATTTAAAAAAATCAACTTCTTTCAAAGAAAAAAACCCTCCATATGTATTATTATTTAGAATAAGTAGGCACCAAAATTACTGTCCAAAAATTATCAGGCCGTTACATCCTCGCCAATATCTATAAAACAACCTTGTGATAGGTAATCTCCGTATATCTGCTCAAGAAATGAATGAAACTAGAGATAGAAAGGAGAAGCTGGTATATTGATATTATGATACATGAGAACCTCTAGTATCTCTTGGTCTGTGAAAGCTGATCTGGGATATTGGCGGCACACGATGTAAAAAATAGGTGTTCGAAGTTAAAAATACATTCATAATATCTTTGTAAACTTGCTCATGGTTGGGATGGCTGGACAGTGGATTAGATAATAAACCAAATAGGAGGTTTATTCAAGCGATAAAACTAATGAAAGGAATGGTCGACAATCAGCTAGGAAGAAAAAGAGAAATTTAATAAAGGCAAAACTGTTCTCGTGAGTGTGGCGGCGTGAACCGCAGCTCTGAAGAGGTTGCTGAGATTAGAAAGTGGACAACAGTCTACGCTTACTACATTCTTAAAAAGTACACTCTTAGCCAAATGCCAAGGTCGTATTATACGGCACAGAAATGCATCCTGTAGCCAATACTTGTATTATAGCACAATGTTCAGATCATGCTACTCCGAGTCTTGCAGGAATAACCACTGGGCTTGTATGGTCTTTGTTGAGAAACTTTTTCTTCTTTACTTGCAATTCAGGCCTTACTGTTTCGATGTTCCGTGAGCTCTTTCCAGTTGTGGAATACAATGAAAATCTCCTTACTATTCACTCCTAACAGAAATTCTTTGCATTTCAGTTTATAAAAGTATGAAGAACTTTAACTCGACAAACGCCATTACTTTAGTCGTTGCATTTTTCTCGAATCTCTTTCATTTAGGTGATGCGTTATGAAAGTGTACTTGAGAGAAGGAAGAAGATACCAAGACAAGACATAAATATTATGCCCAGTATCCAGTGTAGAGAAATAACTTGAATAGCTGAAACACTATCGGAAGATTACCTCCGATATTCGACTAAGGGTTGGGTGGAAGAGATTGCCAAAGGCAATAACCCCACCCTTTAGTTAGGGCATCTGTATAAATTTTATCTTTTTCGTTTATTTTTTCTTGTTTATATTTATTTGTATTGTCAATTTTGTATTTTATTTTTTACCATTATTTATTTGTTTATAAATTATGTTCTTCTAATAAAGAGTTTAATAATAAAAAATACCGAAATGCAAGTTTTCCAAATGCAATCAAGTCTCATATATCTATTCTTTTAGTTTTCAGTTATAAAATAATGCAAATGGATTCAGAACTTGTAACGGTCTTTACTGTAACCCTATTGATTTACCTACTCTAGACTCTAGAGGTAACGTCAATTTAGGTATTTTACGGTACACAAAGTAGCAACACCTAACCTCTGATAAAACACGCTGTGTAAGCAGCAATTTCCAATGCACAACATGAAACCATTAAAATAAATTACTAACGAGCTCGTCGGGAAAATAGCACAGAGAAATATGGCTCAGAAGATTGAAACTTTGCGGTTGAGAGTGTACAACTCCCTAGTGTCTGTTGCTCCTATGCCAGACAGAATGCTTGGAACTCACTCTTCGGAGTATTCATTCAATTTAGCCGGAGTTTAGTATGGGGGTCATGTAAATTTAATTAATATCACCAGGTATACCATGTTCAGTAACTGAAAAATCAGTTTTTCGTGTGTTCTTCTCCAAATAAAACAATAACTGGAACAAAAGGTTCTGTTGAGCTCACAGGCTCCACAATGCTTCAATTATCTTCTCGGGTACATATTATAAGGCCCGTAAGTTATTTGCTATGCCCGCTAAACAATTATAATTATTAAAACCTATTCTAATTATCTCTCTATGATGGAGAGCTGCAGGTAACGCCACTTGCTGCAGGAACACGAGTGGAGGGTGGAGGGGGCGACTTCTCGGTGCAAGAGTATTTATTTCAAGTGAAAGGGAGACTCGACCTGGGATAGGTGTAATTTGCAAAGACTTATTGACCAAGTGGGACACTAAATTTCTTCCAATCCTCTTACTTCATGCGAGCGGGACTTTTGAGAATATTGTGAGCCAATGTGTAGTCACCGATCATAAGAAATAGCAAACGATAATGGCATTAATAGACTTTGCTTGGTTCGGTCGGTCGATCATTTTCAGCTCTACGCTGTACTTTCCCTTTCACGATTCAAAACTACTTCGGCTCTGACTGTAATTTTCAAGAGAAGATGTAAAAAGGAATGCCCGTAAATATAAAATGAAAGACGTATGTGTACAATTCTGGCAAATTAGAGAGTAAGAACTCAAGATGGGCTTAAGTTCTTAATCCGCTGGATGAGATATCTGAGCACATCGACTCATACATAATTGTATCAGATGAAATACCGACATCTGTGAATAGCTCTTAAACTATATTTTCTTCCAAGTTTGTTATAATATATGTATCAGCTGCAGTTGGTATGAAATAGACAAAGTATCACAATAAATATTTTGCATCAACTTATCCTCGTACTTGATAGGTATGGCGTAGGTCTGACTAAACAAAGAAAGGATGAAGAACAGCTCAGTACCTCGAGAACCAAAAGCTCAAGTGCTCCTCCCATTTTACAGCCCGACAGTTTGAAAAGTCTTGGATAGTATATTTCCTCCTTAACCAACCAGTTAAGTCTGGTTCTTATGACATTATTATGATTACAAAGGCACTATCATAACTTTTCATTTCATAAACTAAACCTGTTCACATTTATTTGCCCTTAATAGTTTCCCCAAAGTCATGCTGAGTCCGACACTCGCTATCTTAATGCCCCATCGTCTACTCAGTGCATTTCACATTTGCATATCTCGCAATTTGAAATATGTAATTATGTTTCTGGATTTTTTGCACGTATAGGTAGAGTGTAGACGTTGCCTGCTGTCGGTCTAATCCTCGTTTTTCCACTCAATTGTATGGTTCTGTTTGATATCCTTGCCACCAAATTTTAATGCAATATCTTCTGCTGAATTTACGTATATACTTCAGTGAGTGAGTCAACCAGTAAACAAAAATAAATAAATATTTTCCCCAGGTATCTACCTCAATTAATACAAAATATAGACAGTTTCGTACAATAGGTGCGAGTAAATACATGATAACATTGAATTTATAATATTAAAATTTCAATGCCACGGCGAGGCAACATCATGCTGATTTCATTTCATATAATGGTATTTTATTCATTTTTAGGATATGTTATAAGTACCCTGGTGCATATTATACTATTATACCCAATAATTCCTACACGGCAGATGCAAATATGGTATCACTTAACATATCTTCTGCTAAAAACAATATGCTCATCGTAAACATAAAATGCTAATGCTGTATGGTGCAATGGCTATGTACCAGATTTAAATACCAATTTAATTATTCAGATCCACTATAGTTATTTTTAAGTACAAGATGAAAAAAACCTGATTTTTTGAACTTTTTATAGATTCAATTTTGATTTTTCATTCGTACTTTTATGATGATTTAGTTGATTTGGTTCACCTGTGCATTAACTATAAAGGTTAGGAGGGTGTTGTAACCATGAAATTTTGACATAGATTTAGGAGACAAATCTGATTCCTGGGGTTTACAAATTATCTATAATATACATAAATGCAATATGTATTATATTTATTTAATTATGTATATGGTTTGCGTTATGCTTATTATTCAAACGATAGCAATTATAAACAACATAATTTTTTAAATGGAAATGGATTTTGCCAACCTAAAATTTTAATCAATCATCATCATTTCCTAAACCTTTTCCCGTTTAGACGGGGTCGGCGTTTCTCGATAGTCCGCCACTTGGTCCGATCATGCCTAGGGTGACCAGATTTTTTCGAAGCCGAAGCGGGACGTGGCCCGTTTTCGCGTTACCGGGGGGGGGTAGGTGAAAAGTTATAAATAGTCTGTTTAACAGTGTGTACACTAGCTCCCATGGCTTAATGGTCACTGCACTACTATTGTACGCGGGAGACCTGGGTTCAAATCCTGGCGGGGCAATAGCTTGTCACCGTGTATGTATGTCACTCAGCCTCGTGAGGACATAGAGTAGCTGTAGAGGCATTGCCTATAGCATGTAGGTAAAAATGCGATTAATGAGATTTGAAATTTTTAATAAAAAAGTAAGAAGAAAAAAAAACCATTTTTTTTTGTTAGTTTTTCGAAACGTTTGAAAAGTACGCTTTTTGGCGGCGCTCCTGGCGGTGCACTGGTACCTACCACTAAAATTAATAGACGAAATTGCGCTCTGTGTGTTTGGACCTACATTGAAAAAGAAAGAAAAAATACTAGCTTACGAAGTATGCTCGATCTTCGTTAGGTAATTATTAAATATTTCTTTATAATAAGATAAGGAAAGTAAAAAGCGGGACATTTTAATGATTTTGGTCAAAAGCGGGACATTTTAGCGTCCCGAAGAGATCGCTTGGGACAGCGGGACAAACGGCTCCAAAGCGGGACTGTCCCGCCGAAAGCGGGACGTATGGTCACCCTAATCATGCCACTCGTCACCTCTCATTCCCTTCTCTCTTGTATCACTATTCACACAATCCTCCCATCTCTTCTTTGGTCTACCTCTCTTTCTTCCTCCTCTCACCTCTATTTTCCAACTTTCTTACTCGCATAATTTTCGTCTCTTCTTTTGACATGCCCATACCATTGTCATGTTTTCCCTGTATCTTCGTTGTAACTTCCGTCACCTTGATTCTATTTCGAATTTGTTCGTTCCTTATTCTGTCCAATCTAGTTACTCCACAACTCCATATTAACATTCTCATTTCAGCCACTTCCAATCTGTTCTCATGTGCTTTCTTAAGGGGTCAAGTTTCAGCCTCGTATAGCATAGCAGGTCTAACAACAGTTTTATATGTATAGGTATTTTACCTTTCATTCGTAAACTCATTCTTCGATCACACCGTACTCCAGTCTGAACCTTTCATTATTGGTTTTCCTATCCTAGTAAAATCTTTTATTTTGAGCCCTCATACAACAAGGGGGCGTATTCTGCCCCACAGCTGTGCCCTTCATACGCCCTTGGAGCGAAATGAAAAGGTCATTTTCTACTCGAGTACATAGATGATGTCCTCTAGCGATCATGAGTAACTACATATTATGTGATGTGAATTATGATGTATGGACGACATAAATGATATAAAAATTATTAATATAAGGCATCAATTAATTAATAATTGAGTTGTAGGTAGTTCTAAAGCAAGTTCTTTACTATGTCCTTCCTCAGAACTTGACTAGTGACTAAAGAGCCAATGAGCGGCGGCGGAGTATCACACTCGGGATGGTGTTAAGTACAATATGAGTTGGAACAATTAGCGAGAGAAGAAATGCGACAGAACAGCCCTGAACACAAGCATTTTTTTATGGCTTGCCACACATTGCCAAGAGCTTTCATCTAGAACCGGATGACTCACCACAATGGTCCGCTATGCCGGTCTCCACAAGGAATGCTAGGCCTCCACCACACCACCAGACAACCTCTAGCATTCCACCAGGTCCAGACGAGAGTTATGAGAATCATTCGCGAACAAATTGCAAAACAAAGAAACTTGGAAAAGTTTAAAGAATCAAGAGCAGAGGTATTTATAAAGTGAATAATTATTTATAAAATGTTATATTGAGATTGCAGAGCATATTACTGTTCCAAGTTATAATTGTGTCTCACAAGTTTGGAATGCATGTGTGATTTCACAAGGTGCTAGACGGATTCTTACCGGTAAAGGTATGTACTTCTACCTAGTAGGCCGCAGGGTACATGGGTTCTTAACTAGAAGGCTGTATAGTGTATACTAGTGGAAGTAGTAAACACCGAACTAGAATACATTGCAGCAATAATAAAGTTCTGATTGTTGAATAATTATAGGACTTCTAATCCAGGGAGTGGGTCGCAGACACCCTTACCCTTTACACTTAATTATTCAGAATGGGATTCTTAAGGCTGACTCTTTTACGGCGATTTTTTCTTCTGTTAGGCGTTAATCTCAGGAAGAACTAACCAGTCAGCGACTTGCCACTACACCGTCAAACCAAGATATGAGTATTGGGTCTCTAGCATCGGATATCATCACGTACGACAGACTGTTTGCAGACATTGTAGCCTAATAATCCTGAAGCCATCTCAGTCCAATGACTTCTCCGCTCAAATATTTCGGCTGAAGACCGCAGTCACGGTTTTCATTTCTAGCAATTTACAACTAGATACCTGAGTGGGCACGATCCTATGAGATTAATTCATGTGGCTAAAATAATGAGTTTATAACTTTTAATGGTTGCAAATAATTTTTACCTGTATTTAATGGTCCTTAAATTACAAATTTCTTTCTTAGTTCGCAATGCCTCAATTAGGTACTTGAGTTACATTGAAAGAGGAATCAGTGTTGTAAATTCAAAGTTTCTAAGATTTTTATTCTAGGATAAGAGTCTAGGATCATTAAAAAGAGACTGATAAAAAATTTGAAACTTACAAAAATAAAATGCTGAGAAAAATATTTGGACTTCTGAAAATGGACGAGGAAACAAAATTAGGAAATTAGAGACATAAACAAAGACCCAGATATTGTTGGTGAAATAAAAAATGGAAGATTGCGATGGATAAGTCATATACCCAGAAAAAATTAAAACAACACAAATAGTCAAATATGGATGAATCACTCACATCGTCGAAGCTCGAGAGAGAGACCTAAGTCAAGGTAGAAGGATGCACTGAAATTGATGATAGGGCATAATACTGACACTTATTTGATCGTCCTCTTTGCATTTGAAAAAGTTCTTCCTTATTGGCTATGTAGACAGCAGAAGATACTTTCGAACAGAATTTAACTTCCTAGATATTGGAAATAAATACATAAATCTTCTTTTTCTCCTTTCACTTTGCTTTTTTCCAAATTTAATATACTTAGGGTTGGCATTGTTTAACCTCTTCCTTATGGTTGAGGTTGTTTGGTTCTGAAATTCCTAGTTCCACATTTTACTGCTGGAATACTTTCCTAACTTCAACCCTATAAAGGGCGCTAATGATTTGTGTTATTGTCTTTTGAATCAGTGAGTGAGTGAGTGTATGATGCATGAGGACAATCGGAGTAAATTCAAAAGCGAAAAATTGCTACACATAATTTTTTGTTCATAATGACAGAATGATCATAACAAACTTCAATGTTAGATGTAGATCGATCATCAAAGACTCAACATTATTAAATAAAGAGAGTAACAAATCAACTTACCCTGTTAATTTAGGTTTGTCTTCCACCCAAGTGCAACCTACATAAAGCCGGGCAACTTTTTTGTTTCTGCAAGGCCTGGAAGATAATTCTATGTTCTCTAGCAGCTCGGGTACTTACCTGAAAATAAATGAAAAGGTTGTTATTATTATTATTGTCACTTGAGTGTTTTAAGAGAAGCCAAGAATGAATGAGAGAATGATGGATCTAATGAGTAACTTCTTACCCTATTAGATACCTATTACTCCAATTAGATCATTCGTCTAAGTTATTACTGATTCGCTACTTCTTTAAAACAATATTTAAACAATTTAAAGATTGCCGAGTAGAAAAGACACTTTTAACTCCTTTTGATTTCCGTTCAACCAGGCCTCTACTTGACGTACTTTGATTTCCATATAATTAAATGTCAATTACCTTATCACAGTCGTTATCACTTATCTCGTTATCACATTCCTTATCAGGAATAAGTTCGATCCAGATGATAAATTGAGTTCAATTAGCAACATCTTGGATTTCAAGAGAAAAGAAAATACCTGCTGGTTTGAGCAGACTCTGTCTACATGAGCCTGAGCATCACGGCTATGACAGTGAACAGACGTCATCTACATACATGGCATGTACAACATATGTTATGTTCTACATGCTCCATGTTGTGTTTACCGGTCAGGCACTGCGAGTCAGTATCTCTGTTATTTATGCCATGTTGTATGTACATTACAACGCTGTATCTCTTATGATTCATGTAGGATGTACGTATAGAGACGAGGATGTTACTTGCAGAATAATCACATGTGAGGTTTTTCATTGCGCTAGAGTCGATCTCTGGCTCGTCGGATTCTAAACTCAAAAGTTACAGGTAATCCTCTTCAAGCATGACTGAGAGATTATAAATAGAATTAAACTTGGTTTGGAATCAACACAGGATTATTATTACCTCACAGATAAGCAGGATCTTGCTCACATAGAGAAGATCTTTTTTCCCTTTTTAATTTTAAATCAGAATCATACAAAATTATCACCAGGGGTACCAACAAAAAGATATCAGAATGATGTTTCTGTTTAGAATAAAAATGATTATAAATTTAATAACATGCCTAGCATGTAGATGGCTATGAGGGGAGGATAGGTCCAACATGTCCGTCAAAGAGATGTCGCGTCTACAAGAAGGGTAGAAAATTAAGATTACAAGAGACGTATTTATTCCATAAAAAATCCATTTCAAAAACTAGAAATTCGATAGAAGCTTCTCCAAATCCATCAATAAATCCTTTTCTAAGCCCTTAAGAGAAACCCTTTTAGGGTTGAATGACCTCTTTGTCCTGGAGTCACCTGTTCCAGAGACTAAATAATTGTTAGCTCTCTGATTCCAGCGACTCAGGGATTAAAGAACTCTGGAGTAAGGATGCCAGGTATGCGAGTGGAAATACACGAAGGTACCTATATTTCTTTACTTAGTATTCCAATAGGGTAATAATTTATTACTACCCAGATATCCAATCATGTAATCGGGGAACCTGTTCTGAGAAGGGGTGATGAATTCTTCTCCTTGGTCCTGTGGTTAGATGAATAAATAGAAAAGTATAGACAGGTATACCTTATATACAATATATACATAGATTCTCTCACCGAAGATTAAAAATCGATTTTAAGGATAGACATACGAGACACAGCAATAGCAGGGACATACGAGACACAGGTTAAGATTTGGTATTATTTGTATGGAAATTGATGAAGCATCTAATGGGAAGAGACTGCCTGATTTTATATAAGAGTTCCCTATGAAAGACTCAGCTACAAGTCTAATGAAGAGATTGATAGGGCTGTCTCAAGCTTCTCGAGAACTTAAATTCAATTTAATGAAGCGTTTTATAGCTGAACTAGCCGCTTTCCCGTGCAAAGACACTCGAACACATGCACACAGATATCTAGAACCAAGACTCAAGTTATACTATCCTAAATTATAATTATGTAGTTTTAAAGTTAGAGCGGTAGGTATAGGTACTACCTACCAAGTGCTAAGGAGCTCCGGAACTACAGCACCCCAGAGGAAAACACAATGAAAGTTATGACATATTTCTAGAATAATCCTATAAAGCCCAATTTAGGCCGGCTTATGTGGCAGCACCCCCAAAACATTTTTCCACCGACCGCACTTGCTACCTACGATATAGAACATGCAGTACCCACTATAATTAGTGTGAAAAAGTTGATAAAAATGATGATTTATGTGGAGCCGGGTGATTTGATCCCAGCATTTTAGTGCAATTTAAGGAATCTACTAAAAAACTTGGCCGACATGAAAATATCATGCTGACCTTGAAAAGTACCATGGACGCTGCTGGTCAGAATGATGACAATCTGAATATTATCGGCTGCTTGTAATTACATTTCCATAATTGTAATGTAATTACAGACCGACAGAGGGGAGTGCGAGAAGAGATATGGTCGATTGTTTGTAAACAGCGGGGAAAGGATTGTTATGGTGAATGATAATATTGAGTGATAACACATTATGTATAATCAATTAGAATGCAGGCCACCGCGCGCGGGTCTGTTTGTTTCGGTGAAGGTTGACACAGACGCCATGCGGGGAGATGAGAGGAGTCCCACGGTACTCTGCCCGGACAGGACTAGGTGACAGTCCTGTAGGTCCATTAAATATCCTCATTATGAAGATCACTTCTTCACTCTAAGATAATTTCCATGTAAAAGCTAGTCACGAGAACTGAGTAAGAGATGTTTAGGTTTAGAAAGAAGAGGGAAACATATTGTGCTGATGTTGTGACTTAAGACAAAATCATCATTATAGTGAACCGCATACCGTTATTCGGCATGACACAAATTCATAATGAATGGTTATTTCTAGTAAGCAGAATTAAATATTGAATCAAAACAATAATTTAATTCTAGAATGATTTTTTGTGAAACGGCTTTCAGCAAGTGAAAAATACGTGGATATAAGGTGAAGCTAATAATTTAAGGGTGCAACCATATTTGGAGAGCAATTTTAACATCAACTGAGGCTTGAACAACAGATTTCAAAAAACTCAGGGAAGGGGCGATATTAGAATTTTCAAAGAAATATCATGTAAGTATGGATTATACTGACAAGCATAAACTTAGAATACGAGTATTTATTTCCATTACCAGTTACCTGTAGGTACATCTAAGAGATAATAAAAATTTAGGGGAAACTGAAGATCATAAATTTATACATAGTTAAGTTATTTAAGTAAATTAACATAAAAGGCATTCACACGAAATGGAAGTCTATATTACTCCTGGTTTATCTGGTTATAAACAAAACATTATTTAATGTTCCTTAAAATGACTTTGAAACATATTTTCCAAAAACACTTGCAAACATCAATGATGAGAGCTGGAAATATAATATTAATAATTTATTATCATGAGGTACGTACAAGGTACAACAAGCTCTGTACTATAGGTACGTTTCTGTATCTACGTTTAGTAATTTATTATTCTGAGGATATACATGTATGTCGTGCTGTTTTATTATTCTTATTGCTGAGAATTGGGGGTGGACTTTGGTCTATTAATAATTATTAGGTATAATTTAAGAATATATTACAGAATAAAATGCAGAAAAACTAACAAGTGTGTCAATTCTATATGCTTGCCGGAAAACTGACGCACGCTCTGTAAGCATTCGCCTAAAATGTATTCTTATTTCGGGGAAATTTTGTCCGTACAATACTTACCAATAAATTATGTAAGAGCGTGTATAATAATATTATAGACGTACCAAACCGTTTACAATGAGTGTATATTATGTATACTGTATTCATTTTCCACCTGTGTTTACATGTGTTGTGAGAGCGAGCGTCACAGGTCTATAGATGTCTAGCTAGGTACAGTGGATACCTACTATTTACTGAGCACTAAACTGTTTATGCGAGCGTGATCTCTGGATTCTCTGGGTACCTATTGAAAAATACAATTACCCAGGGGAACACTGCTTGTATATGGAAATTAGTAAAACATAATTGCATCTTTTCTCTCATCGGGGACAATTCCATTGAAATCGAAGTCAGTTACAATTCTAGGAATCATGTATATTATGTGTCCTAAAATGGGATATATGTATATATTATGCTGGCATTATAAACAAAGCTAAACCTTATCCCTTTTTAATCCAACGGGGTTTAAGTTACTTTCATATGTGATAAATAACTCAATTCATGATCAAGAAATTTCATCCATGACGGGGCTATGAACAAGTAATTCAGAAGTAGATTGCTTGCGGTTGTATTTGTTTTCCCCCATAAGAATTGTATGAACTATTGAAGATTAATATTTAATAAAATAATATTTTGTACCGATCTGTCTTCCAAGAAGTACGAATATTGGTTATTACTTAATATTATGTACAATTGTACATACATATTATATAGATATGATTTTGTATTGTACCACGCTACCACGGGATGAAGAAGTATTCTAAATATGTTGGTAGAATTATGTGATTGAGCCTCCACAAGGAATAAATACTATGTTTCCTTTGTAGGTAGGTGTAAGTACAACGCCTACATCATGAAAATCCCCCTCAGTATTTAGGGTTTTCCTTATTGACTCAAGTGTTCCCCATGACTATTCTCTTTCCCATAAAGCCAGGAGCCCCAACACCCACACACGAAATAAGAAATGTGGGATGAGGTAGGTACACAAAACAATGACTTTGACAGTTGTCTATTTTTGGTTCCCCTACGGTTGGATCCTCTATCTGGGTTAAACCAATAACAGTAGGTACTGTCAGAAACAAACGATGTTTGGATTCAGATAGTGTTTCTATTAACCGATACCGAGAGCGTTAATTTTATCTGCTTCATAATTATTATGAAAATTATATTTAAAACGTTTCTTAAAAATAAAAGCACTGAGGAACTTGAGAAGATTGAGCCAAAGTAAATTTAGTACAATGTCTTTCTTTTTTCATCACCCTGGTATTTTTGGCTCTCTCGGTACCACTGCATTGAGAAGGGCTTTGATCCAAAATTCTAAATTTGAAATTATAGGTAGGTAATCTATAAATATTCTACATTAATCGTTATGATTGGGTTCTGACATCAAACCGATCACCATTTTAAACCAATCAGAAGTATAGCCCACTTCGTAATTTGTTATCCACTCGATGAAAACGTAATTTGTTATCCACTCCAAGTATTTCAGCACCAGTGTAGCGGGCTAGGTGGTTAATGAACCCCGAGGTCATGGCATCGATTCCCACCCGGTGAAAATATTTATGTGTACCCTAGTTAGGTATCTCAAACAAAATATTTGATTCCTAATTAGCTTGAATTCGAGCTAACTTTCTTCCCTGGTTTATTTCTACAGGGCATAACTTAAGTCGATAAATGTCCTAAAGAAGCTTGGTAAAAAAAATCAGGTAGAATGCTAATAGGTATTGTTACTGAGGCACATCCTCTAATACTTAACTGTGCCAACTAACTTCCTCTGCCATATGAACTGGGAGATGTATTTCCAAGAAACAGAATTAAAAACAATACTCTTGCCATTGAGTGCAAAAAAACATACTTCAAAATATGAGAGGTAAATAAACACAACTAAAGTAGTGCGAAAAGTACTTCAGGCATAGGACAATAAACTCCCATCTTATCTCTCAAGCAGAATGCGATAGCGTAAAGTTATTCCATATCTCTGGTATATCTGCTTCACAAGACCGTCATACACCTAACGGATTAGGACTGACGGATATTTGCCGGATACGGGAGTGCATAAATCACCCATGGGGTCTCGAGTTTACCAGAGCTGGTCCTACCAGGGTCGCAACCGCGGGCCTCATCTCACCAAAAAACTAAAATGGAATTTGGGTACTTACTTTGTGGCGTTTTTTTAGAAACAAAGAAGGGTTCTTAGAGAGATCATTTCACGGTCGTGTATGTTGATTTTAAGAACCAAACTACCACGATTAAGCTCTGTCATGTCAATAGGAAGTTACAAGGTGGATTAAACACGCATTATTTGCCATTATATGTTCAAGATGTGGTCAGCATTTTTCATACACCAAGCCTTTAATCAGCTGTCATCGATCAGACATTAATTTTGGTAGATGCTCTTACTCTCACGAGTAGTATGCTAGTACCTATATTACACGTTACACTCAACCATAGGGCTATATATAGCTAGTTCGATTTATTCGGCAACACAATAATAATCAGATATAAATCAAGGTTTTGAGCCCAAGGTCTAACATATTCTTGTCTTTTCCCCTACATCAATCATCACCTTGAGGCAAATGCACATGTATTAGAAATTAGAGACCAGCATTGTAGGCTTCATATTGTTACTGTAGTGGTCTAGCTTGAGCTGGTCTTCCAACCAGACCTCGCCCGCGCATTGAACAGCTCTGAAGTAACTGCACTGAGACTACTCACAAGTAAAGTGTGTTGCATTATCTTAGCCAGGTGAGTGGTTATAAGAGCCTCCACTGCTAATTCATGCGTGTATTTTTAATGACTGGTAGATAATGGGTTTCCCAAAGGCATAGATCACCAGGACACCTTAATTCTGTGTCTTGGAATCAAAGGTGTCAAGTAATTACTATGGGTTCTTGGAAACATCGTGCAAACGGTTGTTCTTTGACAGGAATAACTAATACAGTGAGTGAAAATATCCAGTGCATGAACTTGACTCCATAGAAGGATATAATTATATTCAGCAGTTAATTTTGGAAATCCTATTTATGTAGTGCAGTAACAGCGCTGTACGGGAATACATACGAAAGAAGAATAATATTAATAATATATTTTTGGAAGAGAAGCAGCCTCCGTGGCGTAATGGTTGTGACTACTGCCCGTAGTCCAGAGTTCCCGAGTTCAACTCCCGGCTGGGGCAGACTTTTCGAAGAAAATTCTGTTCCATCCAAACACGTGAGGCTGCCATTTTCCGGCCCTACCCAGGCTGGGTGAGGTTAATCTGGGTAGCTGGTACGATTCCCAGCGAATGGAGGGTAAAACCCCCGTCCTAATCCTGGACGTTAAATCAAATAGAATCGTTGGCGTTAGGAAGGGCATCCAGCCGTAAAAAATGTGCCAAAACCAATCAACCTCAACCATGAGGTTGAACAACGTCGACCCTGCTTGAGCGGGATAAGACAGAGTAAAAGAAGAAGAAGAAGAAGGTTCTTGGAAGAGAATCTATTCTGGAAAGAATGACAATTTAATCAAAAATATCATCGTCATCTGAAATCCATGGAAAAATATTTTAGAACTCCGATCAAAGGATTTAATTATCTCAATGAAGGGTGAAAGAGCAACCCTTGATTTGTTTTTCTAAGTGTAAGGACACCATGGTATACGAAAGAGCACAAAATAAATGCTTCGCATTGTATAGGTTTCCAGTTACACTAGGGGCCCTGCCTAATCTGGGTATTTGAAGAATTTGGAGATAAGATACCAATGATTGACAATGTGAGTGCCAGAAACAGTTACCAATACCAAAAATTCAACTGGGTCCAGTTCTGACCCGTAGAGTTTTACTATTACTAAAGACTCGATCATTTTAGCGCCAAGCGCTATTTTGCCATTCTGAAATACTGTATATTCTGCATTTGTATTAGAATTAGAAGTCACCCTCAATAAAATAATAATAGTCCTGGATGGATCGAATTATAACGCCTGGATAGATCGAATAAGCCCCCTTATATTCAGCAGTTTTAGGTGACATTATTATTTGGATTAGAGGAAAATCTTCCAAGTTTATACAGAAATGTAATTTGGCGCATCCACCATTTTCTTATTTTTTTCCGTGTCCCTGAAAAGACTTGAGCCGAACGAACATTTATAAACAAAATTTGATATAAAAAAAATATGATTTTTTTTAGTTCTCTAAATTAAAATAATGATTTTATATATTTTTAAATTTTCAAATACTAGTAGTCAGTAGTATTTGTTTTCCTCGTATAATACATTTGAGCTTTTGTTGACTTGTGTTTTTTAGTATCAATAAAATGCACGAACTCGATAATTAACAACGGAAATGGAACCGCAATATTTTTTTAAAGTAAAAAGATTTATCCACCCTACAAACCCATTAGCGTTGCTTCCAGTAAGGAAATGTGTAACAAAGACTTGCTAAGTGAGCTGGAGCTTTAATATTTTAATTCTAATAGGTTTCCTTTTTCTTCTAAACAATTTTTTTTTGGTGTTCAAGGTAGAGGAGAAGACGAGGTAAAGAAATTAGAGTGAGTAATGTGAGGTGAATTATAACATCGAAAATATTTTATTTTGTAACTGCACTAACGGCAATGTTAAATTTTGATAAGTTAAACAGCAGGACTAATTATAATAAAATAACACTCTTTAGTGGAAGGTAAAAACCAGGCGATTTTAATGCTCAAAGCATTTTCTACCACCTAACCCTCAGGTTCCTCAGAGTCTTATTATAACGTGATCACAAACTCAAATAAATGAGGAAAAATTCATGCACTGGGTGGTATTCGAACCAACGGATCCCTACGCTACCTGGATTACCACACTAGCGCCTTAACCACTTGACTACCAGTGCACAAGAGGACTAATATGCCTGTACCTAGGACTTCCTGTAAATTGTCTAAGTAGGGGTAATATTGTACCTTCAGCTGATCCGAATTTACTTCAGGAGTCTAGAGTCACGTGATTCATCTCTATATTTAGGTGTGAAATCACTCTTTCAAATCTAAACCAGCATTCAAACATTGCTACAATTTTTCTAATATTATTTTATCAATCCATGGTCCTTATCACGCCTGATCATCAGAATCAATTTGAAGAAGTACCTATAATAAAAGTTTTTTTTATTTATTTTGGGGGGTCTTATCTGATTTGTTAGGGACTTGTGGAGAGTTCAAGCCTTTCTAATGACATGGTTGATTTGTAAATTACGTAAAATAGTGACAGCATTAGTCAGAGGCAGAGCTCGCTGGAGAACACATCATACGCTCAGGGGCTTTCACAGAAAAAAAACGTGTTTCGGATTTACTGAAAACATAAAAATATGCGAAGTTTATAAAACATTATAAACGTAATTATCTAGCACCAATTTCTACCATGAGACTGAAATCAAACTTCCAAATAAAATAAAAGTCTGTCTTGTCCTGGAATCGAACTAGAGAGTTCCCACAGTCCTCCACATTGCTGAGGAAACATCTCTTGACTCAGACAGCATCATTTAATTTTCCTCAAGAAGCTTTAATTTTATTTTTATCTCAACACACAACTAATTCCTCTGGAATGGAATGGGTTTTCTATCATGTGTATATCTTGTGGTATGTTAATCTCCAGCCCCAGACACTGCTGGCTCTGTGTAGTGGCGACCCAAGAGAACAGAAGGAACTTCAACCAATTATTATTATTCAACTCCTCTTGGATTTTATTGCTCAAGAAGGACTAGGGAACAACACGAAGGTCTAATTAGAGTTGCGATAGGATAGGTACCTGTGAGAATGCAAGGGTTTTATGGATTTTATTTGTAGCCGACCACCGTGGTGAGATTCTTTTGATTCAGAGGTTCCTCTGGTTTGAATTCCGGCCGGGGCAGAATTTTCGGCTACTAGAATGGCATAATTGGCATAGTGACATACAATACGAGTAGGTATGACTGCTGTAGCAGCACCGGTAACTCAGAAGTCTTCACATCAAAGCGATCCGCGTTCGAGTTTAAACTGAGCAATTTTTATGGCCATGAAATTATAAACAGAAGCTTATTCCTTTCTTTAGGAGGATGCTATTGTTTACTCTTGTTTCAAGTTACACAAACACACCACTGTTTTTGGTAACCGTATAGAGATATTCCAACTTGTCTCACAGAATCACAAGAAATTATCGGTTGAGATTTAAGCAGGACATACTTATAACTTTTTTAAGGAAATACAAACAAAACCGGTCCACTACAGACCTACTCTAAAACACCGCGGCTAGTGTTATACACAAAAAAATGTATTGGCCTGTATTGGTTTTTTCAAGCATGTTTAAATAACAAATACTGCATTTATTTTCACTTGTTTTTGGAACAAAATACTGCAATATTTTCAATGCATTCTTCAAATAAAATATATTTTTTAACCCTCGTGTAGGTAATAACTAATTACATACCTATGTTAGGTTGAACTTACACATTTAGTGCAGGTAAAAATAAAATATGAACTTAAATTATTTTTTTTTCGTTTTTTTTTTTTTATCATTCCATGTTTAGAAAAAGTTAAGGAATGAACTAAAGGAGCCAATTATTTTAATCCTGGTCCTTTTATTTTTATCTCAGAAATAAATCAGTTGGAAGAATGTTATGATTAAAAAAACATCATAACTACCCTGAAACCATTCGATAAAACATCAAACACGGGACTCTGATGATAAATTGTCTCGTGTGTAATGTTTGACTAAAATATATGCATGTTGTAGGTATGTATGCTATGTACGAGTACTATAGTTGAAACTAATTTTGTCGGACATACTCGTCACCTTGCCTCAAGAGGAAGTTCTACGTAACTACCATTAAATTTATGAGGAATTTAAATGTTTAGCAAGATTTGGGAGTATAATCAGGAATATTTGTAGGTATTTAGGAACATAATACTTCGAAACACAAGACTCTGGTTATGGATTGCTATAGCCTATTCGTCCATCTTTCCCTGAATGAGTTCCTGACAGATGGCCCTGAAGTATCTTTCATTTTCCTTAAGGAAGTTTTTTTCGAAAAGTACAGCAAGTTCCCATAGTAGTATAGTTACTCCGTGCTCTCCCAGTGAGGTATGTAACTCACTGAAATTCACAGATTCGACAGAGAAAGTTCCAGGTCTACATAAACATCACCGGGAATAGTTGGCCCATCTCAAACATTTCGACTTCAACTTATCCGCAACTGATGTGCACACTTATGTAGATAGGTAGTAAGTAGTATAGACTGATATATCATACTCGTGGTTAGAATTCAAAATGCTCAGAACACTGTAAATGCTACAGGTACTTCATTTAGACTGCCAATCACATTAAGCTTAAGGAAACCTTAAATTTATAATAAACAATGTCTTCAAAAAGTAAGAAAAAAACACCAATAATGTGTAGTTTTTCAATGAAGCTTTTGTTGGTAGCATGCACGAAATCGCGGTCCTGTGAAATCGGCGAAAAACTTACAACCCTGTGAATAATATTACCTAACAGTACTCTTGTGGTTGGGGAGAAACCAGTGTATAACAAGTAGAACCATAAAGTATAAGCTGAGTACTTCAAATATGAATAGGGGTACTTCAGCTTCTGTCAAGTTACCAACCAGGGCAAATTTGACATTTATTGAAATCTAATTCTACATGAACTCATTTGTTTTTATTTACCAAATTAATTTCAAGAGGAATTAATTTCTATGGGATTACACAGAATTATAATGATAATGACTCATCTTAGTTACTCTAAAGATTGTGGAATTTGTGGATCATTTGAATCATCACCATTATTTTAAATAAATGGACTTCAAAATATTGATAAATAACATTGTTTAATTATGATGTCATTTAAAGAACGCTAATGGAACATTAAAGAAATGGTAATGCTAACGAACGTTTGTAATTAGAAACCTATATGTATAAAAGATAAGGCACAATAAGTACATGCCAAATTTAAAATGTCACAAACATGTGATCGTGATCCTTGCTGAAGGACATTATTGCTTTTAGAGAGGCTCATTGTTAAGCTCTATCTCAAAATAATATAATACATTAGATTCTATTATTCTCAAGAGGTATCTTGTAGTGTTGAGTTTATTTAACATGGATTATTACTTCAAGTACCTAGTTATTTGATTTTCATTTTACATATTTTCGAATATTCCGATGTTCGTCTAAAGTTAAGCGATTGTACATATACCATATACAATTATATAATACATACTATGAATGTATATTATATTTAATATTTCAGTCCGGTGAAATATTAATTTTATTATGATTAAGCAATAATTATTATTGATAAATATACATATTTCATAATTATGAATATGGACAATGGACATAGCTCAGTCATTAAGTAAAATACAATTATTTTTTCACAACATTCTTTTTATTCTTTCTAATTGAAGGGACAAAACTTTGAAAGATAAGTCCATACATGTTAGTAATGAAGGATATACTTTTACCGGAAATTACATTCATAACCAATAACCATCAGATCTTAATTGCATGCCAGGCAATAGACTAGATAAGGTACTCAACTGGTAAAAGTAATCAGCGGGGTCGATTTCCGCTTGGGGATACATTTGTAATAAAAATAATTTGACCAATTGCCAGTGTAGGTCAGATCTAAAGATTTTATGCATAAATGATATCAATCTATATTAAAATCATAAACTAAAAAAAAAAAAATCCGAAAAATTCGACCACTTGTTGGGTTCTTGGGAGGGAAGAGCCGGCTTGAATGAAATGCACACACAAACTTTTAGTCTCAAACTCTTAGCCTCGGAATGTATCTTGTCAAGCTTTTCTACACAATCTAGGGGTGAAAATGAAATCATATCTTACCGGGTCCAAATCCGAATCCCAAAGCTCCTTCAAATCATTTGCCTCGATGTCGTAGAAAGTTTTATCAATCGTAAAATCCATGATTGTGCACCAGTTGCCAAATCTAATCGCACCCAAGAGAACCGTCCGGAACACCAAAGCACGATGAAAATTTTAGCACACTCGAATTACTTAAATAATCGCACTTGAGAAAAATAAATAAATTAATAATATTTTTTTTTTAATTCCGTCGCCGGGTTACGAACTCCATTCACGTGCCGTGAAGAAGTTGAGAGAACTACCTGTTGCGGGTCGAGACTTGAGATGCCGGAACGCTCTGATAACAGAGGGAATTTCTCGCGGAGTAGAAAAATCCCACAAGGAAAAATTCCCTCTTCTTTTTTATCATTCACACTTTTAAAAGACAGGCTGAAAACAATCTGAGTGTTTGCTCTAGCACTTTTTTCTCTCTCTCGATTTATGATCGATTTGTTGCAATTAAGAACAGAAAAATAAATTTGAAACTATAGCATAAAGAACAACACGATAGATATTTTTCTTAAGAAACTATTTACTTTTATTTGTACATCACTATATTTGGTCTCAATAAGGGTACAAAACAGGCAACTATTACTAAAATAAACCGTCTGAACAATAATAGTAAAATTGTTACAGTCACGTGGTCTAATTTGATGCACACCCATAGTCAACAGGCTAGTCGCGAGTTCTTCTTTCTTGGCCAATACACGGTATGTTCCATACTTGACTACATTTACATTATATAAATAAAAAATTATAAACAAAATTTGGTAAAAGGAAATTATACAAACCTTTTTTTGACCAAATGGCTGAATAATTGTCCATTTAACGCCCAAAATAGTATAAGATCGACAGCTATTTTTTTCCTAAACTTACGGTACGATTTTATAAGTCAGAAATGCCTTAAATTTGGTTCAGAGTTCTTTTAAAATCACTTTAATATTTCGCCTATGCGACTATATCTAGGCTACATCTGTATAAATTTCATCAAATCTGTCAAGTAGTTCCAAGTAAGACTAAATTATTTTTATAAAATGTATAGGAGCTCTGAATATTTCATCATAAAAATAGTATACATATTCTTATTTACATTGTAATTTTCATAAATAATTTGTACATTTTTGATTTTTCTATGTATAAACTTTCAAAAAGTTAAAATTAAATAAATACAAGTTGTTATCTAACGAATAACAACAAGGCCACAATGGGATGAACATACTAGCACCCAGTTCAGTACTCAACAGAGAGAAGAAGTGAAAATCGAACGAGGCGGCATAAGCTACGTTGAGTAGATTTGAACGTCCCTAAACGGGATAGTAAGTAATCGTTTAGGTGTACTACCGCCATGGTTATTTTACAATTTTGAAGAATCGCTAACACAATAACGTAAAAAAATAATACATTGAACAGAGATAATATTGGTATTGAGACATGGTATTTTTCTGATTATTTCAATGTGGGATCAACCCTATTCATGACATTAGGCTTCTCTTTTTGAGACTTCCTTACACACAAAAAAAAAAAAACAAGTAGATGGATTATCGTTTTGCTGTATTATTTCCACACAAAAGCGTATACACTTACACATATCCCGAGCGTAGGGATCTTAGTTTCTAGTAAAGATCACAATTTTCCATGTGTCCGTGCACATTAAATTTATTCGAATCGGAGGGTCTGCAGAAAAATTGAACACTATATGTCTGGCTGGACGACTATAAACAGGGAGGACACCAGCAGTCTGGCTGGGGGACTATAAACGGGGATTAGACCAGCATTGGTTTGGTTCAGGGGGACCTTGTCAATTATTAGCCTCCTTGTAAAGTGCTGAGTCATTCCTCCACTGTCTGGCTACCCTCGTTCACAATGACGCCACAATATGATGATGATGATGATACTGTTTACTATAAACTGTAATCCGTACACTCCGGATAAGTGTGCACATACTTTTACGTTGCAATTTCATTGAAATGATCGCGACAAAATACATGAGACTATCAGAATGATTCTACTAGCCGGGGTGGCTACTCGTGTACACCTCCATCTGGTGGGGGTGGCTACTCATCCACCCACACGTACATGCCCTTGCTCTACACCTCCATGGGGTGGGATAGCTACTCATGTACACCTCCATGGGGTGGGGGTGGCTACTCATGTACACCTCCATGGGGTGGGGGTGGCTACTCATCCACCCACACGTACATGCCCTTACTCTACACCTCCATGGGGTGGGGTTGGCTACTCATCCACCCACACGTACATGCCCTTGCCCTACACCTCCATCTGGTGGGGGTAGCTACTCATCCACCAACACGTACATGCCCTTGCTCTACACCTCCATGGCTACTCATCCACCCACACGTACATGCCCTTGCTCTACACCTCCATGGCTACTCGTCCACCCACACGTACATGCCCTTGCTCGTGTACACCTCCTCCATATGATGCGTCTGCTCGGACAGCTCCTCCTCCACTTGCTCCACTGATTCCGTCTCCACCACCTCCTCCATCTCCGCGTCCTCACTGGTAATCATACAACACCAAGTTAGTGTGAGTCAACGTTTGTTTGTAGAAAAATAGAAGTGCGTTTTGCAGATTTTTTATAATTCGTAGCCATGCAACAGCCAAATACTTGTGATACAGAAGAAAGCGAGCAAAATTTCATCTTCGGACCGCACAATATTTTTTATTTAATTGTGTACTTTGTATGTTTTAGAATTTTTAGATAAATATTCGTTATGATATGATATGATAGTACTCTTTAGTGGAAGGTAACCACCAGGCGAGGTTCATGCTCAAAGCATTTTCTACCACCTAACCCTCAGAGTCTTATTATTATGTGGTCACAAACTCAAATTAATGAAGAAAAATTCGTGCACTGGGTGGGATTCGAACCAACGGATCCCTACGCTACCTGGATTACCAGACTAGCGCGTTAACCACTTGACTACCAGGGCACTGAGTTATCATATCGTTTATTCTATGGACTCTATCTAAGTCTAGAACCACAAGTTCGACTGTCCTGAAAATTATGCTGTCGGAATCCTCGTTAAATTATACATAAGAAACAACTACTATCACTACATTTCCGTAACCAACTTGGAGGATATGACAGTCATGTATCAAAAATCCCTTAAACTCGTAAGGGAAAACTAGGAAGTAGAAACCCTGTTTGTGCCTTGGTATATAAAAGTTATCATACTTGTGTTAATCACAATCGTGATATCACAATAACTCAAATTCGGTTTACTAAATTTATGCTTAACTAGGGACTTGAACCACCGACCTCCAGTTTATAAGTCCTCCGCCTACACATAACTGAGTCCCATTTTTCGTACAGAACTATAATACAAAATCCACGTACATACGGATACATATACTATTTTTTAACCACAAACAATATACTCATTTAATAATAATAATTAACGAACTGTCTTTAATACAATATCAATCTATATTAACACGACCACAGTGGCTGTATGGTAATTCCCATGATAAGGAGAATAACCAATGCAAAGAAAAAGTCCTCCGCCTTATCGATCAGACTACTGAAGTCGGTTGTGCTTTGGTATATGTTAGACTGTTAAGTTACCTGGTCTCACTGCCGAAGGTCTGGGAGTTCTCACTGTTGGGTATGTGGGCTCTGCGCTTCCTCCTGGGCCGAGGGGGCGGGGACATAGCCTCGGGCCTGTCGTACTCCATCTTCTCTGTCTTCACTCGGGGGGTCATCACGCCTGAGGATGTGGAGGAAGAGAATCTTAGCACAGTAATACTTACTATTTAGTATCAGCCGGGTAGAGAACTATTTAGTATCCTCAAGTAATACCAACGTGCTTCCAGGAAATAATAAAGAAGAAGGGGGGGGTTTTTAGCAGGTGAGCCGACAGAATTGGTGCCCTTCAAGAGGGGTGACACACCATACCCTGCCGGCAAGTCCCGCATATCCTTCAGCACTAGAGCTCTTGCTGAAGGAATCTTATAAGAATTTCCTCCTCAAAAAAAAAAAAAAAAAAAAAAAAAAAAAAAAAAAAAGAAGCCGGGTAGAGATGCGGCTGCCAGGTCTAGGCTCATGAAGATTTCATGTCACGTGATGAATTTCCACCAATCACAGAGCTCCAAAATGATCATGTGTCTTTACATCTACATGAGCCGGGACTTGGCAGGACGACCCCACCATTAGAGCCTGCATCACTATTTTCGATATTTCGCAAACTGTTAGCGTAATGGGACTCCCTGTCTCAAGCCGGGTAAGGAATAACTAGGATCATGATGATTCGAATTGAATGGTCACCCGTCCAACTCCTAACCTCGCTGTACGTTGTTTAACTTCAGTGACAGAAAGAGAACTATTAGTATTCATATCAGCTTTGGCTCACAATATTTTCGATACTGATGGATTATCCAAGACAGTATATCGATACTTCTTCCAATACTTTGCCTTCTCTAAAAGCAGGATCGACGATTGTCCTCAAAGTTTTCATCCTTCACATAATTTGCTTACCTATGAAATAGACAAGAACTGTTTGAATGCGGAGTAAAGGTACTTTTCAGTCTTATCTCGGCAGTATAAACAAGAATTGAATGGGTGAGTAGAAGAACCAGGAATGTCAAAAATCGACTTTTCAGGAAAGCAAAAATAAGACAGACATTATCATGCTAATGAGTATGCTTCCCCCACTTTAAAATCGAAAAAAATTATACTTATAAGGGGTATTTCTCCTTCATATTCACAGAGATGATAGAAAAGAGTACATTCCTTCTTATTCTACGAAGAAAAAAAATAATCGATTTTTGACATTCCTGGTTCTTCTACTCACCCTTTAAATTATTCTATTCTATTACTATGATACTCCTCTTGAACATTATTACATTTTTCAGAAGAAAGATCTGTGTTTCAGTGCCTAGGTCTATCAGTAGTGGCTTACCAGTTTGGTGCCCACTAGGTCTATCAGTAGTAGCTTACCAGTTTGGTTCCCACTGATGGTCAGGTACTCCCTAGGGTCTACGTTGTGCGTGTTCAGATGCCTCTTCATGTCGGAGCGGACACGGAACAGCTTGTTACACACGGGACAGAAGTGGGGCTTCTCTCCCGTGTGGATGCGGCGATGGTTCTGGAACATTCCAATTGTAACAAGAACATTATTTAAAAAAAAAAAGTTATCAAATTTGTGTTAATCACTTTCGTGATATCACAACTACTCAAACTTGCTTTACTAAATACACGCTGAAACCGGAACTTGAACCACCGACCTCCAGGTTCAAAGTCCGCCTGCCTTATCGATCAAGCTACTGAGGTCGGTTAAGAACATTATTATAAACAATTTTATACATACATAAATATTGATAATAGCGAAAAATAGGAATCAAGTGAAGGGGGGAAAAAATACAGATGCAAAAAAACAGTTAAAAATAAAAATTCAAGAATAAAGTTGGTGAAAAGGAAGGAAAGGCATTTCTTTTATACACTCTTGTATCCAGGTTTTTCTGATAATAAGATTATTTTCCAATATATGTAGAGATGTAAATTTGACCTGAATTTTGCTTTCGAGAAATTTCTAATATTAGAAATCGCAAGTATTGTGTTCCTTTTTGGAAAAAAAAAAAAAATATTTTCTATTATATTCAGGTTTGACTGTATTTGGTAATATGACTATCTTTGGTAATATAAAGGCGTCTGTCCTGGTAGCTCAGTGGTAAAGGCGGCACTCTGTGAATCCATAGATTCAAGAGGTCGCGGGTTCGAAACCCAGCCGGGACATGACAAGTTATCTTCCCATTTGGAATTTTTACCACATAGTAATAAGTCTTGAACTTACTGCTGGAATAATGGGACTTAATAGTCCTAATCGGGCAGTATAAATAAGGCGATATTATTATATTATTATTACCTGCAGGTAGGAGCTGGCGCGGAAAGCCTTGTGGCAGAACTCGCACTGGTAGTTCCTCTCCCCGGTGTGGATCCTCCTGTGCACCACGAGCGAGTACTTGCGGGCGAAGTCCTTGCCACAGTACTCGCACTGGAAGGCCTTCACGTCGGAGTGGAGGGAGGTCTTGTGGTACTTGAGGTCGCCCCACTGCCGGAAGGCGCGGCCGCACAGCTCACACGGGTACGGCTTGGTGCCTTCGTGTATCCGACTGTGAACCTGCGACAGTAAGGTAATAAATAAATAAACAAATGAGTTTCTTTGTGTTATTATATCACAATTTTAGTGGGTAGCGCAGAATTATAGGATTTTTCCATATCTTTATTATCCTAACATCTTTAATAAATAAAAAAAAATAGGATAATATTATCCTAATATTTTTTTTTTCCTTCACATTATTAATTGCAATTTATGTTATATTTTTCTATATTCAATAATATAAAATCATGTAAAATTTACAATAAATAAAGAGGTGCTATATTAAACTGTTAGCGTAATGGGACTTCTTGTCTCGAGCCGACAGTCTAAATAAAGCACTACTATACTATACTATATCTTATTTTTGCCTATAATTCCGCCACTGGTCGCTGCTCACATTAAAGCAGCTACTCATTTTTCCTCACGAGGTATGAGTGGACCCCGAACATCCAAGTACAGAGCAGAAAAAATCCTCCCCCCGCTGGGAATCGAACCCAGGTCACCATGTGTGCAATGCCTAGCGCGCTAACTCACTCTGCCACAGTGACTACTTAGTAAGGTAATAACTGAAATGAGACTTTTTTTTTAATACACTATCACATCTATAGAAGGTTGTGGATATGATCCATGCCACTGACATGTGGTAGAATACCAAGCATGCAGGCTGCATTGCCCCGTTGAATCCCTATGGATATTCTCTGCAAAAATAATGTTAATTTTAATTTAGAATACAAAAATGCGACATTGAAACTTTGTCACACTTCGCCTCTGATAACACAAAGAGGCGTAAACAACATTTTCGAAATTTTACAGGAGAGCCAAAATGAGTTTTCTTGTGCATAAATTTTCTGTTCACGGTAGGAACATTATCACTTCCCTGTACCCGTGAATGACCATACGAACTTTTTCTGTTGCCAAATTTGATTATTTAACTGTGACTATCGATTTACGCCTATTTCATTTGTCTGAAAAAGAGAAAATGAGGGATACGCCTGATTTCAATTTTTGTTGTATCTTTTCTTTGGATTATAATTGGATTACGTCTATTTGTGAGAACAAAATATAGCACAAGTAGACTCAATCCAAGCAATAAAACCGATTTCAAAAATTTGTGGTTTACGCCTCTTTGTGTTATCAGAGGCGACTTGAGGAGTTTTGTGGAAACTTTGTGACTGAGTTTTGTTTTTCGCTGTGACCAATGAAAAATGTGTAAAACAAGACGAGAATTAAAAATTCGTAATGAAATTTTCAAAAACACCTAACAACAAAAAAATCTTGCCATCATTTTACTTGTGAACCACCCTGTATAAACAAAAGAGCTGAGTTACCTTGAGGGCAGTGGAGCTGAAGAAGCTTTTCCCGCAGTTGTCACACATGTGTGGCTTCTCTCCTGTGTGGGTGCGGAGGTGATAAACCAGCGTGTTTCTGTACTTGAACTCCCGGTTACAATACTGGCAGATCAGCTGTTTTTTCTCTGAAAAGGAAACAGAACACAAGAGGTTGAATCATTGTTTCTGATCTATAGATCATAGTGAAAAAAATACTCCGATCAATCTGAAAATCGAATTCA
This sequence comes from Bactericera cockerelli, assembly GCA_024516035.1. NCBI lineage: Eukaryota > Metazoa > Arthropoda > Insecta > Hemiptera > Triozidae > Bactericera > Bactericera cockerelli. The sequence continues at coordinate 22,595,262 of CM044960.1, forward strand.
TTATTCATCATCATGGGGTAGCGTCATCGTGAATGATGGTAGCCAGACAGTAGAGGAATGACTCAGCACTTCTACCACTTTCTTTACAAGGAGGCTAATAATTGACAAGGGCCCCCAGAACCAAGCCAATGCTGGTCAACTCCCTGTTTATAGTCCCCCAGCCAGACTGCTGGTCTACTCCCTGTTTATTATTATCACGCTAAAATGTCCTCCAATCCTACAGCATTGATTGATTCTCTTTCGAGTAATTCATGATTTTTTTAAAATTAAAAGAGGAATTTGCTTTAAAAGTGAAGGAATATTCTTTAAGAAGAGATAAAAAAATCTTTCTACTTTTAAAGTAAATCTTCATTTATTATTTCACTTATTAATTGTTACCTCTCTTGGACGACCTTTCTCGTTTGACTTTGGCTTTCTCAGGTTTCTCCTCGAGCAGGACGACAGTTCCCTTCCAGTCTTCAGTGGAGGAGGCTGCTATGATCTCATCCTCTGTGGAAGCTTCGTGAATTGGCACCAGGGTGACGTTGATGGTTTTGTTGTCGTGAAGTGCACCACCTGTGTCGATGGGACATTATAATTTTATTAAACATAAAAAACATTATTCAGGGCATCATCATTTGGATGACAACCCAAAACGCTTGCAGCATTGCCTCGTTGAACTGCAAGGTATATCTGTTGCAGCAAATAATTTCCCGATCTTGGGTCTCCAGTCTTTTTTACAATGGATCTTTTCAGTTCTTCTAGCCATTGTTTAGCTTCTTTACAAATCGGCCCCATTGTTTCAATTGCAAAAGCTTTCAAAATGTAATTCTGTCTTTCTAGATGGAGATATTTTCTATGTTTATTTACACATGCTCTCTCTGCGGCTGCTGAACATTATACTATATTTTAACATATATATTTACATTTCAGGGCCAAATTATAAAAAAAATAATTAGATTTAATCTAAGTGGACACTATCCCTGAACTTCCCTCTAATTGTGCAACGCTTCATGCTCCACTCTTTCCTTGGGATCAAATGAGATCGAACCCCACTGACTTGGGGACTCTTTACTCTTCTTCTTTTTAAAAAAATCGCATTTAAAATTCCGAGATGAAAGGTTGCGCAACAAATTGTAGCTCTTAGTGAGATCCTGGGCTAACTTTTCTAAAGCCATATTGAAAAAAAAGGTTGCGCAACAAAATGTTGGACTTAGTGAGATCCTGGGTTAACTTTTCTAAAGCCATACCAGATGGCTAACTCACCCGCCAGCTGTACATTGATGGTCTCGAATGTTTCGTAGTGCTGAGCTGTCATGTTGGGATCCAGCACCTCTGTGTAGTGGTTGGAGGGGAGGTAGGTAGAGGAGGTCTGCTGGGACAGAAGAGTTGTGCCCAGAGGTGACCAGGACCTGAGAGTGAATCACATCCAGAGAGAGAGAGAAAAAAAAATGTTTTATTTATTATAAAAAAATAGAACAAAGATGCTGTCAGCATTTTTGCTGATTGCCAGTAGACAGCATATCCATCAGTAAAATACATTTTTTTTTCTTCCTAGAAACATTTTTCTTCTTCTTCTTTTTCTTCCTGTTTTTTTTTCGCATTTTTTTTTTTTTTTTTTTTTTTTTTTCATATTCCATGGATGTGGTTATGAATGATGTGTATTGAAAAACAGCTGCTCACCTCGAAATATGTTTAGGGTGAAACTAATAGACAATTTTTTATAGCTTTGTGGAAATTAATCTTAATTTTGTGCATACCCATAAGTGAAATTGAATGAAAAATTTGTAACCTAATAAGTCAATGGTTTATTTGCTAGGATCCGTTGGTTCGAATTTTTCCTCATTTAAACATGCAACATTAAAAATTTGGGACACAAGGAATTTGGTTTGGTATATTGCATTAAGAAGTCCTTCTGAATTTGGCGAAGAGGTTGAGAACACCTCTGACAATTGATTTTATTTGGTATATTAAGTCAAACAAAAGTCCTTCTAAAATTATTTGAGTAGGTATATGACGACATAATAATAAGACTCTGAGGGTTAGGTGGTAGAAAATGCTAACCTAGCCTGGTGTTTACCTTCCACTAAAGTGTATTATTATTATTATGGTGTCAACTTGTTAGTTTTGATTGTTCAGAATACTCGTACATAAGTTAAAATACCCTAGTCACCGTGGCAGAGTGAGTTAGCGCGCTAGGCATTGCACGCATGGTGACCTGGGTTCGATTCCCAGCGGGGCAGTAATTTTTCTGCTCTGTACTTGGACGTTCGTGGTCCACTCATACCTCGTGAGGAAAAATGAGTAGTTACTTGTATGAGTAACGACCAGTGGCGGCATTACCAGAGTAAAAAGAAATTAATGTAATAGAATTCGAAAAGTACAGGAGGCTCTTAGTAATGCTGCGCTACCCACAAAAATTGTGAAGAGGCCTTGTGCTTCACCACAAATAAAAAATCATACATACTCTAATATCATACATAAGTTAAAATACCCAAACTTCTTTTCCTCGAAAAGAACCTAAATCATTCTTCAGTGTAGCACTGTTGCATGCTTCAGTGTAGCACAATGTTGCTCACCTGATGACAATGCAGCACTGTTGCATGCTACATGTTGCTCACCTGATGACAATGTTCGACTTGTCCTCGTCCGGGATAATGTTGACCACATGCCGCAGCCCCTCCATCATATCCTCGGGTTCACTGAACTCCTCCTCCAGCTTGGTGTGGGCTGCGGCCACATGTGCGTCCAGAGCCTTCTGGCGGCGGAAGCTGCGGCTACACCTGCGGCACGGGTAGGGGCCAGTAGGGGGCTCGGACTTGACCACTGTGTACATCATCTGGCCTGCGGTCGGGTCCTCCTCCTCCTTGTCTGTTGAGTTCGTATTGAGCTCGCTATAATCTGAATCAAAATGTACATGGAATATTTTATAAATCGTACATGAAGCGGTTTTTTTATTTGATCGAAGCGAACCGAAGCTGACCTGGTCACTGAAATTCACTTTTTTTAATTTGACCGGACCGAAAAATCCTGACCAGAGTGGACCGGCTCGTTCGTTCGGTCATGGCGTTTGGTTCGGTAAGAAGTAGATGAAGTGGAAGATTTCAAAAATGTAAACAAACACCGATATCTTTAATGTAAACAAACCAGAGTTCCAAAAATCACTTTTTTTTATTCTTCAAATTTTGGTTGACCAGAGCTGACTGTTCGGTCTTGTTCAGGCTTTTCGTTCAACTAAAAAAAAAAAAAACCGCTTATGGAGTTATCTCTACCTATTACCTACATTTTATACAATATAGATGTTTATTTTTATTTCATATATGCTAATAGACAATTTTAATATGTAGTTATACTAATAATGATACCAACTCTGATATGCAAATAATTGAACATCTAGTCAACATTAAATAATTTGACCGTGACCGAGTGAGTTAGCGCGCTAGGTATTGCACGCATGGTGACCTGGGTTCAATTCCCAGCGTGATAGTAATTTTCTTGCTCTGTACTTGGATGTTCGGGGTCCACTCATACCTCGTGAGGAAAAATGAGTAGCTGCTTTGATGTGAAGCAGCGACCAGTGGCAGAATCATAGGCAAAAAAATAATATTATTTAAAAATAATATTTATTAATGAAATATCTAAGGATTAGTATAGTAGGGATTACTCATTCTCACCTATATTGTCACCAGTCCCTGTCAAATACACGGTGCGCACCACTGCCTCCTCCTCTTCTTCCTCCCCCTGCTCACTCATCCCCCCCACCCCCACATCCTCCTCTATACCTTCCTCCTCTTCCTCCTTCTCAACTTTAGGCTCGTAGTGAGCTTTCAAATGAGCGAAAAAGACCATCTGATCAGAGAAGGAATCTTCGCAGAGTTGGCATTGGAATGAAGAGGCCTTGACTACAGATGCGCGCATTGGTTTGGGCTTTTTCATTCCATGGACTTCAACTTTGTGTGCCTGAGAATTTGGAGGAAAGTTATTTGTTTAGTAACATTTGTGTTTCCAAAGTTGGACAACATAACACACATTAGATTTAAATATTTTTCGATAGAATTTTGTGATTGTTTCATGTATTTATTAGACTTATAACATACAGTCATGTTTCACTTCTCAGAAGAGCGGCATACTACGGTATGGTAAGCTAGATTCGGGATGGCAACACAGACCACATTTAGCATATACAGAAGCAGCTGTTTTATTGATATGAATTACACTGCTGACTTAACTTTGAGGACATTTGCTCAAGATTGAAATTGGCATATGATGATGACCTTAGTTTATACAAGGCACAAATAGATTTCGGGAAAATATCAAGTAGACTAACTTCCACCCTGGGTAGTACTACAGTTACTATCCCTTCATCAAACAAGGAGTAAAGGTACTACAGCAACAAAAATAACTTCCCAGAAATAATCTTTGACTATTTTTAACTGGTGCAACTAGTTACAATAGTGGAGAAAATTTTTTTTTACTTGAGAACCAAAATAGAAAAGTAGCTTCTCTAGTCCTCTATACAAGAAATGGCTTTTCTTAAATTTCTTTTTTTTTCCTTTCTTTTTTAAATTTGTATGTTTTCTTTTACTTTAAATGAGTACTCCAAGTTTCATTTTATTACCAATACCTACTTACAAGTATGGTTGAAAAGGTTAAACTAACTAAACTTACAATAATATCAGACTCTGATTTAAAGATATCTCCGCATTTGACACAGCTGAAGAAAGTTTTTGTGCCTCTAGGACTGACAGGAGGAACTGCCTTCACTGCCATACGTTTCTTATGAGGTAGAGATTTCTTCAGGGCAGGAGGCTGCTTGATGTCAGATTTTGAAACCATTTGCTTTTTAGAAGGTGATGCTGTGGTGCTAACTGATACCAGCATCTGAAATAGGATATAATTTTAACAAATAGGATACAAGCGAGTGCTTAACCACTGAGCTAATCTCGCGCTCAAAGTTATTCGCGAGTTCATAACATCTCCGCAGCAGCTGGATGGTAAAACTTCTGACTATACAAAAAAAAGGGTTGGGTGGAAGAGATTGCCACAGGCAATAACCCCGCCCTTTAGGTAGGACATTTCTCTCTTTTTTTCCTTCTTGTATATTTGTTTAATCTTTTTGTTTTTTCTTTATATTTCATTGTGTTTTACTGTATATATTTTTTGTTCTACCTAATAAAGCTTAAAAAAAAAAAGTATCTTGGTTACTAGCTTACCTCCTTAGCTTCGGCATTATTCTCAATAGCTTTATTGATGGATAATTCATGAGAATTATCTTCTTCTGCAGTGTCCGTGGAGTTGGTGTCATTAGTTGCTGAATCTTGTTGTATGTATGTGGTTACCCCTTCATTTTCGCCTTAAAAAGAATAAACAAGGATGTTTTTTTAACATTTTTATTTGAGTAAAAAGGACACCAAATTTAATTCTTCTTACCATTCAATAATGTATAGATATAGGTAAATTTGTAACTAAGTTTCTTAGTGTTTTATGCTAATGCTATTGCATTATATCTCCATCCAAACATCATATTCCAATATCAATCTCAAAATGTCACCACTAGTTCTTGCCCACTCTAGAACTACCTTAATTGCACCCACAAGGCTAGGGAAGCCAAGGTGACTACTATGTTATTTTATAAAGTTTTCAAAAATACAGTTACATTATATTTTGTATTATGATGGAAAATATCTTGTTGCGTCTAAATTTATAATGTATGAGAAAACAAAAAAAATTTCAGATCTATTACCAATGTTGGTAACCTACTCCCCATATTTTGTGATAAAACAACTAATACATTTTTTTGGAACAGAGTATACAAGTATTTGCAGTACAGTACCTATTAATTGTGTATGTCTTACCAGTTGTGTCAATAGAATTTGCTTGCACTGAGCTTTGTGACTGATGGTTTTTGTAGTGAACATCAACCAATGCTGCAGCCAACTTCCTGTCCTCATCTGTCAGTGCACTGGCTATCAGCTGAAACAAAAGAGATTGATAGTTCTAGCTACAAAAATATAGGATTGTGTTGATTTGACCATTGTGACATGTGAGTTGTGATAGGTACATATTTCAATGATGGGTATGATTTAGTTATACTACATAATCAAAACACATTTTAGTATGATATTGATTCCAGAATTGAATGTTTAAATTTTCTCCTAACTATACTCTACTGTTGGATAGGTATCAATCAGATTTCTCTGATAACTTGAAAATTCATAGTTTCAATCTGTAATAAAAATAATAATTCCATGTCTATGAAATAGGGACAGATACCTAAATCACAGTGGTGAGAGGATTATATGAATACCCAGATGCCTAGACTCCTTTCATGTCCCTTTATTCTATTTGGTTTTTATGTCCTGCCTTGAGATAGTCAGGAATTGGGTTTTTACTCTCCATTCACTGGGAATCGTACCTGCAACCCACATTAACCTCAACCAGCCTGGGTAGGGCTGGAAATTCAATCTGTAATATATTAGGTGACACAAAGTTCACCCTGATAACTATGAGCATTTAGTTAGAAGCAAGGCTGTAGGTACATTTGCACAATTATTGCAAGTTGAGTTTTTCCACATCCTACTATTTTGGCACATCCTGTATAGTACCTATTTTAGTTAGAAATAAAAGCTGTACCTCTTCTCCCTCATAGTAATGTGTAGCATTGTTTATACTATCAGCTGGTATATTGACATACTGGTAAATGTCTCCATCACATGTGTGAGATATATTTGATGTGTCATGGGTCTCAATACTTTCTGTTTGTTGTACCGTCACCTCCATTGGAGTTTCTACTTTTAAATCATCTGATTCCATGATTCAAGTGCATATAAAATTCTGAAAGAAAACAATCATATGAGTAGTAATTAGGAATTATTAATTGTTGTTATTTTTAATGATATATAGGGACCTTATAATATTGAATAGATGTGAACAATAGAAATAATCATAATAGTATTATCTTATTTATACTATTAAGTCCCATTTATCCAGCCATAGGCCAAGATGTATTATTATGTGGTAAAAAAATCCCAATTGGGAGGATAACTTGTCATGTCCCAGCTGGGTTTCAAACCCACAACCTTTGGATTCACAGAGTGCTAACTTTACCACTGAGTTACCAGAACAGACTTATTTTACAAATTCTAACAGTCAATCCTGAATAAACAGGACTTGTGTTGAAAACCTGGTTAAACTAGGAAATACTCGTGGTCCTCATGAAGGTTTCCTGTATGAAAAACCTTATTAAAGCAGGAAAATATTGCTCCCTTGAGTTTCTGTTTATTCAGTTTGACTGTAATAGGATAAATGGTAATTTTAGCAGTGATATGAACTTGGATGTCTTAAAGTGAATACATTACTGATTGCAGCTTACCATCTGTAATAATAATTATGGTAATGTACCTATGTGTTGCACCACCAAACATCAAGATAGCATTTTAAGATTTTCAAGCTAGAAAGTTCACCTGAAACGTTATCATTGTTATCAATATCTACTTATCACTATCAAAATTTACTTTTGGACCGTTTATTTCTATCATTTGAAATAATTGGACATTGCCAAACTGAACCAAAAAGTATTTTCCACTGTTGTAGGTTGTAAAACTTTTTACAACGAAGCCACATCTACGCGGTGACACAAAATGGCGGACTCACCTTTCAACTTTGGACGCTTGCAAAACGTTGTAAGACAAGGAATATGAATATTTTATAGAGCAAAACTCAACAATTAACACTGAAGAATCAGAAAAAGCAATAAAGATCAATCAATAATATTCCGAAAAGAAATAGAATTATTGGAAAAATTAAAAATAATTTGGTATGACAACAATGTCAAATAAAGAACATCTAATCAAAATTTCGGCGCGTCGGCGCCGAACAAATCGTAGCTCTTCTTGATGAACAGTGTTGCCGCTGTGAAATCTCTTTCATTATCCTTCTCTATGGGAGCTATTTATTATCTCTGCACACGGGTACATCATTTAAATATTGCTATAGTTTTTAATTCAATCCTGATAATCAAGTAATTATGTAGATTTTTTTGTTGAATTACATTGTCTATAGCTACAGTAGATTATAATAATGGGGCTTTCCCAAATGACTATTTTTTTCGAGCAAATGATTGATTCTAATGTAAAAAGACCCGAGGAACACGATTTTGATGTCCAAATATTAAAAAAGTCATTCCTTAGGGATGAAAAGACTCTCCAAAGGTCTTCCTTGAAATAACGCAATCTGATTGGTCGCCTACGCTGTGACGTCAAAAGTATGTAAACAAACAATTTTGAAACGCTATTTCGAATTTTGTGTGTAGAATTACATTAGAGTTGAATGTGAAGAGTCGATTTAAAACTGTAATAAATTTGTGAATTTTAACTCTAATACAGTATTTTTAAACTTTAATTAACAATGTCTAAAATGTCAGTAGATGACGGTATTGCAAAGGCTGTCAGTGGAAATTTACCTGCAGTGAGGACTTTTACAATGGCCAATTTCTTCAATTTACGCGTGTATTTCACGCGTGCTGCAGACGTACTTAGCAAACCAAATTCAAGTGCAGCCAGCCGTCCAATCGATGGCTTTGGTTAAGAAACGTCCAGCGTGGTTAAGACATAGATTGGTGAACGCTTTGGTTTAATTTAAAATTCATCATTGGTAATTTACTGACTAAAGTAAATTTGTTAAGGATAACTTTAGTGTGTATGTTGAAAAATATTGGATTGCGAACTATACAAGGTTATTGGGTTATGTAAGAATGAGAAGATCTGTGCCATATATATATACGACGTCTAGGCTAGAGATTTTATCAAAGGAACTCTATATTGCTCTTTTACTTCCGACTATCGAATATGACGCTAATGAAAATTTTCTTCGTATTGCGTATTGCATTTTTTCGTTTTAAAACAATTACGGACACAATACTTCTTCGTGATTGATTCACATTGAATACACGTGGCAATTTTGAACAATAAGTAACAACAATTGGAAGTGTGAACAATAAGTAACAACATCAACAGTCTTCTGTGAAAGTGGAACGTGAATTTGCAGTGTTCAAAGGTCCAGCATCCTAACTCGTAGCAATCGGTTTTGTACTACCGAGACAGTATGCTGGACTCTTGAACACTTCGCGAATCTTGAATTCTCACAGAACGAAAATAGAAATTATCAAGGTCGCGACTGCAGTATGGGCAAGCTAGTCTCGAGGAGTCTAGAAAGAATACCGCGTTTTCAATCGACGTGTTTCACATTGTTGTCACAACGTGTTCCACAAACAATTCTTGTAATAGTCAGCCATAGTATCAAGGATAGTATTTATAACAAATTAATTACTGTTTTTCATTCACTGAAGGCTTCAAAAAACAATTTCATTGAAGTGATACCTATGAGAAACCTATGGAAACTGTAGTATTTCAAAACTCCAAATTTTTTGTTTACATACTTTTGACGTCATCAAAACAAAAATGGCTGCCCGCGAAAATTAGGGTGTTTCGAATTTTCCGATTTTCAAATGAAATTTTCTCAATGATTGCGATTCCCAAATTGAAAATGGATGTCACCAATAGAATCAGCGTGTTCTAAACCATAAGAATAATGGGTTTTTAAAAAATGTGGGAAAGCCCCATTCAAAATAAAATAATCCTTTTTGGCAACGCTGTTAGCATACTTCAAGGAGGTTATTCAAACAGGAAAAAGTTCAGTTTCAAAAGTTTGTCACTATTTAAGGGTTCAACGACTTTTTATTAATTATTTAAACCACTTTTAGCTTCTCTCTTGAAAGTGGTTATTTTCGGACAGTAAATATAATAATATATAGGTTCAAGTATATTATAAGAATATAATATAAGACTTTATGGTGGAATAGCGTTTTCCCCACATTCTTCTTCTATAAAAATTAATTAAATATCAGAGATCCGCTACTAGGTAGGTATAAATTGATTTTTTACAAACATTCTATAAAAAAAACACTACTCATTATTCACACACAAAATTCCATCAAATGTGAAAAGATCGTGAAATTTGATTCACATCGCGCACAAGCTTTTTATCTCCAAGCTTCCCTAGTTCGAAGTTGATAACTGCTTTACCTTAAAGTCCCAAATGGATCAGGTCCCAAGTTCAGCAAAAATTTTGTATCACAAATGTGATAACACTGATAACGAACTACCTGGTAACTAAGTAATGTACGTATGAGTAACAATCAGTGACAGCACTACCAGAGTGCTAAATAAAATAATTTTAAATAATCCAAAAATAAAAGGAGTCTCATAGTAATTCTGCGCTACCCACAAAGAAATCCTACTTTAATTTAGGTAACTCAATAAAATTACTTACTTGTCCTATTGAATCGCATGATAATACTTCAGGGTAAAAAAAAATTCATATCATTCCCGTAGCAGAATTTTTTGCCAAAAATGTCAAAATGAGATTTATCACTTATCCACAGAAATCAGCTAGTTTACCCAAATACTTAGGTAATCTGTCTTGCATACATAAAACATCTCGGTCAAGGTGTGAAGAACACCCTATACAAAAAATAATATAAGTTCATAATATAATAAAATAATATTAAATATTATTATATGAATAAAGAATGTAGCGTTTGTTGCTTAGCAACGCTAACATGTAAACAAACATTATGTAAATAAACGAAAAACTGAATACCTGCTATATCAAAAACGATATTCAGAAATTTCGAAGCAGTTCTGATATTTTTCATATTATTTTCTTCAAAATCGAGCTACAACAACCCGATTAATTCCGATTATAAGTTTCTAATTCGCTAGTGAAGGACCAGCTGAGGAAAAGCGCCCATTGTGAAAGAGCTTCATGAAAAAATCTTCCTTTCTGATTACCAATGAACGAGCAATATGTAGATTTGTATTCGTCGAGGCAAAGTTTGAAAAGCTCGAAGTCCGTCAGATTGGTGACATCGAGGTAAGTTTTGTTTGCTTTACCTTATTGAAAAAGGGTAAGTTTCTTCACCTTGGACCCTAAACCTGTAGGACATTAGGTGAACTGTTAGTTGACCAAGCTTAATAGGTAAGAGTTCTATTTTAAGTACAAATACATAGTTAAAGATATAGAGCTAGTTATTTGTGTTATGTGTGTCAATTTTTAGTGGGTAGAATTGATATTACGAGAACTAATGCTAATGCATTATATATCTCCAACCAACCACCATATTTCAATATCAATTTCGAAATGTCGCCACTTGTCGTTGCCCAATGACCACTCTATAACCACCCCAATTGTCCTCACAAGGCTAGGGTAGGCCCCGACACTCAAAGTACAGAGCGGAAAAAATTCCAACCTTGCTGGGATTCGAACCCGGCTCACCTGGAGTGCAAGTCGAGCATGCTACAGCTAGACCAAGGTGACTACTATACGTAGCTAATACATAATAGATAACTAGCTGTTGAAAAAAAAAAAATGTATTTGCCTCAGTGGCATCGCGAGCTGGAAAATTTAATAATATTTTATACATATACAGGATTTTGTTTATTGTTTTGTAAAATTGGACAGATAATTTGACCTTCTCTTTTAATTTTCTTCTTTAATTAGAGCATCAAAAAAGTCAATGGTGTCTAATAGTGTAAATAGCTGCCATGACGAATGTTCCTGTGAGGATGCTCAACACTTGAGGGACACCAACAAGAGACTAAAAGAAAAGGTAAAATATCGCTTCTTCTAATAATTTTTAATAAAATGAATACTTACAGCCTAATTTTATTATAAAACAGGATTAGATTTAATCCAATTGGGCACTATCGCTTATCTCGGGCTATACCTACTGCGCTGTGATTGGTTGAATCCCCGACTTGAGGGTGTGTCTGGCTTAGCTTTCATCTTGTTTCATAATGTGGCCTTTAGGCCGGTTTTCCACTCAGCAAAACAGTTTGTTTCTCCACTTAAGAATAAAATGAGATCGAATCCCATTGTTCACCACACCAAGATTATTTAACTTGCAAGTCAGGTAACAATTCAATTCTTCTCTGGCATTTTTATTTATCGTACGGTTTTATTACACTTCTCAAAGTGAGTAATAAAATTGATCAGGATAGCTGATGGCAGTGATTGTCTGATCGCCAAAATTGTCAGTACTTTAGCCGCATGTCATTTCAGTCCTTCTCTGGCTCTGGCATTTTAGATTTCACTCCTGCAAATCCAGCTCCAGACGCAGTGTCGCCTGCACGCCATGGCTCACAGGCGAGCCTCCCCCCTCCCCTGCCACAAGAGACGCCCCACCCCCTCCCCTTCCCTGCCTTCAGGACGAGCCCAGCCTTCTCCGGGCCTGGAAACTAACGACGAGAAGAAACGACAGCTCATCCTCATGACCGAAGTAAATTCACTTGCTTACCTTTTGGCCAAGACCTTCCTTAGAACAGCATCATTAATTTTAATGAAGGTAGGTAGAATACCTAACAGCCATGCCATTTCGCAGTACTAGCGGAAATTTGATTCTTCTGAAGAAAGAAAATTGGTAATTTTGAGGTTTGATAATAAAAAATCTTAATATATACTTATAAAAGAGAGTTTCTACTCACTGACTGACTGACTGACTGACTGATTCACTCACTCACTGATTCTCACTGTTTCTCCGAACTTATAAGTCCTGGAAGCTGAAATTTGGTAGGTAGCTTTGTTTTATAGTCTAGATGTGCAATAAGACGGGATTTTCGAAATTCCCACTACAACACCTGCCATTGGCGAAAAAGGATTTTTTGCTTTACGGCCATGCCTCGCCGCAAAGCGGGCGACAGCCCGCTGATATATATAAATGTCAAAGTCACTGACTGATCATCACTGTTTCTCCGAACTGGTAAGTCCTAGGAAGCTGAAATTTGGTAGTAGCTTTGTCTTATAGTCTAGATGTGCAATAAGACGGGATTTTTCGAAATTCTCACTACAACACCTGCCATTGGCGAAAAAGGACTTTTTGCTTTCACGCCATGCCTCGGCCCGCAAAGCGGGCGACAGCCCGCTAGTTGTTCATAAGATAAAACATTTAGCCTACTTAGTATACTCATATTGGTACAATATCCGTCCATTCAAGGGTAGAAATAGATAAATAAAATAAATTAAGGTAAAGCAGTTCTGGTCACGATGTCCGGTTACGGACCGAAGATTCATATCTTACATTTTAGACGTAATACAGTCAAACTTGAATATAAGAAACTAGGGGACCTGCTTTTTTCTATACAGGTTTCTCTTATAAAGATGTCATTTTCCTTCTTGGAACATTTGACCTGGGAATTGTTCTATTCCGGTAGCTCAGTGGTAAAGGCGCACTCTGTGAATCCAGAGGTCGCGGGTTCGATACCCAGCGGACATGACGAGTTTTTCTCCCATTATGGATTTTTACCACATAATAATACGTCTTGGCTTACTGCTGGAATAATGGGACTTAATAGTCCTAATCGGCAGTATAAATAAGACGATATTATTAATTATTATTATTATTATTATATCCAAGGTACCTCCAGTTCTCTTGTATCTAGGTTCAAGTTCAAGTGTAATTGGTATTTTCACGTGTCAACCGACCTCAGTGGCTTGATCGATAAGGCGACGGACTTGTGACCTGGAGGTCGGTGGTTCAAGTCCCGGTTTCAGCGTAGAATTTGTAAAGCGAGTTTGAGTAGTTGTGATATCCCGAAAGTGATTAACACAAATATGATAACTTTTTTTAAATTTAGGTCATTTTCTCTCATAGAATGGTACATTTGATCTGGAAATCGTTCTATTATATCCACGGTACCTCCAGTTCTCTTGTATCCAGTTCAAGTGTATTGGCGTTTTCACGTGTCATCAGGAAATGCAGGCGATCCACAGCAAGTACGAGGCTCGGATCAAGGAGCTGGAGGAGGATCTGAGCGCCAAGAGCTCGCAGCTCAGCAGCAACGAGTTCACCAAGGTCTCGGACAACGTGGAGATCATCAAGCTGAGGAGGCTGTGCAAGAAGCAGAGCGCCCAGGTCATTACCCTCCAGTTCCACTTGGACCTGGTGGAGAAGAAGCTGACCCTGTACATGACCGAGTACCAGAACCTGGGCGCTGAAAATGGTGAGTTCCCAACTTGAAATACAGTAGAATCTGGATATAAGAGAACTTCATTTACTCTCTTATATCAGGTTTCTATTATAAAGAGGTTATTTTCCCTTAATAGAGAGATGAATTGGACCTGAAAATTGTTTCTTTTATATCCCGGTTCGACCTATTGCAACGAAGACACAAGTCAATAAAGTACTTATTGCGACCTTTTTGTTTAATAAGTATTTACTACTTGCATTAACTGACTTAAATGAAATTGAAATGTAGTAAATATGGTAAATTGGTATATATTAATTACTTTGTGTGGTCTGTAAAATAGAAAGTGCCCTTCCAAATTCCCATCCATTCCTCTTCACCTACAGAGAACCTGAAAGAAAAGTGTGACCATCTCTCGGAGAAAGTTTCGAAGCTGGAACTGAGCCATGCCAA